>OX388350.1:8249087-8849087 GCA_947579665.1 Sympetrum striolatum
TTTCTGATGAAAATAGTTTTCGTTCAATATATTAAATAATCTCGCTATAATCTTTAAAATTAGCCAAAATTCGTCTAGGTTTTTGTCAATTTTTAGGAGAAATTCACCAAAAAACTATAAAATATCGATAAAATGCTCATTTTTATGATATTCATCCGTATATTGCTAATAAAAAAGAGTTCCTGTTCAATATCTTAAATAATCTCGCTTAGATCTATAAAATGAGCAAACATTCGACTAGGTTTTTGTCAAATTTTAGGAGAAATTTTCCAAAAAAACTATAAAAGATCGATAAAATGCTCATTTTTGTTAAATTCGTCCATATATTTCAGATAAAAAATAGTTTTTGTTCAATATATTAAATAATTTCGCTTAGATCTTTAAAATTAGCAAAAATTAGACTAGGTTTTTGTCAAATTTTTGGAGAAATTCTCCAAAAAAACTATAAAATATCGATAAAATGCTAATTTTTATTAAATTTTTCCGTATATTTCTGATGAAAAAGAGTTTTTGTTCAATATCCTAAATAATCTCGTTTAGATCTTAAAAATGAACAAAAATTCGACTAGGTTTTTGTCAAATTTTAGGAGAAATTCTACGAAAAACTATAAAATATCGATACAATGCTCATTTTTATTAAATTCTTCCGTATATTTCTGATGAAAAAGAGTTTTTGTTCAATAACTTAAATAATCTCGATTAGATTTTTGAAATGAGCAAAAATTTGACTAGATTTTGTCAAATTTTAGGAGAAATTCTCCAAAAAACTAGGAAATATCGATAAAATGCTCATTTTTATTAAATTCTTCCGTATATTTTTGTTGAAGTAGAGTTTCTGTTCAATATCTTAAATAATCTCGCTTAGATCTTTAAAATGAGCAAAAATTCGACTTGATTTTGTCAAATTTTAGGAGAAATTCTCCAAAAAACTATTAAATATAGATAAAATGCTCATTATTATTAAATTCTTCCGTATATTTCAAATGAAAAAAGTTTTTGTTATATATCTTACATAAACTCGCTTGGATCCTTAAAATAAGCAATTATTTGACTAGGTTTTTGTCAAATTTTAGGAGAAATTCTACAAAAAACTATAAAATATAGATAAAATGCTCATTTTTATTAAATTCTTCCGTATATTTCTGATGAAAAAGAGTTTTTGTTCAATATCTTAAATAATCTCGCTTAGATCTTTAAAATGAGCAAAAATTCGACTTGATTTTGTCAAATTTTAGGAGAAATTCTCCATAAAACTATAAAATATAGATAAAATGCTCAATTTTATTAAATTCTTCCGTATATTTCTGTTGAAGTAGAGTTTTTATTTAATAAATATTAAATTTTCTCGCTTAGATCTTTAAAAACAAATCTTTAAAACAAGTTAAGATTCGCCAAGGTTTTTGTTAAATTTTAGGAAAAATTCTCCAAAATCTATAAAATATAGATAAAATGATCATTTTTATTAAATTCTTCCGTATATTTCTGATAAAAAAGACTTTTTGTTCAATTTATTAAATAATCTCGGTTAGATCCTTAAACTGAGCAAAAATTCGACTAGGTTTTTGTCAAATTTTAGTAGAAATTCTCCAAAAAACTATTAAATATAGATAAAATGCTCATTATTATTAAATTCTTCCGTATATTTCAAATGAAAAAAGTTTTTGTTATATATCTTACATAAACTCGCTTGGATCCTTAAAAAAGGGAAATATTTGACTAAGTTTTTGTCAAATTTTAGGAGAAATTCTACAAAAAACTATAAAATATAGATTAAATGCTCATTATTATTAAATTCTTCCGTATATTTCTGATGAAAAAGAGTTTTTGTACAATATCTTAAATAGTCACGCTTAGATCTTTAAAATGAGCAAAAATTCGACTAGGTTTTTGTCAAATCTTAGGAGAAATTCTCCAAAAAACTATAAAATATAGATAAATTGCACATTTATATTTTATTCTTCCGTCTATTTTTGATGAGGTAGAGTTTTTGTTCAATATATTAACTTATCTTGCCTAGATCTTTAAAATGACTAAAAATTCGATATGGTTTTGGTCAAATTTTAGGAGAAATTCACCAAAAAACTATAAAATATCGATAAAATGCTCATTTTTATTAATTTCGTCCGTATACATCTGATGAAAAAGAGTTTTTGTTCAATATCTTAAATAATCTCGCTTAGATCTTTAAAATTAGCAAAAATTCGACTAAGTTTTTGTCAAATTTAAGAGAAATTATCCAAAAAAAATATAAAATATCGATAAAATGCTCAATTTTTTAAATTCGTCCGTATATTTCTGATGAAAAAGAGTTTTTGTTCAATATCTTAAATAATCTCGCTTAGATCTTTAAAATGAGCAAAATTTTGACGAGGTTTTTGTCAAATTTTAGGAGATATTCTCCAAAAAACTATAAAATATATAAAAAATGCTCATTTTGATTCATTTCTTCCGTCTATTTCCGATGAAAAAGAGTTTTTGTTCAATATATTAAATAACCTCCCTTAGGTCTTTTAAATGAGCAAAAATTAGACTTGGTTTTTATCAAATTTTAGGAGAAATTCTCCAAAAAACAATAAAATATCGATAAAATGCTCATTTTGATTAAATTCTTCCGTATATTTCTGATGAAAATAGTTTTCGTTCAATATATTAAATAATCTCGCTATAATCTTTAAAATTAGCCAAAATTCGTCTAGGTTTTTGTCAATTTTTAGGAGAAATTCACCAAAAAACTATAAAATATCGATAAAATGCTCATTTTTATGATATTCATCCGTATATTGCTAATAAAAAAGAGTTCCTGTTCAATATCTTAAATAATCTCGCTTAGATCTATAAAATGAGCAAACATTCGACTAGGTTTTTGTCAAATTTTAGGAGAAATTTTCCAAAAAAACTATAAAAGATCGATAAAATGCTCATTTTTGTTAAATTCGTCCATATATTTCAGATAAAAAATAGTTTTTGTTCAATATATTAAATAATTTCGCTTAGATCTTTAAAATTAGCAAAAATTAGACTAGGTTTTTGTCAAATTTTTGGAGAAATTCTCCAAAAAAACTATAAAATATCGATAAAATGCTAATTTTTATTAAATTTTTCCGTATATTTCTGATGAAAAAGAGTTTTTGTTCAATATCCTAAATAATCTCGTTTAGATCTTAAAAATGAACAAAAATTCGACTAGGTTTTTGTCAAATTTTAGGAGAAATTCTACGAAAAACTATAAAATATCGATACAATGCTCATTTTTATTAAATTCTTCCGTATATTTCTGATGAAAAAGAGTTTTTGTTCAATAACTTAAATAATCTCGATTAGATTTTTGAAATGAGCAAAAATTTGACTAGATTTTGTCAAATTTTAGGAGAAATTCTCCAAAAAACTAGGAAATATCGATAAAATGCTCATTTTTATTAAATTCTTCCGTATATTTCTGATGAAAAAGTATTTTTGTTCAATATTTTAATTAATTTTGCTTAGATCGTTATAATGAGCAAAAATTCAACTAGGTTTTTTTCGAATTTTAAGAGAAATTCTCCAAAAAACAATAAATATCGTTAAAATGCTCATTTTTATTAAATTCATCCGTATATTTCTTATTAAAAAGAGTTTTTGTTCAATATATTAATTAATCTCGCTTAGATCTTTAAAATGAGCAAACATTCGACTAGGTTTTTGTCAAATTCTAGGAGAAATTCTCCAAAAAACTAGGAAATATCGATAAAATGCTCATTTTTATTAAATTCTTCCGTATATTTTTGTTGAAGTAGAGTTTCTGTTCAATATCTTAAATAATCTCGCTTAGATCTTTAAAACGAGTTAACATTCGAATAGGTTTTTGTCAAATTTTAGGAGAATTTCACCAAAAAACTCTAAATTATCGAAAAGTGCTCATTTTTATTTAATTCTTCCATATATTTCTGATGAAAAAGAGTTTTTTTATAGATCGTAAATAATCTCGCTTAGATCTCTAAAATGAGCAAAAATTCTACTAGGTGTTTGTTAAATTTAAGGACAAATTCTCCAAAAAACTGTAAAATATCGATAAAATACTCATTTTTATTACATTCTTCCTCATATTTCTGATGAAAAAGAGTTTTTGTTCAATATATTAAATAATCTCGCTTAGATCTTTAAAATTAGCAAAAATACGACTAGGTTTTTGTCATATTTTAGGAGAAATTCTCCAAAAAACTATAAAATATCGATAAAATCCTCATTTTTATTAAATTCTTCCATATATTTCTGATGAAATAGAGTTTTTGTTCAATTTATTAAATAATCTCGCTTAGATCTATAAAATTAGCAAAAATTCGACTAGGTTCTTGTCATATTTTAGGAGAAATTCACCAAGAAACTATAAAATATCGATAAAATGCTCATTTTTATGATATTCATCCGTATATTTCTAATAAAAAAGAGTTACTGTTCAATATCTTAAATAATCTCGCTTAGATCATTAAAATGAGCAAAAATTAGACTTGGTTTTTATCAAATTTTAGGAGAAATTCTCAAAAAAACTATAAAATATCGATAAATTGCTCATTTTTATTAAATTCTTCAGTGTATTTCTGATGAAAAAGAGTTTTTGTTTAATATTTTAAAAAATCTCGCTTAGATCTTTAAAATGAGCAAATATTCGTCTAGGTTTTTGTCAAATTTTAGGAGAATTTCTCCAAAAAACTATAAAATATCAATAAAATGCTCAATTTTATTAAATTCTTCCGTCTTTTTTTGATGAAGTAGAGTTTTTGTTCAATTAATTAAATAATCTCGCTTAGATCTTTAAAATTAGCAAAAAATCGACTAGATTTTTGTCATATTTTAGGAGAAATTCACCAAAAAACTATAAAATATCGATAAAATGCTCATTTTTATGATATTCATCCGTATATTTCTAATAAAAAAGAGTTACTGTTCAATATCTTAAATAATCTCGCTTGGATCATTAAAATGAGCAAAAATTATACTTGGTTTTTATCAAATTTTAGGAGAAATTCTCAAAAAAACTATAAATGTCGATAAAATGCTAATTTTTATAAAATTTTTCCGTATATTTCTGATGAAAAAGAGTTTTTGTTCAATAACTTAAATAATCTCGCTTAGATCTTTAAACTTAGCAAAAATTCGACTAGGTTTTTGTCCAATTTCAGTAGAAACACTCCAAAAAACTATAAAATATCGATAAAATGCTCATTTTTATTAAATTCTTCCTTATATTTCTGATAAAAAAGACTTTTTGTTCAATATATTAAATAATCCCGCTTAGATCTTTAAAAAGAGCAAAAATTCGAATTGGTTTTTGTCAAATTTTAGGAGAAATTCTCCAAAAAACTATAAAATATCTTTAAAATGTCCATTTTTATAAAATTTTGCCGTATATTTCTGATGAAAAAGAGTTTTTGTTCAATATCTGAAATAATCTCGCTTAGATCTTTAAAACGAGTTAAGTTTCGAATAGGTTTTTGGTCAAATTTTAGGAGAAATTCACAAAAAATCTGTAAATTATCGAAAAGTGCACATTTTTATTTAATTCTTCCGTATATTTCTGATGAAAAAGGGTTTTTGTTCAATATCGTAAATAATCACGCTTAGATCTTTAAAATGAGCAAAAATTCGAATTGGTTTTTGTCATATTTTAGGAGAAATTCACCAAAAAACTATAAAATATCGATAAAATGCTCATTTTTATGATATTCATCCGTATATTTCTAATAAAAAAGAGTTACTGTTCAATATCTTAAATAATCTCGCTTAGATCATTAAAATGAGCAAAAATTAGACTTGGTTTTTATCAAATTTTAGGAGAAATTCTCAAAAAAACTATAAAATATCGATAAATTGCTCATTTTTATTAAATTCTTCAGTGTATTTCTGATGAAAAAGAGTTTTTGTTTAAAATTATAAAAAATCTCGCTTAGATCTTTAAAATGAGCAAATATTCGTCTAGGTTTTTGTCAAATTTTAGGAGAATTTCTCCAAAAAACTATAAAATATCAATAAAATGCTCAATTTTATTAAATTCTTCCGTCTTTTTTTGATGAAGTAGAGTTTTTGTTCAATTAATTAAATAATCTCGCTTAGATCTTTAAAATTAGCAAAAAATCGACTAGATTTTTGAAATATTTTAGGAGAAATTCACCAAAAAACTATAAAATATCGATAAAATGCTCATTTTTATGATATTCATCCGTATATTTCTAATAAAAAAGAGTTACTGTTCAATATCTTAAATAATCTCGCTTGGATCATTAAAATGAGCAAAAATTATACTTGGTTTTTATCAAATTTTAGGAGAAATTCTCAAAAAAACTATAAAATATCGATAAAATGCTCATTTTTATTAAATTCTTCCGTATATTTCTGTTGAAGTAGAGTTTTTGTCCAATAAATATTAAAAATTCTCGCTTAGATCATTTAAACTAGTTAAGATTCGAATAGGTTTTTCAAATTTTAGGAGAAATTCACAAAAAAACTATAAAAGATCGATAAAATGCTCATTTTTGTTAAATTCTTCCATATATTTCAGATAAAAATAGTTTTTGTTCAATATATTAAATAATTTCGCTTAGATCTTTAAAATTAGCAAAAATTCGACTAGGTTTTTGTCAAATGTTTGGAGAAATTCTCCAAAAAAACTATAAAATATCGATACAATGCTCATTTTTATTAAATTCTTCCTTATATTTCTGATGAGAAAGAGTTTTTGTTCAATAACTTAAATAATCTCGATTAGATTTTTGAAATGAGCAAAAATTCGACTAGATTTTGTCAAATTTTAGGAAAAATTCTTCAAAAAACAATAAAATATCGATAAAATGCTCATTTTTATTAAATTCTTCTATATAGTTCTGACGAAAAAGAGTTTTTGTTCAATATCTTAAATAATTTCGCTTAGATCTTTAAAATGAGAAAACATTCGACTTGGAGTTTGTCAAATTTTAGGAGAAATTTTCCCAAAAACTATAAAATATAGATAAAATGATCAATTTTACTAAATTCTTCCATACATTTTTGATGAAAAAGTATTTTTGTTCAATATTTTAATTAATCTCGCTTAGATCGTTATAATGAGCAAAAATTCAACTAGGTTTTTGTTGAATTTTAAGAGAAATTCTCCAAAAAACAATAAAATATCGTTAAAATGCTCATTTTTATTAAATTCATCCGTATATTTCTTATTAAAAAGAGTTTTTGTTCAATATATCAATTAATCTCCATTAGATCTTTAAAATGAGCAAACATTCGACTAGGTTTTTGTCAAATTTTAGGAGAAATTCTCCAAAAAACTATAAAATATCTTTAAAATGTCCATTTTTATAAAATTCTGCCGTATATTTCTGATGAAAAAGAGTTTTTGTTCAATATCTGAAATAATCTCGCTTAGATCTTTAAAACGAGTTAAGTTTCGAATAGGTTTTTGGTCAAATTTTAGGAGAAATTCACAAAAAAACTGTAAATTATCGAAAAGTGCTCATTTTTATTTAATTCTTCCGTATATTTCTGATGAAAAAGAGTTTTTGTTCAATATCGTAAATAATAAGGCTTAGATCTTTAAAATGAGTAAAAATTCTACTAGGTTTTTGTCAAATCTTAGGAGAAATTCACCAAAAAACTATAAAATATCGATAAAATGCTCATTTTTATGATATTCATCCGTATATTTCTAATAAAAAAGAGTTACTGTTCAATATCTTAAATAATCTCGCTTAGATCTTTAAAATGAGCAGAAATTAGACTTGGTTTTTGTCAAATTTTAGGAGAAATTCTCCAAAAAACTATTAAATATAGATAAAATGCTCATTATTATTAAATTCTTCCGTATATTTCAAATGAAAAAAGTTTTTGTTATATATCTTACATAAACTCGCTTGGATCCTTAAAAAAGGGAAATATTTGACTAAGTTTTTGTCAAATTTTAGGAGAAATTCTACAAAAAACTATAAAATATAGATTTAATGCTCATTATTATTAAATTCTTCCGTATATTTCTGATGAAAAAGAGTTTTTGTACAATATCTTAAATAGTCACGCTTAGATCTTTAAAATGAGCAAAAATTCGACTAGGTTTTTGTCAAATCTTAGGAGAAATTCTCCAAAAAACTATAAAATATAGATAAATTGCACATTTATATTTTATTCTTCCGTCTATTTTTGATGAGGTAGAGTTTTTGTTCAATATATTAACTTATCTTGCTTAGATCTTTAAAATGACTAAAAATTCGATATGGTTTTGGTCAAATTTTAGGAGAAATTCACCAAAAAACTATAAAATATCGATAAAATGCTCATTTTTATTAATTTCGTCCGTATACTTCTGATGAAAAAGAGTTTTTGTTCAATATCTTAAATAATCTCGCTTAGATCTTTAAAATTAGCAAAAATTCGACTAAGTTTTTGTCAAATTTAAGAGAAATTATCCAAAAAAAATATAAAATATCGATAAAATGCTCAATTTTTTTAAATTCGTCCGTATATTTCTGATGAAAAAGAGTTTTTGTTCAATATCTTAAATAATCTCGCTTAGATCTTTAAAATGAGCAAAATTTTGACGAGGTTTTTGTCAAATTTTAGGAGATATTCTCCAAAAAACTATAAAATATATAAAAAATGCTCATTTTGATTCAATTCTTCCGTCTATTTCCGATGAAAAAGAGTTTTTGTTCAATATATTAAATAAGCTCCCTTAGGTCTTTTAAATGAGCAAAAATTAGACTTGGTTTTTATCAAATTTTAGGAGAAATTCTCCAAAAAACAATAAAATATCGATAAAATGCTCATTTTGATTAAATTCTTCCGTATATTTCTGATGAAAATAGTTTTCGTTCAATATATTAAATAATCTCGCTATAATCTTTAAAATTAGCCAAAATTCGTCTAGGTTTTTGTCAATTTTTAGGAGAAATTCACCAAAAAACTATAAAATATCGATAAAATGCTCATTTTTATGATATTCATCCGTATATTGCTAATAAAAAAGAGTTCCTGTTCAATATCTTAAATAATCTCGCTTAGATCTATAAAATGAGCAAACATTCGACTAGGTTTTTGTCAAATTTTAGGAGAAATTTTCCAAAAAAACTATAAAAGATCGATAAAATGCTCATTTTTGTTAAATTCGTCCATATATTTCAGATAAAAAATAGTTTTTGTTCAATATATTAAATAATTTCGCTTAGATCTTTAAAATTAGCAAAAATTAGACTAGGTTTTTGTCAAATTTTTGGAGAAATTCTCCAAAAAAACTATAAAATATCGATAAAATGCTAATTTTTATTAAATTTTTCCGTATATTTCTGATGAAAAAGAGTTTTTGTTCAATATCCTAAATAATCTCGTTTAGATCTTAAAAATGAACAAAAATTCGACTAGGTTTTTGTCAAATTTTAGGAGAAATTCTACGAAAAACTATAAAATATCGATACAATGCTCATTTTTATTAAATTCTTCCGTATATTTCTGATGAAAAAGAGTTTTTGTTCAATAACTTAAATAATCTCGATTAGATTTTTGAAATGAGCAAAAATTTGACTAGATTTTGTCAAATTTTAGGAGAAATTCTCCAAAAAACTAGGAAATATCGATAAAATGCTCATTTTTATTAAATTCTTCCGTATATTTTTGTTGAAGTAGAGTTTCTGTTCAATATCTTAAATAATCTCGCTTAGATCTTTAAAACGAGTTAACATTCGAATAGGTTTTTGTCAAATTTTAGGAGAATTTCACCAAAAAACTCTAAATTATCGAAAAGTGCTCATTTTTATTTAATTCTTCCATATATTTCTGATGAAAAAGAGTTTTTTTATAGATCGTAAATAATCTCGCTTAGATCTCTAAAATGAGCAAAAATTCTACTAGGTGTTTGTGAAATTTAAGGACAAATTCTCCAAAAAACTGTAAAATATCGATAAAATACTCATTTTTATTACATTCTTCCTCATATTTCTGATGAAAAAGAGTTTTTGTTCAATATATTAAATAATCTCGCTTAGATCTTTAAAATTAGCAAAAATACGACTAGGTTTTTGTCATATTTTAGGAGAAATTCTCCAAAAAACTATAAAATATCGATAAAATCCTCATTTTTATTAAATTCTTCCATATATTTCTGATGAAATAGAGTTTTTGTTCAATTTATTAAATAATCTCGCTTAGATCTATAAAATTAGCAAAAATTCGACTAGGTTCTTGTCATATTTTAGGAGAAATTCACCAAAAAACTATAAAATATCGATAAAATGCTCATTTTTATTAAATTCTTCCTTATATTTCTGATAAAAAAGACTTTTTGTTCAATATATTAAATAATCCCGCTTAGATCTTTAAAATGAGCAAAAATTGGAATTGGTTTTTGTCAAATTTTAGGAGAAATTCTCCAAAAAACTATAAAATATCTTTAAAATGTCCATTTTTATAAAATTTTGCCGTATATTTCTGATAAAAAAGAGTTTTTGTTCAATATCTGAAATAATCTCGCTTAGATCTTTAAAACGAGTTAAGTTTCGAATAGGTTTTTGGTCAAATTTTAGGAGAAATTCACAAAAAATCTGTAAATTATCGAAAAGTGCACATTTTTATTTAATTCTTCCGTATATTTCTGATGAAAAAGGGTTTTTGTTCAATATCGTAAATAATCACGCTTAGATCTTTAAAATGAGCAAAAATTCGAATTGGTTTTTGTCATATTTTAGGAGAAATTCACCAAAAAACTATAAAATATCGATAAAATGCTCATTTTTATGATATTCATCCGTATATTTCTAATAAAAAAGAGTTACTGTTCAATATCTTAAATAATCTCGCTTAGATCATTAAAATGAGCAAAAATTAGACTTGGTTTTTATCAAATTTTAGGAGAAATTCTCAAAAAAACTATAAAATATCGATAAATTGCTCATTTTTATTAAATTCTTCCGTATATTTCTGATGAAAAAGAGTTTTTGTTTAATATTTTAAAAAATCTCGCTTAGATCTTTAAAATGAGCAAATATTCGTCTAGGTTTTTGTCAAATTTTAGGAGAATTTCTCCAAAAAACTATAAAATATCAATTAAATGCTCAATTTTATTAAATTCTTCCGTCTTTTTTTGATGAAGTAGAGTTTTTGTTCAATTAATTAAATAATCTCGCTTAGATCTTTAAAATTAGCAAAAAATCGACTAGATTTTTGTCATATTTTAGGAGAAATTCACCAAAAAACTATAAAATATCGATAAAATGCTCCTTTTTATGATATTCATCCGTATATTTCTAATAAAAAAGAGTTACTGTTCAATATCTTAAATAATCTCGCTTGGATCATTAAAATGAGCAAAAATTATACTTGGTTTTCATCAAATTTTAGGAGAAATTCTCAAAAAAACTATAAATGTCGATAAAATGCTAATTTTTATAAAATTTTTCCGTATATTTCTGATGAAAAATAGTTTTTGTTCAATATATTAAATAATCCCGCTTAGATCTTTAAACTTAGCAAAAATTCGACTAGGTTTTTGTCAAATTTTAGGAGAAATTCTCTAAAAAACTATAAAATATCTTTAAAATGTCCATTTTTATAAAATTCTGCCGTATATTTCTGATGAAAAAGAGTTTTTGTTCAATATCGTAAATAATCTCGCTTAGATCTTTAAAACGAGTTAACTTTCGAAAAGGTTTTTGGTCAAATTTTAGGAGAAATTCACAAAAAAACTGTAAATTATCAAAAAGTGCACATTTTTATTTAATTCTTCCGTAAATTTCTGATGATAAAGAGTTTTTGTTCAATATTGTAAATAATCACGCTTAGATCTTTAAAATGAGCAAAAATTCGTCTAGGTTTTTGTCAAATTTTAGGAGAAATTCTCCAAAAAACTATAAAATATCTTTAAAATGTCCATTTTTATAAAATTCTGCCGTATATTTGTGATGAAAAAGAGTTTTTGTTCAATATCTGAAATAATCTCATTTAGATCTTTAAAACGAGTTAACTTTCGAAAAGGTTTTTGGTCAAATTTTAGGAGAAATTCACAAAAAAACTGTAAATTATCAAAAAGTGCACTTTTTTATTTAATTCTTCCGTATATTTCTGATGATAAAGAGTTTTTGTTCAATATTGTAAATAATCACGCTTAGATCTTTAAAATGAGCAAAAATTCGAATTGGTTTTTGTTAAATTTTAGGAGAAATTCTCCAAAAAACTATAAATGTCGATAAAATGCTAATTTTTATAAAATTTTTCCGTATATTTCTGATGAAAAAGAGTTTTTGTTCAATATATTAAATAATCCCGCTTAGATCTTTAAACTTAGCAAAAATTCGACTAGGTTTTTGTCAAATTTTAGGAGAAATTCTCCAAAAAACTATAAAATATCTTTAAAATGTCCATTTTTATAAAATTCTGCCGTATATTTCTGATGAAAAAGTGTTTTTGTTCAATATCGTAAATAATCTCGCTTAGATCTTTAAAACGAGTTAACTTTCGAAAAGGTTTTTGGTCAAATTTTAGGAGAAATTCACAAAAAAACTGTAAATTATCAAAAAGTGCACATTTTTATTTAATTCTTCCGTATATTTCTGATGATAAAGAGTTTTTGTTCAATATTGTAAATAATCACGCTTAGATCTTTAAAATGAGCAAAAATTCGAATTGGTTTTTGTCAAATTTTAGGAGAAATTCTCCAAAAAACTATAAAATATCTTTAAAATGTCCATTTTTATAAAATTCTGCCGTATATTTCTGATGAAAAAGAGTTTTTGTTCAATATCTGAAATAATCTCGCTTAGATCTTTAAAACGAGTTAAGTTTCGAATAGGTTTTTGGTCAAATTTTAGGAGAAATTCACAAAAAAACTGTAAATAATCGAAAAGTGCTCATTTTTATTAAATTCTTCAGTGTATTTCTGATGAAAAAGAGTTTTTGTTCAATTTATTAAATAATCTCGCTTAGATCTTTAAAATTAGCAAAAATTCGACTAGGTTTTTGTCATATTTTAGGAGAAATTCTCAAAAAAACTATAAAATATCGATAAAATCCTCATTTTTATTAAATTCTTCCATATATTTCTGATGAAATAAAGTTTTTGTTCAATTAATTAAATAATCTCGCTTAGATCTATAAAATTAGCAAAAATTCGACTAGGTTTTTGTCATATTTTAGGAGAAATTCACCAAAAAACTATAAAATATCGATAAAATGCTCATTTTTATGATATTCATCCGTATATTTCTAATAAAAAAGAGTTACTGTTCAATATCTTAAATAATCTCGCTTGGATCATTAAAATGAGCAAAAATTATACTTGGTTTTTATCAAATTTTAGGAGAAATTCTCAAAAAAACTATAAATGTCGATAAAATGCTAATTTTTATAAACTTTTTCCGTATATTTCTGATGAAAAAGAGTTACTGTTCAATATCTTTAATAATCTCGCTTAGATCCTTAAACTGAGCAGAAATTAGACTTGGTTTTTGACAAATTTTAGGAGAAATTCTCCAAAAAACTATTAAATATAGATAAAATGCTCATTATTATTAAATTCTTCCGTATATTTCAAATGAAAAAAGTTTTTGTTATATATCTTACATAAACTCGCTTGGATCCTTAAAATAAGCAAATATTTGACTAGGTTTTTGTCAAATTTTCCGTATATTTCTGATGAAAAAGAGTTTTTGTTCAATAACTTAAATAATCTCGATTAGATTTTTGAAATAAGCAAAAATTCGACTAGATTTTGTCAAATTTTAGGAAAAATTCTTCAAAAAACAATAAAATATCGATAAAATGCTCATTTTTATTAAATTCTTCTATATAGTTCTGACGAAAAAGAGTTTTTGTTCAATATCTTAAATAATTTCGCTTAGATCTTTAAAATGAGAAAACATTCGACTTGGATTTTGTCAAATTTTAGGAGAAATTTTCCCAAGAACTATAAAATATAGATAAAATGATCAATTTTACTAAATTCTTCCATACATTTTTGATGAAAAAGTATTTTTGTTCAATATTTAATTTAATCTCGCTTAGATCGTTATAATGAGCAAAAATTCAACTAGGTTTTTGTCGAATTTTAAGAGAAATTCTCCAAAAAACAATAAAATATCGTTAAAATGCTCATTTTTATTAAATTCATCCGTATATTTCTTATTAAAAAGAGTTTTTGTTCAATATATTAATTAATCTCGCTTATATCTTTATAATTTTACAAAATTCGACTAGGTTTTTGTCAAATTTTAGGAGAAATTCACCAAAAAACAATAAATTTTCGAAAAGTGCTCATTTTTATTTAATTCTTCCATATATTTCTGATGAAAAAGCGTTTTTGTTCATTATTTAAAAAATTCTCGCTAAGATCTTTAAAATGAGCAAAAATTCGACTAGTTTTTTGTCGAATTTTAAGAGAAATTCTCCAAAAAACAATAAAATATCGTTAAAATGCTCATTTTTATTTAATTCAACCGTATATTTCTTATTAAAAAGAGTTTTTGTTCAATATATTAATTAATCTCGCTTAGATCTTTAAAATGAGCAAACATTCGACTAGGTTTTTGTCAAATTCTAGGAGAAATTCTCCAAAAAACTAGGAAATATCGATAAAATGCTCATTTTTATTAAATTCTTCCGTATATTTTTGTTGAAGTAGAGTTTCTGTTCAATATCTTAAATAATCTCGCTTAGATCTTTAAAACGAGTTAACATTCGAATAGGTTTTTTTTCAAATTTTAGGAGAATTTCACCAAAAAACTCTAAATTATCGAAAAGTGCTCATTATTATTTAATTCTTCCGTATATTTCTGATGAAAAAGAATTTTTTTATAGATCGTAAATAATCTCGCTTAGATCTCTAAAATGAGCAAAAATTCTACTAGGTGTTTGTGAAATTTTAGGAGAAATTCTCCAAAAAACTATAAAATATCGGTAAAATACTCATTTTTATTACATACATCCACATATTTCTGATGAAAAAGAGTTTTTGTTCAATATATTAAATAATCTTGCTTATATCTTTAAAATGAGCAAAATTGGACTAGGTTTTTGTCAAATTTTAGGAGAAATTCTACAAAAAACTATAAAATATCGATACAATGCTCATTTTTTTTAATTCTTCCGTATATTTCTGATGAAAAGAGTTTTAGTTCAATATCTTAAATAATCTCCATTAGTTTTTTAAAATGAGCAAAAATTCGATTACCTTTTGTCAAATTTTAGGAGAAATTATTAAAAAAAATATAAAATATCGATAAAATGCTCATTCTTATTAAATACTTCCAAACATTTCTGATGAAAAAGAGTTTTGTTCAATATATTAAATAATCTCGCTTAGATCTTTAAAATGAGCATAAATTCGACTTGGTTTTTGTCAAATTTTAGGAGAAATTCCCCAAAAAACTATAAAATATAGATAAAATGCTAAATTTTATAAAATTCTTCCGTATATTTCTGATGTTAAGGAGTTTTTGTTCAATATATTAAATAATCTCGCTTATATCTTTATAATTTTACAAAATTCGACTAGGTTTTTGTCAAATTTTAGGAGAAATTCACCAAAAAACAATAAATTTTCCAAAAGTGCTCATTTTTATTTAATTCTTCCATATATTTCTGATGAAAAAGCGTTTTTGTTCATTATTTAAAAAATTCTCGCTAAGATCTTTAAAATGAGCAAAAATTCGACTAGTTTTTTGTCAAATTTTAGGAGAAATTATCCAAAAACTATAAAATATCGATACAATGCTCATTTTTATAAAATTCTTCCGTATATTTCTGATGAAAAAGATTTTTGTTCAATATCTTAAATAATCTAGATTAGATTTTAAAAATGAGCAAAAATTCGACTAGATTTTGTCAAATTTTAGGAGAAATTATTTAAAAAAATATAATATATCGTTAAAATGCTCATTTTTATTAAATTCTTCCGTATATTTCTGAAGAAAAATAGTTTTTGTTCAATAAATTAACTAATCTCGCTTGCATCTTTAAAATTAGCAAATATTCGACTAGGTTTTTGTCAAATTTTAGGAGAAATTCTACAAAAAACTATAAAATATCGGTAAACTTCTCATTTTTATTCAATTCTTTCGTATATTTCTGATGAAAAAGAGTTTTTGTTCAATATCTTAAATTATCTCGCTTAAATCTTTAAAACGAGTTAAGATTCGACAAGGTTTTTGTCAAATTTTAGGAGATATTCTCCAAAAAACTATAAAATATAGAAAAAATGCTCATTTTGATTAAATTCTTCCGTATATTTATAATGAAAAAGAGTTTTTGTTCAATATATTAAATAACCTCGCTTAGATCTTTTAAATGAGCAAAAATTCGACTAGGTTTTTGTCAAATTTTAGGAGATATTCTCCAAAAAACTATAAACTATCGATAAAATGCTCATTATTATTAAATTCTTCCAAATATTTCTGATGAAAAAGAATTTTTATTCAATAAATTACATAATCTCGATTAGATCTTTAAAATGAGCAAAAATTGGACTAGGTTTTTGTCAAGTTTTAGGAGAAATTCTCCAAAAAACAATAAAACATCGATAAAATAATCATTTTTATTAAATTCTTCCGTATATTTCTGATGAAAAAGAGTTTTTGTTCAATATCTTAAATAATCTCGATTAGATCTTTAAAATGAGCAAAAATTGGACTAGGTTTTGTCAAATTTTAGGAGAAATTCTCCAAAAAACTATGAAATATCGATAAAATGCTCATTTTTCTTAAATTCTTCCGTATCTTTTTGATGCAGCTGAGTTTCTTTTCAATATATTAAATAATCTCGCTTAGATATTTAAAACGAGTTAAAATTCGACTAGTTTTCGGTCACATTTTAATTTAATTAATTTAACAAAAATATCGAAAAAATGCTCATTTTTCTATAGTTCTTACGTCTATTTCTGATGAGGTACAGTTTTTGTTCAATATTTATAAATTATCTCGCTTAGATCTTTAATACGAGTTAAATTTCGACTAGGGTTTTGTTAACTTTCAGGATAAATTCTTAAAAAAAGAATAATATCGAAAAACTGCTAATTTTTCTTACATTCTTCCGTATATTTCTGATGAAGTCGAGTTTTTCTTAAAAACATAAAAAGGATCTCGCATACATTTATAAAACGAGCTTAGAATCGGCGAGGTTTCCGTCAAATTTTAGCAAAAATACTCCAAAAAACTGAAAAATATCGAAAAATGTTAATTATTATTGTAATCTTCCGTATATTGCCTATGAAGAAGAAAGTTTTTTCAATATATTTAATGATCTGTAAAACGAGCCAATAATCGAAGAGGTTTTTTACAAATTTTAGCATAAATTCTCAAAAAAACAGAAAAATATCGAAAAAATGATAATTTTTATTAAAATCTTCCGTATATTTCTTATGAAGATGAGTTTTTGTTCAATATATTAAATGATCTCTCTATGATCTGTAATACGAGACAATAATCGACGAGGTTTTTTACAAATTTTAGGATAAATTCTTTAAAAAAGTGAAAAATATCGAAAAAATGTTCATTTTTCTTAAATTCTTCCGTATATTTATGTTGAAGTACAGTTTTTGTTCAATATATTAAATTATCTCGCTTAGATCTTTAAAACGAGTTTAGATTCGACTAGGTTTTTCTTAACTTTCAGGATAAATTCTTAAATAAATAGAATAATAACGAAAAACTGCTAATTTTTCTTACATTCTTGTGTATTTTTCCGATGAAGTAGAGTTTTTGTTAAATATATTAAAAGATCTCGCATACATTTTTAAATCGAGCTTAGAATCGGCGAGGTTTCTGTCAAATTTTAGCAATAATACTACAAAAAACAGAAAAATATCGAAAAATGTTAATTTTTATTGTAATCTTCCGTATATTTCTTATGAAGAAGACATTTTGTTTATATATTCTATGATCTCGCTATGATCTGTAATACGAGCCAATAATCGACGAGGTTTTTTACAAATTTTAGGATAAATTCTGTAAAAAAGTGAAAAATATCGAAAAAATACTAATTATTTAATTCATACCTATATTTCTGACTAAAAGGAGTTTTTTTTCAATATATTAAGTGATCTCGCTTAGATTTTTAAACTGATCCAAAAATCGACGAGGTGTCAATCAAATTCTAGGTAGAAATACTCCAAAAAAATGAAATATATCGAAACATTATTCAATTTTCTATAATTCTTCCGTCTATTTCTGATGAAGTAGAGTTTTTGTTCAATATATTAAATAACCTCGCTTAGATCTTTAAAATTAGCAAAAATTCGACTAAGTTTTTGTCAACTTTCAGGATAAATTCTCCAAAAAAAAGAATAATATCGAATAACTGCTAATTTTTCATAAATTCTTCCGTATGTTTCTGTTAAAATCATGTTTTTGTTCAGTATATTAAATAATCTCGCTTAGATCTTTAAATTGAGCAGAAATTCGACTTATTTTTTGTCTAATTTTAGGATGAATACACCAAAAAATGAATAGTATCGAAGTGGAGTTTCTTTTCAATATATTCAATGATCACGCTATGATCTGTAAAACGATCCAAAAATGAACGAGGTTTCTGTCAAATTATTGAATAAATACTCCAAAAAACTGAAAAATATCGTAAAAATGCTAATTTTTCTTAAATACATCCGTATTTTTCTGAGAAAGTCGAGTTTTTTATATATATAAAGGATCTCGCTATGATCTGTCAAACGAGCCAAAAATTGAAGAGGTTTTTTTATAAATTTTAGGATAAATTATCTATATAAAAAGTGAAAAATATCGAAAAAATGCTCGATTTTCTTTAATTCTTCCGTATATTTCTGATGAAGTAGAGTTTTTGTTCAATATATTAAATGCTTTCGCTTAGATTATTAAAACGAGCTCAATATCGACGATATTTCTGTCAAATTTTAGCAATAATACTCCAAAAGACTGAAAAATATCGAAAAAATGCTAATTTTTATAAATTTCTTCCGTTTATTTCTGATGTAGTCGAGTTTATTTTTCAATATGCTAAGCGATCTCGCTTAGATATTTAAATTGAGCCGAAATTTGACTAGGTCAAATGTTGTCAAATGTTAGGATGAATACACCAAAAAACTGAAATATATCGAAAAAAAGCTAATTTTTTTAAATCATACCTATATTTCTCACAAAATTGAGTTTTGTTTCAATATATTAAGTGATGCCGCTAAGATTTTTAATAGAATCCAAAAATCGACGAGTTATCTGTCATATTTTAGGATAAATACTCCAAAAAATTGAAAAATATCTAAAAAAATGCTAAATTTTCTATAATTCTTCCGTCTTTTTTTGATAAAGTAGAGTTTTTGTTCAATATATTAAATAATCTCGCTTAGATCTTAAAACCGAGTTAAATTCGACCAGTTTTCTGTCAAATTTTAGGATAAATACTCCAAAAAACCGAAAAATATGCAAAAAAAATGCTCATTTTTCTATAATTCTTCCGTCTATTTGGGATGAGGTACAGTTTTTGTTCGATATATTAAATTATCTCGATTAGATCTTTAATAAGAGATAAAAATCGACTAGGGTTTTGTTAACTTTCAGGATAAATTCAGAAAAAAAGAGTAATATCGAAAATCTGCTAATTTTCCTAACATTCTTACGTATATTTCTGATGAAGTCAAGTTTTTGTTAAATATATTAAAGGATCTCGCATACATTTTTAAATAGAGCTTAGAATCGGCGAGGTTTCTGTCAAATTTTAGCAATAATACTCCAAAAAACTAAAAATATCGAAAAATGTTAATTTTTATTGTAATATTCCGTAAATTCCTTTTGAAGAAGACATTTTGTTCAGTATATTTAATGATCTAGCTATGATCTGTAAAACGAGCCAATAATCGACGAGGTTTTTTACAAATTTTAGGATAAATTCTATAAAAAAGTGAAAAATATCGAAAAAATGCTCATTTTACTATAATTCTTCCGTCTATTTCAGATGAAGTAGAGTATATGTTCCATATATTGAATTATCTCGCTTAGATCTTTAAAACGAGTTAAAATTCGACTAGTTTTCTGTCAAATTTTAGGATAAATACTCCAAAAAACCGAAAAATATGGAAAAAAAAATTGCTCATTTTTCTATAATTCTTCCGTCTATTTGGGATGAGGTACAGTTTTTCTTCGATATATTAAATTATCTAGCTTAGATCTTTAAATTGAGCCGAAATTCGACTAGTTTTCTGTCAAATTTTAGGATAAATACAAAATATGCTCATTTTCTATAATTCTTCCGTCTATTTCAGATGAAGTAGAGTTTTTGTTCAATATAATGAATGATCTCGCTTAGTTCTTTAAAAAGAGCTTAAATTTAACTAGGATCTTATCAAATCTTAGGATAAATACTATAAAAAACTGAAAAATATCGAAAAAATGCTCATTTTTCTTAAACTCATCTGTAAATTTTTGGATAAATATTCCAAAAAACTGAAAAATATCAAGAAAGGCTCTTTTTTTTATTCGTCCGTATATTTCTGATGAAGCAAAGTTTTTTTTTCAATATATTAAATGATGTTTCTTAGATCCTTAAATCGAGTGAAAATTTGACCAGGTTTTTGTCAAATTTTTGGATAAATACTCGAAAAAACTTAAAAATAACGAAAAAATACTCATTTTTTACATTTTTCTGTATATTTCTGATGCAGTAGAGTTTTTGTTCAATATCTTAAATAATCTCGCTTAGATCTTTAATATCAGCAAAAATTCGACTAGGTTTTTGTGATAATTTAGAGTAAATACTACAAAAAACTGAAAAATATCGAAAAAATGCTCATTTATTATTTATTCTTCCGTATATTTCTGATGAAGTAGAGTGTTTGTTCAATATATCAGTTTATATACCTTAGATCTTTAAAACGAGTTAAAATCCACTAGGTATTTGTCAAATTTTAGAGTTAATACTACAAAATTGGAAAAATATCGAAAAAATGCTAATTTTTCTTAAATTCTTTCGGATATTTCTGATTAAGTAGAGTTTTTGTTCAATGAATTAAAATGATCTCGCTTTAATCTTTAAATCGAGCCAAACATCGTCTAGGTTTTTGTCAAATTTTAGGATTTATATTCCCAAAAAAATGAAAAGTATCGAAAAAATAAAAATATTTCTTATATTCTTCCGTAAATTTCTAATGAATTAGAGTTTTTGATCATTCAATTAAATGATATCGCATAGATATTATAAATGAGTAGAAAGTCGACTAGGTTTTTGTTAAATTGTAGGAAAAATACTCCCAAAAAAAAAATATCTAAAAAATGCCCTTTTTCTGTAATTTGAAATCCGTAATATGAAATCAGTTCGCTTAAAAACCTCAAATCTACTCCACATAAGGGTAGTTTATCTTGAATAGCAGGCAAAATACAGCAAAAAATTGAAATTTCTGGAAACAATGCCAATCATTCGACGATTTTTCAATAGATTGATAATTAAAGTGGAATTTTAGTTATATATCGAACGAACTTGCTTGTATTTTCAAAACGATTCAAAATTTAACTAGGTTTTCTCGAATTTTAGGCAAATATTAGCCGAAAAACTGAAATATATGGAAAATATTCCCGTTTTTCGCCGATTTTTCCGTAAATTGCTAATAATAGTGGAATTATTTTTCAATTTATTGAAAAAACGTCCTTCGATGGGAGTCCAAATACTACTTGTGTATTTTTGAAATTTAACTGATTTACAACGAACAACAGAAAAATTTCGGAAGAATGCCAATTTTTCGAAATAAGCTTATAAAGAGGAATTTTAGTTCAAAATATGGAAATATCTTCCTTAGATATTCAAAACAAGTAAAATTTTGGCCCGGTTTTCTCGAATTTTTGACTAAATTCATCCAAAAAACTAAAATATTTTGGAGAAATGGCAGTTTTTAGCCGATTTTTCCGTTCTTTGAGATCAATATGGAATTTGTCTTCAGAATTAGGAAATATCTATCTTAGATGTTCAAAAGGAGTATAAATGTGGCTAGGATTTCTCGAATTTTCGAAAAATACAGCCAAAAACAACAAAAATATCGAAAAAATCACATTTTTCCTAGATTTTCCGTAGATTGCAAATAAAGTTATGTTTCTGTTTCAAATGTGTAATGATCTTGTTTAGATCTTCAAAAGAAGGCCTAATTTTTCTAGGTTTTTCCAAATTTTAGACAAAATACAGCGCAAAAACTGCGAAATTTGGAAAAAAAAACTTTTTTTAGCCATTTTCCCATTGATTCCTAATAATAAGGAATTTTGTATTCGGAAAATTGAATTATTTCGATTCAAAACGAGGCCAAATACGGCTTTTCTCGAATCCTAGGCAAAATAGAGAAGAAAACTGAAGAATTTCGAAAAATGCCCATTCTAGGCCAATGTTTCCATAATTTGCTGTTAGAAATGGAGTTTTAGTTCAAAATATGGAACGATTTTACTAAGCACTTCAAAACGACTCCAAATAAGGGTATTTAATCTTAAATAGTAGGCAAAATACAGCAAAAAAACTGAAAATTTTGGAAGCAAAGCCAATTTTTTGCCAATTTTTGAATAATTTGCTTATAAAGGAGGAATTGCTGTTCAAAATATCGTACCATCTTGCTTGGGTCTTCAAAACGAACCCAATTTCGGCATGGTTTTTCCGAATTTTAGCCACAATTCGGCCAAAAAACTGAACTATTTTAAAAATATTCCCGTTTTTAGCCGATTTTTCCTTCAATTGCTAAGAATAGTGGAACTTTGTTCAAAATATTGAATGGTCTCGCTTCAGTCTTTAATAGGAGTCAAAATTACTACTACTGTGTTTCGAAATTAAGGCAAAATAGAACCAAAAAGCTGAAATTTTTCGAAAAACTCGTTTTTCGTCGATTTTTGTGGAATTTTTGTTCAAAATATGGAAAGATCTTGCTAAGATATACAAACAATGCCAAATTCGTCCAGGTTGTCTCGATTTTCAGACAAAATACAGCAAAAAAACTGACAAATTTCGAAAAAACCCTTATTTTCGCTGTTTTTTTCGCAAATTCTTAGTAATAGTGGAACTTTGTTCAAAATATTGAAGGATCTCGCTACAGTCTTCAATAGGAGTCCAAATACTTTTACTTTTCTTTCGAAATTTAGGAAAAATACAGCGAAAAATCACAAAGTAAATAAAAATCATTTCTTGCCGTTTTTTCCGTAATTGCTAATAATTGCCTAATCTTTTCTTCAAATATGGAAAGATCTTGCTTAGATATTTGAAACAAATTTTTCTAGGTTTTCTCGAATTGTAGGCAAAATGCACTCAAAAACCTGAAAATTTTCGGAATAATGCTTTTTCTTCGCCAATTTTTCCGTATTTGCTGATAAAAGTGTATGGTTTATAATATGGAAATATTTTGCTTAGATCTTCAAAACGAGTCCAAATTCTTCCAGGTTTTTTCGAATATTTGGCAATACACAGGAAAATCATTGACAAATTTCGAAAGAAACCCTTTTTATCCAAAAATTGTTAATTATATTTGAAGTTTTGTTCCAAATTTGGAAATATCTAGCTTATATGGTCAAAACGAGTCAAGATTTTGTGAGATTTTCTCGGATTTTATGTAAATTACTGCCTAAAAACTGAAAAATTTCGAAAAATGCCCATTATTCCAAAAGGTTTCGAAATTTAAATTTTTTGTCTTTTATTGAAATTTAAATGGGTTATGAAAACAATCTGTCATTAAAAATGTTCTTGTCTAAAGTTAAGGTAGTACTACCTCACTCCTCATTCCTCTCTGCAAGCTCTTCGTAGCTTATTTTTTGACTCTAGAATTGCACCTAAAATTCATTTTCATAATTTAAATATCTTTTGCAGTGAAACCGTTCCAATCTGTATCGAATCTTCCATCAGAAGGATATTATAAGCTGTTTCTTTATTCGATAGGTTTTTCTGTCGAGAGCTGACTGTGGGGACATGTGCAGATGCCGCGACGTATTACTCCCTCCAGATGCTTTCAAGAGACACACGTGCGCTCTCTGCTACAGATATATGCACGACAGTGCCTTTGCACCTCGCGCCAGGTGGAACATCACGGTTGGGCAAGAAGGGGCATCAGGGAAAGCGTACAGGATATTGAAACTGAGGAATGGTAACGAAACAGTGAGTGACTCTTTTTGATAATCATCCCATTTCATAGTCAAATTATGATCATCCTCGGTCTGACTTCCTTGGTATTAAAGACAGGCAATACTGGATGTGAGTTTCATTTGCGAGTTGTAGTGGACCTTAGGATATTTGCGTCCCGGACATTTGCGTCCCTAAGGACATCTGACACAACTGGATTTTTATAACGATTGAACATACTAAGTTGCACAATGGGGGAAAGAATTATCGCAACACCAGTTGGCGTCAGAGTGCGGATTACGCAGGAACTAACTGAAATCACTTTACCTCCGACTAGCAGATAAAAAAAAACATTTCGTTCGGGGAGGAAATATAAGAATAGTTTTATATGGACTACATTTTCCTATCCATTTACTCTTCAACATTTCTCGAGTTGTATTGATTAGAATCCATTCTTCTCAGTATGTTGCATTTAATCACTTCCGGGTCGATAATAAATCCAAGGACAATATTTATAAAGTTTTCCAAGTTGAGTAAAAATACAATAGTAGTAAACCAGTGCAGATTCATTTCTTTCTGACAAGTAAAGCTGATCAAAGTATACACATTGGATAGGAAAGGGGTTGGGATGTAATAGGTACGCTTAAATATTATGTAGGGAATTCAAGAATCCGATTATGAATAATAAAAATATTATTATTATTATTATTAGGGTCTTTATTAGGCGAGATTGAGACTAAAAAGTCTCCTCTTCCATCTAACCTGTCGTTAAGTTATTACATTATTATAAGTATATTACATGTATCAATGAAACTTAGAGGAAAATAGAAGAAAATGTGAGAAGGGATTGCGGATTTAAAAAAAAACCTAAGAAAAGCTTAGGAAAAAATATCCGCTGCAGGAAAACACCCAAAAAGAAGGGGGGTGTGAAAAACCTGCACAAACCTACCGATAGCAAAAACTAAAAGACATTAAAGAAAACAATGTACATATAACCTGGAAAATTACAAGAAGTGTTAGAGACATATTATCCAGAAAAATAATGAGAGTTAATAAAAAATGAAATGCAGAAAATACAGTACATACAAGTAGATACATACACTTGTGATAAAAAATATGACTGAACTAGAAATAAGCAAAATAAAACACGATCAATACAAAGATTACGCTCTACAATAATTATATAAGAGAGTTAACATCATGATTTAGGCATAAACAATAATCTAAAGTAAGTTAATATAATGGAAATACAAAATAGTAAAAAAAAGAAAAGGTTATACTGGATGTAAACTGTAGTAACAATAACGAACAAAATATTCCAAAGTAAAGAAAGAAGTTTGAAGTGTTGTTCCGTGCAGCATGAAAAAAAACCAGGAAAAAACGAACTTGACTTATGGTAAAAAGTAAAATGCTATGATGGAGATAATTAGCGTTATTGATTCTCTAGAAGATATGAAAGGCATCTCCTCTTGAAAGTGTGGATAGAACAGGAAGATTTGATACTGTGCGGAAGGGCGTTCCATAAATTAACAGAGGTCACTGCAAAGGATTTATGTAGCATTTCCGTTCTGTGATTTGAAATGAGTAGATTGTTTCTACCTCTAGTGTTACAATTATGTACCGACCCTAAGCTGACAAATTCTGAAAAGAGGTAATCGGGAGTTTGTAATCGCATGACACGGTAAGTTGTTGTTAAGATGTGTAATTTTCGACGAGAAGCGAGCTTAAGCCAAGACAATTTCTCAAACGCACCCGAGATATGGTCGAATTTCTTTAAGTTAAAGATAAACCGAACCGATGCATTCTGGGCACGCTGCAATTTGGTAGCTAATTCTTTGGATAAGTCTTGGTAAACAATATCACCGTAGTCAAAGTGTGGCATGATTAATGAATTTATCAGTTGAGCTTTAATCGAAGGCGTCAGGAAACTTCCTAGGCGTCTAAGAGAATTAATTGAAGAATAAACTTTTTTACACACATTAACGATGTGTTCCGACCACGTAAGATTATTATTAATGATAACACCCAGATTATTCACAGAGTCGCAAAATGTGATCTTCGAGTTGTCTAACGTGAGCTTTGCATCGTTATCTTGATTAAGCCTTCTTATCAACTTGGGTGTCCCGATGACAATGGCTTGCGATTTTGAAGGATTTATTTTCAAAAAATTGTCTTTACTCCAGTTATTAATTTGTTCGAGGTCATGATTTACGTGCTGTATGCATTCATGGAAGCCAGAAATCGTGGTGTCGATGTATATCTGTAAGTCGTCTGCGTATAAATGATGCTTACAATGTTTAATTACTTGAGGACAGTCATTAATAAACAGAGAAAACAATAAGGGGCCAAGGGTTGATCCCTGTGGGAGACCACGATTGATACTTATCCAAGCTGATGAGGAATCATTCGAGACAACTTTCTGCTTACGGTCATGTAGATAGGAAGAAAACCAAATAATTGAAGATTTTGAGAACCCTATAAAACGCAATTTGGCAAGCATTAACTCCGCATCCACCGAGTCGAAGGCTTTACTAAAATCAAGTAGGATTAAGGCTGTTAATTTGCTTTTATCCATCGATTTACGAATATCGTCAGTTATTTTTACTAGGGCTGTTGTGGTGCTATGCGACTTCCGAAAGCCTGATTGTGTACTATTGAGGATCGATTTTTTATTTAAATATTCTGTAATTTGCCGATGCGCTAATTTCTCGAGAGCTTTTGATAAAACCGGAAGGAAACTGATAGGTCTAAATTCATCAATATTCAACTTGGAGCTCTTCAAAATTGGTTTAATTAGTGCTCTTTTCCATGGTTTTGGAAATTTACCACTAAAAAACGATAGGTTGAAAATATTTGTTATAATATGTTGCAATAAAGGATATAGTTTGCTAATGATAGTGATTGGAATACCGTCAGCACCTTCTGCTTTAGATTTGATGCTTATTAAGGTATTGTATACCTCAAGTTGAGTGACCTCCTTAAAAGTAAATTCCGATTGAATGGTAGAGCGGTTAACTTGCCTGTTTAGATTTTTTAATACGCGATCTTTATGGTTCGGATCAATCATTGTTGGAGGAAGGGAAAACTTATGGTTAAGGGAGTCAAGGGAAATATTTCTTAGCGAAGGAGGCTCCTTAGATTTACCAATTCCCAGATTACGTAAGTTTTTCCACAAAGCAGCGGAAGTTTTATTGCCATTCGATATTGAATAAGCATATTTAATTTTGGCGTTTCTGATGATTTGTTTGGTTTTGTTTCTGTATTTCTTATACTTATTGAAAATTAACTGATCTTTAGTGCGTTTAAATTCTCGGAATATGAAGTCGCGCTTGACCATCATTCTTTTGATGTCATCTGTGAGCCAAGGCGCTCGTGGTTTCGAAATTCTAATTTTTCTAATTGGAGCGTGCTTATCGAGCAAATTTGTCAGTAGGTTATTTAATATTTCAACTTTAAGATCGATATCATCAGTTAATTCTATCTCATACCAAGGTAAACTATGAGCATATTGAAACATTTCTGCATCATTTATGTTATTTAAATTACGATGATAGATGTATTTCTGTTTATTTTTCTTAACCTTAAGTGAGTATGACATGAAAAGTAAGTCATGATACGAGATTCCAGGTACTGGAATTTGACCGTGAATTTCAACTCTTTCCGGATCAGCGGTGGCTATGAGATCAATCCATGTAGACGATTTTTGTGTATTATGTGTGGGTTGTAGTGGAAGAATTGTTAGATTATGGGTATCGAAGGTATTACGAAGAAATTTTGCGTCGTTAAAATCTGCGTTAAGATTCGCATTGAAATCACCCGTAATTACTATATGATCGTAATTGTTACGTAGTTTCGATAATTCTTCATCGATATCTGTTAAATGCCCTATATTAGGTGGACGGTAGAAGACCCCAAGAAGAATTTTTTTGTGCTCGTTAACTACTTCTAGAAATAAAAATTCTGGTCTCCTACAAAATTTCGGATTGCTATGAGAAATTATTTTACAACGTAGATCGTTACGATATAAACTATATCCTTGAATATTTACTGTAGAAGATTGAATGTTTGTATGAAGCCATGTTTCACTAACGGCAATCGCATGCACTCCTGATTCTGGTATGATTGAACGAAGCTCGTTGAGATGCGGAATTAGGCTTTGCGAATTAAGGTAGATAATTTTGAAGGTGCTCGGGAAAGGTAGAAACTTTTTCTCTAAAATTTCCTTCGTTGAAGGGATGGAATGGGATAAACTATTGTGAGAGATAGCAATGCCAGACGATGATGAGTGTAAAGTGTCAAGGGTATGACGCATTGAATCTCTGTTATTGTCTAAGGGCTCGAAAATCTTTGCTTCTGGATTTAGGACATGACCTCCGGAGCTGAGAGGGACGGATGTTAAGAAATTAGGGTCTAACTTAGAGGGAGAAAGAAAGGAGGGAATTTGTGACGCCTTGTAAGGGTCGGTCGGAGACTTAAAAGAGGAAGTACGGCTGTAAAGTAACGGGCTAATATTATCCATTGAAGATATATGGCTGTGAGCTTGTAGAAGGCAAGAATTACGAACGGAAATAGAGATTCCTTTAGTGGGAGAGTAATAGGAAAAAGTTTAGGAAAATTACGTAAGGGGTACATGAATAAATAGGGAAAGGCATTGCAAAATTAAAGTAAGGACACTGACATAAGTTCCTAGAAATTAATCACACCCTGTCTTGTACTGATGGCGAGAACTTGGTTAAGTTAGCACAGAGGAAAAATTCAATATCTGGTAAATAGCACGTTGGGGAAATGAGAAAGGAGATAAGGATAGATTGCACTAAGCACTTCACTTCACTTTCACTTCACTTAGAAAAGAGCGTTACTATAATTACGGATAAAATTGCACTGAGTGGAATCTACACTACGGGAACACTAAGATCACTTCACTTATAATAAGTACTTCACAGAAAATAACACACGAAAACAAAGTAGAGGAAACCTAATGCACTTTAACACTTTTGCACGAATACAGTCTTAAAACTTCCTCTCCCATGGAGGTAAAAAGTGACAAAATATTAGTAAAGGAAAAAGTAAATCGGCCACTATGAAGATGAGTTTAGCTGCTTTAGTTCCCTTGAGGAGGAGATGAATATACGGCGACCATTGACTCCAAGAATTACAATCTTACCGTCGTATGTCCAATATTAGGTAAGGTTATCTATTTAAAGACAAAGGCATGATGTTCGAAGTGAGAATTTGAGATATTCTTCTCCTATGAGCAAGTCACCAAGTGAATAATTGTTATGAGGTTAAGGAAATCTTCTACTGTATAACACGGAAAAGGTTTTCATTGCTGATATAATGCGCACGAAAATAAGATCGGCTAAAAAGTGCAAAAGACTTGGAGGTGCCGGGGATCGAACCCGGGGCCTTTCACATGCAAAGCGAACGCTCTACCACTGAGCTACACCCCCGTATAGCTGATGCGGCTCTGGTTGTAAACTCATTGCTAAATGCACTTTTCCAATTAATATTGGGTATTTCCGATTGGCGTAGCGCAATATAAAAGGATTTTTATGCCTCTAATGATTTTCTTCTGAAAGAAGTGTGCTAAAGGTTGCTATAAGCTTACTCTATATTTCTTTATTGTATTCGAAGCAAACAAGATTTGTTAATCGATATTTGTAATCCCCCGGACTTATTTGAGCCAAAAAAAATCTGATTGTTATCTTGCATTATATATTCGTACAGAAATGCGAGAAATTTTATTTTACTAGGAAATGTAATCAAGGAAAAAGTCTAACTAAAAATTATCAAGATTTATTCAGCTATAACCATTCTCTTGCAAGTATATTCCAGACATAGTAGCCGATGTACAATTCTATTCCAATTCTAAGACGTACTTTTATTCATGCATTATTATCAGATTACCCCGGATAGTAGAGCGGTTGGAGCGTTCAACTTCGGCTGTTCGAGTTCTATTCCTGGTGGGGGAAAAGGGTTACCCAACTTATAGAATACATATTATAATTATATAACGTCAAAATATCATAATATGGTACGGAAATTGAATTTATTATCCTTTTAATTTTATTAATTTAATACAAATTTTAATTATTGAAATGTTTTATGTTTTTTGTGGCTTGGCGGCTGGGCCCCTAAGTTGAAGGGGCCCTACGCGACCGTGTCTGCAGCGTATGCCTAAAAACGGCCCAATTTGGGCTCACACCATTTGGTATAATAAATCCTATACTGTGGTGTGGAAGGCGATAAAACGAAGACCATCACTGTTATGGAAATGTCACATCTCTGGCTGGGTACTTTGAAAGGGATTCCGGCTTGTAAAATAACGTCGTTTTTACAAATAATTGAGATGTAATACGTAAAAAAGGATTGTTATGTTCAGAGGGAATCAACACAAAGTACCACAAATATTTTCTGGAGATTCCTTTCATAAAATAAATAGGTACGAGAAAATTCGAAATGGTTCTATTTTCAGAATTGAATGAAGCGTCGAAGAAATATAACACTAGGAGCACTGAATGGCGTAAAAGATTCACCGTTTCAGCAAGAAGGATCCATTTTTAAGAATAATATGAAGTCCATCCATGAGAATGTTTTACTCAAAAATATGATTTTTTGGTGAAAGTGATTCAAAAGGACATTTAGATTATTTTTAAAACAAAACGATATTATTTATAACATCAGAGACTAGCAGTTGCCTACTGCCTGCTCCGCAGGCAGGTTAGTTCCCTTACGTTTGATGGGGCAGCATCGAAAGGTATTCGAGGCCTTCGTCAAAGATTCCGAAAAAGTAGATAATGTCAGAGACCGCAAAGTCGGGACCTCACCCTCAGCAGTGAGATCAACTGATAAAGACTTAACCATGTTAAATGACGCGCAAGCGATAGGTAAGCGGCGTTCGTCATCCCAAAAGAAAACGTCTCCAACTGCCCTCATTTTCCCGATTCTTTTTAGTTTTTCGCCCGTTTTGCACCTCTAAACTCAACCAAAAAATTTAAATTTTTGCACGCCTCTGCGTGCAGGCCGTCCGCCTCCAGCGCACTAAAAATCGTTGCGGGAGATTGAATTTAGACTCAGATTTTGCTAAAAGTGTTACATCCCTTTTTTGAGGACAGACGGACGGACACGATTCTGTCTTAATATATATAGGACAATTCGGCAACTCTGAATAGAGCCAGTAAAAAACGGCAATATTCAAACTCCTTACGTATGGGCTATAGACTTTAAGTGTCGTAAATATTTACAGTCATTTAACCTTCTACCAAACTATTTCCACCTTGGCGGAGTTTTCTAGTAGTTCCTTTGCCTCATTGCCTTTTTTTTCTATTTATCATTCAAAGTTAGTCGTGATCAAAATAGTTGTGTAGAATGTCTTTATAATACGCTGGGAGATATTGACAAACAAGATTGTTTGATAGCAGAATATATAAAGATAAAAATGAACATTTTGATGTATAATCTCGCGAATTTTACGTGTAAATACTATAATTTTGATGGAATAGAATTGTTGCAAAGAGAATTTAACATTAAAAAAAAACGATTATAGAAACCACTAGGATTTGTCCTATTCTTACCTTTGTATTTTCTCTCAAGCAGTGCAGTTTTCAACAGAATAACTTATTACAAATATCGTTTCGATATAATCCAATCATGTCCGTGTGTTGAGGAAGTTTCACTTTTCTGAGTGCTTTTTAGTAATTAACGTTTTGACAGGAATTTGCATCACTATTATTAGCTTTTAAATTGTGTTTTAATAATTGTAATCACTGAGGTAAATAGCATGGAAAATGAGGTTATGCTGTACAATATTCCACAATTTCAAATGTTTCATAAACTAAGAAAGAGTATAAGAGGAGGTGATATGCTTTGTACATAACAGCATAGTAAGTCGTATCGATGAAGAAGAACTTCCAGAATGTGAATCTCTTTTCCTTAATCTGGATATTCAGGGAAGCTCACTCTCATTACTGGCAATATACAGACCTCTCAATGAAAATAAAGTGACCTTTATTGAACATCTAGACAAATATATCTGAAATAATATATGGTAATCCGATATAGTAATCATGGGAGATATCAACATAAATATTCTTGATAATACAAATAACTATATTTCCTTACATAAAAACATCCTAACTATGAATGGATTCATGCAGGGCATCAATAGCCCCACTAGAGAAGAGATAAAACTTGATAAATCTTCTCAAACCTGTATAGATCACATGTATACCAGGCTTAAATCGTGAAATATCTCTACAACAGTTTTCAAGAACAAATTAGCAGATCCAGTGGGTCTCGCAAAAATAGTCACACACCCTTGCATTTTCAGTCAATCAAATACAAAACTGTTTTAATAATACTAACATTAATAAAAATATATCAGAAACCAATTGGGTAAAATTAAATAAATATACAAATCATGAAGACCTTTATTCAGAAATAAGCAAAGCCTTGAATAACATCTACAAGGGAAATGAATTTGCACATAGCAAAAAAGAAACATACCCCTAAATACATGGATGAACAACAATATAGTTAAGCCAATAATAATAATCGATAAACTCGAAATAGAGGGCAGACATATAGTAGCAATCCGGATTCTACTCCTATGAAATACTATTCTAAAACTCACTCAACTAACCAAATCACCGGTGAATTTTCCAATCACTACACCAAAAATTTTGAGTCACTTTCCCTTAAAATGTAATAAAATGGTACTTCCTCCCCTTCAAGCATCAATACTAGACATAATACAGTACAAAATCTCCGAAAAAATCACCTGGGATAGATAATATTAGATTTAAAGATTTAAAGCATAGTCCTGCTCTCATTGAATTGATTTCAAAACTTATCAATAGCAGTATTGAATCAGGTAAATTGATAATAAATTAAAAACAGCTATAATTCGTCCAATTTACAAATCAGGCAAACATACAGACCCTTCTAATTATAGACCCATTGCAATCTTACCATCCACTGATAAAATAATTGAAAAATATATTTATAAATGTCTTTTAAAATTTCTTACTCCAAAGAAATATTATAAATAAATCACAATTTGGCTTCCTACCCAACAGTAATACTATAAAGTTACTTGAAAGCTTCTCAGAAAATGTACGTACAGCCCTAAATAAAAACCATAATTGTTTTGCAATTTTTATAGATTATAAAATGCTTTTGATACTGTAAACAGAAAATATTTACTTGATAAATTATACAAATAAGGAATAAGAGGTACTTTATCCAAATGGCTCGCAAATTTTGACTTAAAAAGTGGCTATTCGCAAGTAGAAATAGACCCTGGAGACAAGGAGAAGACCGCCTTCTCTACAGAAAAGGGCCATTGGCAATTTAAGGTTATGCCATTTGGTTTGTGCAATGCACCTGCAACTTTTGAGAGACTGATGGAACGAGTACTTACTGGACTGGTTGGAGACGCTTGCCTTGTATATTTGGACGATATCATTATCGTCGGACGCACATTTGAAAATCACCTTAAGAACCTGGATAGTGTGCTTGCAAAGATTCGTGCGGCTAACCTAAAATTGAGTCCGAAAAAGTGCTCATTCTTTAAACAGCAAGTGAGCTTTTTGGGGCACATTGTTTCGTCAGAAGGAGTGCAGACTGATCCAGAGAAGATTGCTGCTGTCAAGGAATGGCCGATTCCAAAAGACAAGACGGAGATCAGAGCATTTTTGGGGTTGTGCTCCTATTACCGTCGATTTGTGAAGAACTTCACTGACATTGCCAAGACTTTGCACAAGCTTACCGAAGAAAAGTGAGTATTCTCCTGGGACAAGGACTGCAAAGTTGCTTTCCGGGAATTGAAGAAGCGTCTATGCGACACTCCTATACTTGGGTTTCCGGACACCGAGAATGAGTTTATAACAGACGCAAGTAATACTGGCATCGGCGGAGTATTGTCGCAACGTAAAGGAGAGCATGAGGTTGCGATCGCTTATTTCAGCAAATCTTTATCGAAGCCAGAGATGAACTACTGCGTCACAAAAAGGGAAATGCTTGCAGTAGTGAAGTTATTGCAACATTTCAGTAAATACCTGCTAGGACGCAAATTCCACATTTGTTCTTACCATGCTGCATTGAACTGGCTACTCCAGTTTAAGAACCCTGAGGGACAAGTGGCTAGATGGATCGAGCAGCTACAAGAGTTTGACTACAAAACCGAGCATCGTAGTGGAAAATCTCACGGGAATGCAGACGCGCTGTCAAGAAGACCTTGCCCGGAAGACTGCAAGCATTGCATCAGGCAAGAAGCAAAGGAAGTTCTGCCTCTCAGAATGATGAGGACAGATTTGGGCGATGATTGGAAACAAGCGCTACAACAAGCCCAAGAGATTGACAAGGACGTTAAGCCTATTGCAGAGTGGATTAAGGCCGGGGCAGTAAAGCCTAAATGGAGAAATATTGCTGGAATGAGTGCGGCAACCAAGGGTTATTGGGCTCAGTGGGACAGCTTGGTCATACAAGACGGTGTATCATGCCGTAAATGGGAAAATGCTCTAGGAGACCATAGTCATCTGCAAATAGCAGTCCCTAAAGCCAAGGTACCTGAAGTTCTACAGCTCCTCCATGATGAATGTTCTGGCAGACACATGGGCGTAAAGAGAACTCTATTAAAGATACGAGAGCGATTATATTGGCTCCATTGCCGAGATGATGTGGAAGACTGGTGCCGAAAATGCACAAGCTGTGCAGCGGTAAAAGGACCTCAAACGCGTAGCAGAGGAGCACTGAAGCTGTATACCATAGGAGCGCCATGGGAACGCATAGCAGTAGATGTTGCGGGACCGTTCCCTGAGAGTGAATCTGGAAACGAATACTTCATGGTCGTCATGGACTACTTCACAAAATGGCAGGAAGTTTTCGCAATTCCTAATCAGGAAGCTTCTACAGTAGCGGACAAACTAGTCAACGAAGTCTTTTGTCGTTTGTCTTGTGTACCGCTTGAAATTCACAGCGACCAGGGCAGGAATTTCGAATCACAGATATTTCAGTAGGCATGTAGAGTAATGGGTACCCATAATACTAGAACTACGTCATACCACCCACAGTCTGATGGAATGGTCGAAAGATTTAAGCAAACGCTGGAAAGATATCTTCCTAAAATGGTGGAAAACAGGCAAAAGGATTGGGACCGACACATCCAGCCATTTCTCCTGTCATATCAAAGTGCAGTACACGAGGCTACGACTATGACTCCTGCTTTCGCGAACTTTGGACGAGAACTGCGATTACCAGCCGATCTCATAACTGGCATCCCACCGGATTCTCCACAAAGTCTGACAGAATACGCGAGTGACCTGCGAAACAGAATGAATGAAGTTTATGAACACATCAGGCAATCAGGTCAACAAACGTCTGAAAAGATGAAGACCCGCTATGATAGGAAAATGAAAGATCCGGGTTTCAGTGAAGGATCCTTAGTGTGGCTGCATAATCCAGTCCGCAAGAAAGGAAAATTTCCGAAATTACAAGCAAAATGGAACGGTCCGTACCGGATTGTGATCAAAATTAATGACTTGACGTACCGGAACCAAAAAGGCCAACGGGGTGCTCCTAAGATTGTCCATGTTGATCGGTTGGCGCGATATTACTGGTCCAATAATGCTCGAGACGAGCATGTCTAAGGAGAGGACAGTGCTGCGCCCAACGTTATTTGATGGACTTTTGTTTACGATTATAAATACGCGACGCGTCAGTTGCTAAGGACAATAACGGTCACGTGAGAAAAATAAATAAACAGTTTGAGTCACGGGAATGCAACTTAACGGTATTGAGACTGGGATTTAGTAGCACTGTGTCGCTACCACTTGCCAATTTGACGTACTAAATTTCACGGGCGATAGCCTAGCGGGCCTTCCATGTTCGTTCCCTCACTACGCTATATTGTATGCCGTTATAGTTCTACGATAGTTTTAATCACATTTACGGCTGAAAAAGTTAAATATTTCACTGTTTAAGTACATGATAAGGAAAAATGTTAACATTTAATAGCTTGAGTACTTTAATCTACACAAAAATGCATCAAATATTATTACTCAGTATTTATAACCATTACGACTGAAAAGTTAACTGTGCATTGTTTAAATACATGATAAAGAAAAATGTTAACATTTGAAAGCACAAATACGTTAATCTACATAAAAAACATTGTATGAAACACCTTTTACAGTGGTGATCAGAAAATTCCTCTTGCTTTTAACCACAATATAAATCATCCGTGAGGACTTTCTGGATCTTTAAATAAATAGCATGTAAATAAAAAGAAACAAAATATGAATATTTTCACAATTTATTTTTTTATGCAAAATAAGATCTCATAGTATCACATAATCTATACAGCAGAACATTAAATGACGAGAGAATTTCAAGAGCACAATAAATAAATTTACAGAACACAACCAAATTACCAAATGTCTTCATATTGGAGATATTTATGAGTGGAGATATAAAGAAAGAAATTTTGGAACACGGATGTTAATGAATTAAAGGTTTATTATCTCCAATAGCCGGCTTTGTCGGTGTTCCTCCTCTTGCTTCCAGTTAGACGGAGAAAGCAAGAAACTAATGCCTCAAATTTATGATACCAAAAATACTTTTCAAAGGCAATGCCTCCATCCTCAAAGGTCGTAAGACACGACTCATGTATCTTGAGAACTCCTATGGACGGAGGTATCACCTTCAACAAGTACCGTATAAGTCTACCCCTAACATTTTGAGGTGAATTTCAGGTTTTAGCCTATGTTCAGCATATATGTTGACCCAAAAAAATAAGGCAACACCTCTTCCCCAGCTCTATTTTATAGGAAGAAAAACTACGGCATCCATAAATATATGATAGCTTAACGAATATTTACTGAATAAGATTTAGATGCTAGAATTGTTTCTTTCAGCTGCTATGTCAACTTTTTGCCTCTGCTTAACTATTATACAAGTTTCTTTCATTGGTATCACTCAGGCTACACAAATAAAAATGGATTATGAAACAAACACAATACAGTAGAACCTCGGATACACGACCCTCTTGTATACGACGACCTCATTTATACACCGATTTTGTTTGGTCCGGTAGAAATTCCCATAAGACTCTATGCATTTCCAACCTCCCTTATGAAACTTTTCATTTATACGACGAACTCCGTTATGAACCGTTTTTTCCAGTCCCACGAAAAGAAATTCCTCACTTGTGCGACTTCCTTAGTGAGTAAACTGATCTACGGAGAGACGGACATGGTTTCCAAGAGCCCTGCTTCCGTGGCTGCGTTTTGCGTGAGGACGTGCTGGTTGCCTTGACGGTAGCTTGGTGTTCCTAATAGAGTATTTGCAAGGGTCAGAATTTGGCGATGAATTTTTTTCCAGGGAATGATTACATCATAAAAAAGTCAATCCTGGTGTAAAACTTAAATTTGTTGCCTGCCGTAAATAATATAAGCATCCTAAGTTACATTTTTTTCGTATCAACACTGAGGAAGGAAAAACATTGGCTGATTGGCTTCTAGATTCTGACATCACCAACCCTATTGGCGCTATTAGCAGTTTGATTACAACATCCAAGGTGCCGCGACGAGTTATTATTACGATTTTAATTCGAGGAGGGCAATCGTTTTCGGGAAAATTTTCACAGAAATGCAAGCAGGATATTTGAAGGTTTCATCTAACAATCTGCCAGGGGTTGATGTGTTGATGGTGGCAGATTTTATGAGGAGAAGCCCTCTCTTTGTGAGCTCAGAGCAAAGAGGAGTGAAACTGGCTCGGTAAGATTATTTGAATGTATTAAGGTTAGCAATTCCAAACGATAAACTTACTCCGCACTAAACCTTGAATTGAATTGTAGTTTTCAAGTTATTTCAAACTCTCACGTAGATATTTTTGGACATGGCTAGGGAGAAGCAAAGTTTAAGGCAAACCGGTGTAGGTCCATCCAATATTAGACGTAACCCGGTTTACAAAAAGTAGATAGCTTTAATTAGTGTGAATGGAAAGAGCTTAGAGAACGTAGTGGATAGCGATTCTAAAGTTATGTGTAGGGATCTACATTGTACCAATGCATAAAATAACATACAAAGTAGGCGATACGAATGTCGCCTACTGCTAAGATTTTGTCGCCCAGTGACAGTACTTGGTGCCGGCGAAAAAGAGTAAAAAACTCAAGCGTTTGGATATAATGTTTCTTTTCAGGGATAGAGTTCGGGAAGCTGGTGGAGTGGTGGGCCCTACATTCTTTTCGAAAGAATTCCCATTTATTCACATTCGAGTTCAGTGTGTGACTCGCCAGGTAGGCGATGGTTTCCATGCGGTAGATGTTGCGGAAGATCTTTTATTTTGAGTGCGAATCATATCATTTTATATAGTGTGATTGTGTACGAGGGCTGTGATAGTGAGTGCACTGTGTAATACCTAGGAAATCGACTAGGAATCCGAAAGTACGATTGGCACGAGGACAAGGAGAAAATAATTGGTGGCAAGGCAATTATTGATTAAGCAAACCTTTCTTAGGGAAGATTTTTTGCATTAGAAGGTAATATTTTAAAAGATATTACATCTTTGTTTCTTTTTTTTATACCGAGAGGCGTATAGTATGCTTCTGCTCCATGGCTCTATAAAGCTCCAACTTTTTTTCGCCCAGCAACAGTAAAGTTAAAACTTAACAGCCAGAGAGCAAAAAAATACTTCGTTTGGTTATTTTAATGGGATATTGGGTAGTGGAGGGGGTTCAAGCAGTTTCAATGTCGCCCAGTGATAAATCCTTAAAATATGCTCTGAATTGTACTATTTAAGTGATGTTTCAAAAACAATTAATTCCATTCTATCTGTATATTGTGTACTATACAATGATTTTCCTTTAGGTTTAAGAGATGAGCCATTACATAATACTCAAGCTATAATGGTAAATAATTTTGTTTTATTTGGTTTTTTTATCCTAACACTGGCTGCGCTTCTAATAATTGATGGGAAATATTGAAGCATCAAAAATGCATACTTTTGTATTACAAATAACTATTACCTCATTTATTCATTAGACTCAAAACCAGACAGTGCTTCGTGTGGTAAAACATTATTTATTACTGTCCACAATCATATGAAAGAGAAATTTAATGAAAACGAAAATATCTATTGACATTTGTAAGAAATAGGTCAATGCAATAGTCATGTCAGTCAGTGTAAGAATAGCCAACGCAGAAAAAAAACTATTACTTGAAATCAAATTGAAAGAAAAATAAATAAATAAATTTATTTAGACGAATTTTAACATTTACTTTGAATAGTAAAAAGTTGACCAATTAACTTTTCATTTAAAAATACAGGCTAGCATTAAACCTTAGTGATATTCCACTTCAATAAAAGAACAGAAATAATATGAACTGAAAAAAACTTAGATGTAAATTAAGCCAAACTAAGAATTATGCTAATCTGTTACATAACTGATAATAACACTAGCCTAAGAATTTATAACAACACAACATTTTGCAATGCTTGCATTCTGTCTGTGTAATGATAAAAGTTTTGCTATATCAAGTCGCAGAAATATCCGCTGGTTCTGTTATATCATGAGGTTGTTCCTTGTTTTTTTGTGATAATTGCCACATTGTGCAGCACTGCATATGCTACTACAACTTCCATTACTGTCTCTAAACAAATATTAATACTATTTTACAGGATGGGAGAGTGTCGCTTCCATACCCCAAACATTGTTTCTATTATATTTCTGGTCTTTATACGACTTTCATTTTAGAGTTGCTGATATTGATCAGAGGGCTTCCTAATTCGTGTCATCAGATAATTTCCCTGCTTATAGTCCAAATCTCCAAGCAATACCGCGTTTCTAAAGTATTTCTTTTCCAACTTATTCTTCAGGGAAGAATTGTTCAAAATAGTTTGGCCGTGGCTTTTTTTATATCACTCTGCTCTAAATCTTTCTAATAAGTTATTTAGTTGGATGTATTTCCCCATTTTCAAGACTATTCATCTACAAGTAAGTATAAAAAGTAACTTGCGTCAAGGAGTACGTCCAACATTATGCACCTTCGCGGAAAATACCTTCAATGAAGCCTTGGAAGCAAGACTTGAGACCATACACGTTGACGGACATGCCTACTATTAGTTTAGATAATTGTTCCATATTTTCCTCAGTTCCTTATTTTGCTTTCACACAAATTCCATTCAATTTTTAATGTTCTTATACACGACATTTGCTTTTTCTGACCAGTAACAGAAGTCGCTAAATTCAGTGAATACAATAAACAACGAATGTAAACAAGGCTCGCAGCGGCTTGCAGTACCTAGCTGCTACGGCTGAATAGGTTTGTTTACGTCACACCCTGTAGAAGATGGCGTCCATTCGTTTGTGCGCAAGCTTCAAAATAGGATTTTAAATCTGCTATGGTTGAATAAGTACGGAATTTATAGGGGAAAAATTTGTAATTTAGGTTTTTCATGCGCCAAATATTTATTTTCCATGGTTACCAAAAATTGTGCAAATACTCTATTCCCTAAACTTGCGGACGGCGCGCCGCGGCGGTGGGAAATAGTAGGCAGAGTTGCGAGGAGAATACAAATGGGGAATTTCAAGCAAAAATATTTTATGTAACTGCCTCAAACGACGTCCTACTTTTCCCTTATATTCCTTATGAGAGAAATTTTAATGTGCTCTGGCATCGAACCCAAGAACATTACCGGCTTATCTAATTTTTTTTCTGTAACCAATTCTTACAATACATCTTCCACCTTAGCACAAACTTTCTATCATCTCAATAAGTGCATGAAAAAAAATAATTAAAAACTACCTCAATGCATTCTAAACGGCCAATTTTTGCATCGTCCTAGCATCGAACCAAGGATATTTTCTGTGAAAGTCATTAATTTTTTCGATAGATCATGACCATATATACATGCTCCTTCAGTTTTGATTCTCTACCTATCCGGAAAGTATTTTTTTTAATTCCCGAATATCAAAGCAATGCATTTAAACAGGAAAAATCGGGACTTTGGGGCCCTCTGGAATGGAACCCATGACACTGAGGTTCAAAATCACAATTTTTCTGGCGGTAACACCTTATGGCCAATATGTCGTAAAAATTTCAAGTCAATGACGCTTGTGGTTTGGCCTGTGAGTTTGTATCCTCTCTATATAAATATATGGATACATAAATGAATCCGGAGAAGCATCTATATATAACGAGTAAAATGTAGCTTGCATACTGCAAGCAGATTGGCAATACTATTTTCATATCGGCATCACATCGGGACGGTCCTCATAAGAAAAAAAAAGGATTTCATTTTTTCTTAAAATTCGCTGAAATTTCATCGTCTGGCATCGAACCCGGGTCTTACTGGAAAATCTACTATGAAACACAATAGAAGATCACCATCTCTAACTATGTGTGAAAATTCAAGCAGAAATATTGGCTACAAATGCCTCAAAAGACGCTCTAATGTTCACGAATGTAAATGGCTCTCGGGACTCGAACCAAGGACGACCTCTAAAAATCAAAAAATATTTCTGAAAGTTATTAATCATCTCAGTCTATATGCCAAATTTCAAGTTTCTATATTATTGGGAAAGGTTCCAAAATAATTCCTAAAAATCGGATCAACTTCTGATTGTAGAGACACCTGGTGTCGAACCCAGGACACATTGATAGCTATGAATGCATAGTTTGATTTGTTAAGACTGGTTCTTCTATCATGCTAAGTTTTAAGTCGATAGCATGCCGGGAAGTACCTAAAATTTGTTTCCGTTATCTCCGTAAGAAATGCATTGAGGAATATAAATGTCCATCTGGGATCGAACCAAGGACCATCAGCGAATATGTAAAATTCAATTATGATATGTTTTTATAATATCCAACCTCATACCGAATTTCAAGTTTCCATGCCATTGGAAAGGGGTCCAAAAAAAATCTTAAAAATCGCCACAATGCATTTTAAACGGCAGATTTTTGCATCGACCTAGCATCGAACCCAGGTTATTTTCCGTAAAACTCATTTATGTTTTCGATAGATCATGACCATATATAAATGCTCCTTGAGTTTTGATTCTCTACCTATCCGGGAAGTATTTTTTTTTAATTCCCGAAAATCAAAGCAATGCATTTAAACGGGAAAATTCGGGACTCATCGAACCCATGACAGTGAAGTTCAAAATCGCAATTTTTCTGGCGGTTACACGTTATGGCCAATGCGTCGTAAAAATTTCAAGTCAATGCCGCTTATGGTTTAGGCTGTGAATTAGTATCCTATCTATCTATCTATCTATATAGGTATACGAGTAAAATGTAGCTTGCATACTGCAAGCAGATCGGCAGTACTAATTTCATATCGGCATCATATCGGGACGGTCCTAAAAAGAAAAAAAAAGGATTTAAATTTTTCTTAAAATTCGCTGAAATTTCATCGTCTGGTAACGAACCCGGGTCATACTGGTGAAATTACCATGCAGCAGAGTAGAAGACCACCATCTGTAACTACGTGTGAAAATTCAAGCAGAAATATTGGCTACAATTGCCTGAAAAGACGTTCTAATTTTCACGAAAGTAAATGGCTATCTGGATTCGAACCAAGGACGATCTTGGAAAACTAAAAAATGTTTCTGAAAGTTATTTATGATTTCTATCTACATGCGGAATTTCAAATATCTATATTATTGGGAAAGGTTTCAAAATAATTCCCAAAAATCGGATTACATCTAATTGCAGAGACACCTGGTGTCGAACCCAGGAAATATTGTAAGCTGTGATTGCACAGTTTGATTTGTAAAGACCTGTTCTTCTATCACGGAAAGTTTGAAGTCGATAGCATGCCGAAAAGTACCTTAATTTTGTTTCCGTTAGCTCCGTAAGAAATGCATTGAGAAGTGCAAATGGCCCCCTGGGATCGAACCAAGGACCATCAGCGAACATGTAAAATTCGATTATGAAATATATTTATGATATCTATCCACGTGCCGAGTTTCACGTATCCATGTTATCGGGAAAGGATCCAAACAAAATCTTCAAACCTTCTTTTTGAATTTTCACACATAGCTAGAGATGGTAATCTTCTTATGTGGTGCATAGTAAGTTTACCAGTAAGACCCGGGTTCGATGCCAGACGATGAAATTTCAGCGAATTTTAAGAAAAAATTAAATCCTTTTTTTTTTTCTTTTGAGAACCGTCCCGATATAATGCCGATATGAAATTAGTATTGCCGATCTGCTTGCAGTATGCAAGCTACATTTTACTCGTATGATATATGAAGGAATCCGGAGAAGCATCTATATATCTATTACGATTAAAATGTAGCTTGCATACTGCAAGCAGATCGACAACACTAATTTCATGTCGGCATCATATCGGGACGGCCCTCAAAAGAAAAAAAAGGGATTGAAAATATTCTTAAAATTTGCTGCAATTTATTCGTCTGGCATCGAACCTACGGCTTCCCGGTGAGCCTACTATGCAGCACAACAGAAAAATACCATCTCTTACTATGTGTGAAAATTCAAGCAGAAATATTGGCTCCAACTTCCTCAAACGACGTTCTACTTTTCAATAATGTAAATGGCTCTCTGGATTCGAACCAAGGACGATCTAGGAAATCTAAAACATGTTTTTCAAATGGATCAATGCTCTCTATTTATATGCCTAATTTCATGTTTTAATATTATTGGGAAGGGGTTTAAATTAATTCTTAAATATCGGATATTTTACTGATTGTAGAGACGCCTGGTGTCTAACCAAGGAAATATTGGTAGCTGTGAATGCACAGTATGATTTATTAGAACTTCATCTTGTTTCATACAAAGTTTAAAGTCGATATCATACCGGGAAGTACCTAAAACCTAATTCTGTTATCTCCATAAGAAATGCATTGAGGAATGTAAATGGCTCTCTGGGATCGAACCAAGGACCATCAGCGAATATGTAAAATTTGATTACGAAATATATTTATGATCTCCAACTCCATGCCGAATTTCAAGTTTCCATACCATCGGGAAAGGGTCGAAAAAAAATCTTAAAAATCGCCACAATGCATTTTAAACGGCCGATTTTTGCCTCGACCTAGCATCGAACCCAGGTTATTTTCCGTAAAACTCATTTATGTTTTCGATAGATCATGACTATATATATAGGCTCCTAGAGTTTCGATTCTCTACCTATCCGGGAAGTATTTTTAAAAATTCCCAAAAATCTAAGCAATGCATTTAAACGGGAAAAATCGGGACTTTGGGGCCCTCTGGAATCGAACCCATGACACTGAGGATGAAAATCACAATTTTTCTGGCGGTTAATTGTTATGGCCAATACGCAGTAAAAATTTGAACTCAATCACGCTTGTGGTTTAGGCTGTGAATTTGTATCCTATCTATCTATATACCTATCTATATATATGAATGAATCCGGAGAAGCATCTATATATAATAGATACATGAAAAAATCCGGAGAAGCATCTATATATAATAGATATTAAGTTTTCTTCTATCTGCATAATCAAAAATGCTGCCCTTTACACAGTTTAATGTTGTGAAAATAAAAATAAAAGAGTATCTTGAGAATATTATGGTATAAAAATATGTACAATTAGTTTATTTTGTTAATACCAATGTGCCTATCTCTGTAAATAACCATGTAAAAACCAAATCTTTCATAAAACTCAGGAACCACCTGAAGAGCCAATTATTGGCTCAGGTGGACCTTAAAGTATATCCAGAAAATGAATCTCCTGTATATTACTTTATTATTATTATATGTTCTTTATTCTTGTATTTACATGTATACTACTGAATAAAATATTATTAATATTATTAAAGTGTAGTGTCTATAATCGAAGCAGGCTTCTTGAATGTCAGCTTTAACAGTAATGATAGGTGATAAATTTGAATGACAAGGCAGTGAACTCAGGGGAATCTATTTCTTTTACTTACAGAAAAATGCTCTCAGGAAGGGGAGCATGAAAAAACTGCTAAACCTACTGAGAATAGCAATGATGAAAATATCGCGAAAGGGGAAAAGGAAGCAGTAAAAAAATCAGAAATGAGCTCCGAAAGAATCAAACCATTGCATAACATAAAAGGAAGAGAGGTCAACAGTCGTAAACATATTTTACATAGCAACATACTTAGTTGAATAGATGAGATATTGAAAATCAAAAAAATAAAGTTTACATGTTCCATAATACATCCCAAAATAAAGAAAAACTTCTTGAAATCAAAATAATCCCAACCTATTGTGAAAGTAACAAATTAAATTTTACAACACGTACCAGTAGATACTAAAAACATAAATATAATCAATTTCACATTTCAAATGATCACATAGTTCTCCGTAAATATCAAAAACCACACACAACTGATTTCTCTTCAAAGCATATATCACACAGTTGCTGTGCTCGTCGCTGAGTTTAATAGCACAATTTTAAGTGCCGATTCATTGCTCTCTCTTGCAATCCAATCCCATCTACCTCTGGCCGAAGATTTCAGTATTCTGTAGTTAAAAAAATAATAATTTGGATGTATCTGCTAATGAATGAATAAGATAAGATTAACTTACTTTTTCCAAGTACAATTAAAATTCTTACATGAAAAAATAACCACCTTTTTGCAGTGTTAAGTGTATGTTGGGACCTCTTCCAAAGCAACTGAATACTCCACAGTGATACTTTTTCGTATTACATGAAAATGAATATAAATCATAAATTGCTAATTAGTTTAGGCATTTTAGGTATAAAAAGGCTCAACTTATCTTTTTTGGTTTATCAAGCTGAAAATTGGTGGAGATGTTCTTTGAACAGCCAAAAGCAAAATCCCAAAAAAATCCCATTTGGGCAACATGCCGAAATATTTAAACAAAAGTCGCCATCTTGGATTTTCGACCTTGCATCATATTGAATGGTATATCTCCGTATCTAATGGTGATAAAGACACACGGTTTGCTTTAAACTACTTATTAAAGTGTAAGCTAGACCCATGGTACTTTATATTGAAAGAAAAATGAGTAAATATAAAGCTACTCACGAAAAACAACTCGTAAGGGTACCTTTAACGGGAAAATCAGCGTCAAATGTCGATTTTCGACCTTTTATTATCATTTAATCAAAACATATATATGAAATAGAAGTTGTAGAACACATCATATGGCTTCAGAATGTTTTATTATAATCTCCGTAGTCCAAAAATTGTAGATTCTAATATACTTTGTATTGGCAGAATGAACTTAATAACTCACTTTAACTTACTATTGCTGAATGGAGATATGGTGAATCACAATACTGATGGAATGAAGAGAATAGAGGAAGGATTTTCTACATAAGAAAATTCAGCCGACATAGAAGCAAAACCTGCTCATGTAGTAATAGTAATGGTCACAACGTTCCACTGAGACTCATGCGACTTTAAAAATACTTACCTTAAATCTATTGTGTGCAGGTGTAAGGAAGGGTTCCAATAACTTTAAGTTCATCCTCTTCTGTGGCTTCCAACAATATCTACCGGATTTAAAATTTGGCCTTTTGCTGCACCATTTTGTTCTGTATGCTTCCGCAAGTTCTTCCGCAACGAACATACATTCCAAAATGCATACAAGAGCTCTCGGTTTTCTTCTTTGCTTCCTTAAGGAAATATGTAGCGTTGCTTAGGGACTCAAGTAATTCAGCAGACACTTCCTTTTTTCCGGTATCTTTTCTGGAGATGTAGATGGACCACTGGTTGTAGCAGGTGATATCAGCGTCTCACTGCTTACATTATCCAATCTTGAGTCGAGACCTTATCCGCCTATGATGCTGCCTTTGTTATGACCTTTTTTCATTTCAAGGACCCTACGCACTGCTTGATGAGAGCCCAATTAGCATGGATTTTATTTATATAACAATAAAGAGTTAAGGTTAGCAACATCAGCCAACCGTACCCTATGGCCCTCCATGGTCTCAGCGAAAAACGACCATCAAAATGTCTTGTAAAAGTTTTTTATAAATATTTGCTGAATTCATTCCATTTAGTCCTGTATAAGCTCAAACGATTCAATAAGATCTATAACATTGAAATGATTTATTTAAACTAAGCTTAACAATAAACAATTACGATCTTATATCCCAAAATGCAAGATCACAGAATTCCGGGCTGAATAAATATCATAAAGCGCTGAGATGGAGGAACGAAACCATGAGCATGGAAAAACAAAATAATAGAGAAGTGCGATGCTGCTTTTAGAAGAAGCACGAAAAGAATATGAAGGACATAGATCTAGAACCACGTTAGAATCACTAGGTGGCGATCAGAAAGATTTTTGGTAATTTGTGAGTGAGACTCATAAGGGACTGTTTTCTGTGCCTAGCTTATTAGGCTAATTATGTATCCAATTTCATTTATTACCATAAATTAATCGGAAGAAAAAACTGACCTTCTTAACTGTCTCTACAAGACATGTTTCTTTGTAGACAATGGTCAAGTTAACGATTTTAACTCCCGCATTGATTCGAAGATTACATTGAGATATCGGTTGATGGCATTGGAAAATAATTGCGAGAAATTTATAGGAAAAACCAAAGACTAGAATATATTCCCGCTATTTTAATAAAAACCTTAGCAGATGAAATTGCTCTACTTCTTCAGATTTACTGTCAGAAATCACTGGAGGAGGGAACCGTCCCAACAGAAATAAGCAAAATTCACCTCGGTGCCTAAGAAAGTATGTGCGTAATCACCAGATTGTTATGGGCCAATTTCACTAACTTCGATCTTTTGCAAAATAATGGAGAATATTATGACGAGCTCTATTTTGCACTTTATTTCCGGAAAGAGAACAATCATTAAGAGCCATCACGGATTGCGTAAAGGTAGGTCTTGTGAGACTCAATTAGTGCTTTTTATGAATGACATATCACCAGCGGTAAATGGTAGTGCTATATCAGAAGCAGTTTTCCTGGATTTCAGGAAAGCCTTTGACACAGTTTTTCACGAAAAACTTACTCTATCGCTTAGTGACAACGCCATCAACGAAAACGTTATCACATGGACGATAACTTTTCTAGAAACAGAACTCAGCAAGTTGCACTAGAAGGAACTTTATCCGATGAATTGAGTTTCATATTAGGTGTTCTGCAGGGAATCGTTCTGGGCCCGATTTTGTTCATAATACACATTATTGACCTCGAAGATAACGTTAAGAGTAAGAATAGATTATTTGCCGATGATACTTTGATATACAGAGAGATTTTGTCAGAAAACGATAGCAATATACTGCAAACAGACCTGGACGTAATATCAAGATGGTGTAAAGATTATCAGCTGGATTTAAATATAAATAAATGCGTTGATATGAGTGTTACGCGCTCCACAAACATAATTCCCGCGCAAATCCAAATTTTAGGGCATCCATTAGTGCACGATAACATTTACCTTGGAGTCACGTTTAGCAGTAACTTATCTTTGAAAGAACTTATTCGAGATGCGATAGGAAAAGCGAATAGAATGCAAAGATTAACTGGTAGAACGTTGTGAGGATGCTCATCAAGAGTCACAGAAATAGCTTATTTTTCTCTTATTCGGCCGAGTCTAGAATACTGCTGTGCGGTTTGGGACCCAAACGAAGCAGGTTTAGGCATATCGCCCACTGAAGAAATGGATTTCATAAAACCAATTTCGTGAAACGTGAAACATTGGTTTCAAGAAACCATTTAATTCAAATACTGAGAAGTTCGCCCACTGCGTTTCTAAACCGTTTGGTTGCGCAACCGGCATTTCTAGAAACACATCGGAATGGTTTCATGTAGCTCATTTCATGAAACGTGTCTATCACAACGTGTGTTCGAGCCCCCGCTGACTGCAGACTGGCAGAAGCGAAACTCAACTTTTACGCTTTTCCACCACTTCAATTAACGTTTCAATTGAATTTTCTGATATAAAAGACATTCTATAGAATATCTTAAAATTTTCAGGAACTACAGATAGTTCTTTGGCTACAGCATAGCTGCTATGTTGCCTGTCACGGATTAGAGGATGTACTTTCGTTTCCCTTTTCTGTTTTTTAACCACCACCAAAGCATAAAAACATCCTCTTTATCGCTTGATTGCATTACTGAAACTGAAGTAATTGGTTTCATCAGTGGGCTCATACAGAAGAAATTGGTTTCATGAAACCAGTTTCTTCAGTGGGCGACCTGCCTTAGTCTCAGATTTAGAGATGGTCCAGCGTAGAGCAGCCTGATTCGTTAACAGGGATTTCAGGTTCGACAGCAGTGTTACGGCAATGATAGAGTCCCTCAGTTGGAATTCGCTCCAGGTGAGAAGATCTGAATATCGTCGGAAACCTTTCGAAAAGTTCACTCAGAGTTTAAAGACGAAAATGAAATATTAGCGCCAGTAAGGAGCGAAGGTGATCCCCGAGAGTTACCGAAAAAACGCTAAAGGGAAGTGATCACAAAAACAGATAATTAGTTTTGGTCGTCTTTTCCACGGGCTATTGGAGGTTCTAATAGGGTGGATTCAGTAATGACAGTGATATTATACCCCCTGCCATACGCCTCTGGCGGGTCGCAGGGTATAAATCAAATATCTAAAAAAATATAATCACATTCCTTCAAGAAATTTACATTTACAGTAAAACCACGCGAGCCGCTGTGTGGTGTATGGCAGGGGGTGCGAAACACCTTAATAATTTTTATATAAGTGCACTTTATAGTATCCAGAAAATTACACCAATATAGGCCATTTGTTCTCCCTATAATCTCGGGAAATATATTTTGCCGTCTGGCTGTGAATAACATGTTCGCTGAGAGTGAAACATTCTCTCACAGGGAAAATGATAAGAAAGGTAGTCAATAAAGAATACTACTTTTGCCATGAATTGTAAGTTCCGGCCGATATCAAATAAATTATTGTAATTTAGAGAAGAACTATGATAATGTATTATTATTCTATCATTTTTTTAATTGTATGATAATTTTTTTAAAGCCAGCAGGAATCGCGCCGCATGCGCTTAATGTAGTACACTTTAATGAAACTTTCAAGTGTAAGCAGCCATTATGGTTGGAATGTCAATTTTTTTAATTTTGCATATCTCCGTGTATTATAGGGAATGTTTGCGAAAGGAATAAGGAGATACAATATGCTTCCCAGATCAGAGAATAAAAGTCACTTTGTTGATGACGCCAGATACTAGTAGTTTTAAAGGCTTCCCTGTTTCTCCCCCGCAGATCGGTAAACGATTTTATATCACATCAGATCTCGACTCCTATCTTGGAAAATGGAATAATATTTTTCCTTTCTTACTTCCATTGCCCTTCTCCTTAATGGTAACAAACAAAAACGTTATAACCTTTTCAATTTTTGTTTTAATAAACCTACACCAAAAACATTAAGAAATTGAACATAAAAATGTTGATCTTCGAAAAACTTTTTGATATTTGTGTTAGGTGTATACATGCTGCGTAAAAGTTGAAAGCGAGTTTGCAATTCTTAATTAAAAATGAATGGGAAGATTTGCTTTAACCGTCTTCAAGTTATGGAGATAGAAATGGAGAGAGTTTTCGCTGTATATGGCATCACGTACTAGTTTTTGAGTAAAAACAGTGAAAATATTACGAGAATTATTGAATTTTATATAAAAATAACAATTAATTATTACATTAATTTCATCATTACCCCAATAACCAAGTTATTGCGGGTCCGAATCATCGTAATCACCGTGGACCTGCAACAACAGTCACCGACTGCGCTCCTTCAATTTTCTCTTAGCACATCGTTTCTATTGCTATGTAAGCATATTTACGCGGTGTAAATGTTAGTCATTTTCTTTCTAATCTGAGCTAATAAATAGTAAACAATGTTTACTGAGAATTTTATCTTTTCGAACCCGCGAATATTTCCGTTTCTCCAATTAGAAAACACTTAATTTTGGAAAGGAATTACAAGTAACCGTCAATGCAGGTATTTTTAGAAAATTACAAGATCTTATCATAAAATGCTGAATTCTTCCGCTATTTTTTCTTACGAACCTTAGGTTCAGCGTTAAATGGGCAATTCCGATTTTTTAACAAATCTTCTATACCATATAAATAATTACTGTGAACATTTTACGACATATTCATGATATATTTAAAAGTCGAGAAAATTTTAATAAATAAAAGAAAACGACAATGTTACCGCTTAGACATTCATTTTTCTGACATTTCAAGGAATATATCTTCTGTATGTGAAGAAGTTTGCGAGCGATTGTTTCGCACATTATACCTATGAGCGAAGATATACTATTATCAATTATTAAATCAGTGGCGAAGTATTGCCGAAGCACTAAATATATTTTCAGTCTCCTGTGTTTTCTGTTTGACAACTAAACCTAAAAAAATCTTTGCAGCATTTGAGAAAAAAAGTCCGCCGCTGTTGTAGAGATAGAGAAATATTTCAATTATGATTTGCAATTTTAGTTTGATTCGTCGAAATGCCTTACTGCTCGTTCGTGACAAACGCCCTTACCCCTTTATCTTATTAAGATCATTATTTTCATATCTCCATCTCTTAGAGGTGTCCTATTTCATCTCGATTTTATACCAATATGTCATTGCTGTGTTCCGTCAGTATATTTTGAACATCGATGAAATAAAACTGTAGCGTGTTAATCCAACCAAAGAATAAGATAATCCATTTCCCGTATTATTTTATCAGTCATTGGCTCAGGATACTGCTGCAGACAAACAAAACAATGCTGATGGATGTAATTGTCAATGATATACATTTAATTTTCATAAATCAATAACACGAAGGAAACGCATTACAGCCCGTCAAATTATTCTTTCACTTGCCATGCCCAAAGCCACGAAGAATTTCCTTTTAAAATTTCAAAAAAAATCATGAGCTATTAAATAATTCAAGCCATTATAAGTTTTGGGATATACAAGTTTATATATTGTTACTTGTAGTAAATGGTTGCTATGCGGCAGATGGATTTCTGAGATCCATCTTAAGTTATCCAAGACGGTCATTTTGTCCATGTATTCATAAATTTAACTGCTTTTGCCGCGATATAATTTTATAAAATATGAAGATATTTTGTTGTACCTAGCTCCTCTATCGTTGAAAATCATTTAGGATGAGGCATTGCAATTTCTGAAAATCGACTAAATTCTCACCTTATCTGGTGAAAGACTTCATCCAAAAATTATGTTTTTTATAGAACATTGAAATTTTGAGTTTTAGATTTAGAATTGATTTCCGTTTGTTCAAACCGTCTGGCTAGGCGGCTGCCGAGTGATCCATTCGTTTTTCATTACAACATTTGCACAATATTCACTCAAAGGAACGATAACCATATTTCAAGATTCGCCATTCAGTAATTTAAGCAGCGGTCGAAAAGGACTGTTGAGTTTGTCCATTTTATTGGAAAAGATTAAAATATTTCCTGCTACCTCACCTCCTATTACCTCTTTAACAATTACATAATATTGCGCCTATCGAATATTGAAATATGTTGCTCTAATTCATTTTGAATTGTTAAGAGCTCGGGAAATATGAGATAACAAAGGTATTTGTGGCGTTTAGTTCGAAAAGTAAGAAATGAAATGGTCAAACATTTACCCGCACCACGAGATTTTTTATTTAGTGACTGCAGACGCGATGCGGATCGATTATTTCCATTGTGCGTTACACCGCGCGTACTGATAGCATGGACCAGAGTGGAAGTGTTGCTTAACTATGAGCTCCTCGTACGGGTCGAGTTTAAGATCGGTGGGGGTCAAATCGTAATTGTTTAGAAAGTCTCCTTATCGATCCAGAACTTTCGATAGTATACATTGGAGGAGTTGGATACTTAATTAGTGTTATTTTCGTTATAATTGCAGCTCGAGGTTGAGGATCCTGACAGAGAGTCTCCACTGTGGGAGACCTTTTCAAACGTGGAATGGAGGGGGAAATGGCAGGAGTGCTGTGCTGATGCTGTTCGCTGCTGCATGATGATGATGGCCAACAACGAAACCATAGGTGAGAAACCCATCTCGGCAGTTGGAAATTGAGATCGTAGGTTATAAAGGATAAGGTATAAATATAAAATATAAAAGCAGGTTATAAAGGAGATAGGTTATAAAGGTTGATTGACGAAACTATTTTTTCTTAGGTAACTACAGGAATAATAAATAATTCCCAAAAATTAATTATCCTTCGAATTGATGAAAATATTTACGTTTATTCGTGTAGTAGATGCAAAAATCTACGAAAACCAGATATTCCTGAGAAAATTTTCAGTTTCTTTTGACAATAACTTGCTGAATTATTTATCCCTTTATTATTATATAGGTTACAGGTAGAATTTCTTCTACTGGAAGCCCAAATCATTGTCTATGAACAACGTAAATCAAACAAATATTTCAATAATAACATAAATAGACATTTTCAAACAGACATCTCCCCGGTACCCCCATCAAAATAACCACATTTCACAGTTCACAATGTTACTTTTTAGGCCAAAATATAACTTAATAGTTTGCACATCGTCACGTTTAAATTAATCCAAGAAAACATAACAATATCCAATCTATATAATTACATAAACTAAAGTATCTACTTTTAAACTCCTTTCTATCTTTCGATAGAGTCAAAGTTTGACTAGTTTTTCTCGACTTTTAAGTAAAATATGGCTAAAAACTGACATTTTTGGGTTTTAGAGCTTTATTTTTTGTCAACTTCTCGTTTGAAGCGAAAATTAATTTGCAAACCTAAAGATCGCGTCAAGAGTTTTAAATTGAGCGCAAGCACTACACAAAATATGGCTTAAAAACTGACAAAATTTTGGGTTATTGCAGTTTTTTGCGTCTACTGCTCGTGAAAATTGAAAAATTATTCCTAAAATTTATAGACCACATGAAAAGCTTTATAAGGAGTCCAAGGTTGTAATATTACCTCGCCTTTTACAAATTCTATAGAAGGAAAACTGAAATTTTCGCGAGATTTTTCTATTGCCCATTACATTTATTTGAAGGATGTCGTCAAAGTCATTAAATTGAGACCACATTTGATTAGTTTGTCTCGATTTGTACGCGAATTATGGGAATAACGGTTATTTTTCCATGAATTTTCGTGTTTTCGACGTTTTCTCCATTTCCTGCTCCTCATAAGCAAACATTTGTCCATAAAACAGATCTCGCCGAAAGTTTTCAATTGTGAACCAATTTGACTAGTTAATTTCGATTCTTAAACTAAATATAGCGAAGAAACTGAAATATATGAGAGAATTCTCGGGTTTCCGAGGAAGGAATAAAATACGGCGATTTATAAGAATATTTTCAATCCCTTTTTTTCCCTTTTTGAGTACCTTCTCGATATGATAGCGACTTTGAATTTTTTGACATTAATATGATTTGGCGCTTAGGGACCGAACCAAGATCATTATAAAACAACCAAACTGCGAATTTCACATGTGTCTATGACTTAAGCACACTTTGTATTTCAGAATTGCTTTGAATCCCTTTTCAGATAAAATGCAAACTTAAAATCCGGCATGTGAATAGAGATTATAAACACATTTCATAAGAGAATTTTTCTGTTTCCCAGATGGTCCTTGGCTCGAACCCAGAGAGCCATTTACATTCCTCCATGCATTGCAAACGGGGATTATGATATCGTATTAAAGATCTTCCCTGATATGATATGTTATATGATATGCTTATGATGATATGGGAATATCAACTTGTTAGCGTCAAATTCAAAGTATCACTTGAAATTATTACGGCGTACTAACGATCGAGCAACCACCAGAAGAAATGTGACTTTGATCCTCAGTATCATTGTTTCGATTCCATAACGGCCCCAAAGTCGCGATGTTTCTCTTAAGAACGAATTGCGAGGAATTCTGGAAATTCTAAGGGCAATTCCCAGCAATGAAGAGAGTCGAAGGATCACTGAAAGTCATACATATTCAACGAAAATTACAAAGACTTTTTCGATGACGATCCTTGGTTCGATGCTAGGATGGGCAAATATATTCCGTGAGAAATGCACGTTAAGTTCGTTTTTACCGTTTGCAGACTTCGTTACGTTTCCAAAATGAAATTGGGAAAATATGAATAATAATATAATAACAATTACAAATAATATGAAGTCAACCAAAAGAATGGAGATAAAATAAAGATTGTTTTGGTCAGAAATCATAACTTACTCGAAAATTGGAACAACCGAATTTGGACTTGTTTTAAAGCTTACAAAGAGCTTTGATTATGTTATGAGCAAAGTTTTACTTTTATCATGCAGTAGACGTTAAAATCTAAGAAACCTCGAAATTTCTATGAAAAATAACAGTTATTGACCAATAAGATGCTCAGAAATTGAGGTAACCAAGTCATATTTGGACTCGTTTTAAAAATTTGGACGAGATCCGGGCAAGGTCAAATGTTGATATCCGTGAAAAGTTTTGCTTTATGCATGCTTTCGAACTTATGATTACACCTTTATTTTCTGCGAACAGCTATAAGGTCAAGCCAACGTGAAATCCCTTTCATATTACCCATGTAGTGTTTCCTAGTGTATGTTGAGATATTTTGATAGCTGTTATTACTCATGCTGTTCCTTAATTCAAACCGTTCACTGCTTCGCCCCTTCCAAACAACTAACATGGCCACATTCATACCTAACTATTTCCACCTCTTACAAAAATTTAAAATGCGCGATTCGCATTAAAGAGCCTGAACATTGTTCATTGCAGAGGAGGGCTGGTGCTCAAGGACGTGGGATGGCTGGGGTTGCTGGAGCGACGCCCCGCCATCGTCCCTGCAGAAGGCCCTGTGTCCAGCGTTCATCCGCATAGGGACTCAGCCGCAATCCTGCGGAAGTAAGTCAACGGCGCTTATTACAATATTTCATTTAGGATTGCTAAAACATTACTAGTTGGACTAGCTTAGTTACTGACTATTTACTCCTAATCAAACCTAAATTTATCTCTATTGATATACTTTTATGATTTCCTGTGACTTTGAAATTTTATTTTTCATCTTAAAAGCAGCAAAGCATTTTTTGAAGCTCCTTTTAAAACCTGAAGGTGCTCCTTATGTTTACGCTGGACCACCTCCAAATCTGCGACTAAATCTACTTCATGCAGATCTCAAACACAGCACACCAGTATTCTAGTATTGGTCGAAAAAGAAAATATAAGCAATTTCTTTGTCCCTCGATGGGCATCCGCACAACGTTCAACTTGTTTATCTTTGAATTCTATTCGCTTTTTCTATCGTATCTCGAATAAGTTCTTGAAACTTTTCATTTTTCAGAAACATTAGCAGTAATTTATCTTTAGATAAATTACTGCTAAACGTTACTCACAGGTATTTGTTGTCGCGCACTAACTCTAAAGGTTGTCCCGAACTTTGACACTGCGAGGAAATAACGTTGGTGAAATGGGTGAAACGCATTTATTTATACTTAAATATAGCAGCTGCCAATCTTTGCATCCTCATATAACGTCCAAGTCCTAGTATACTGCTATCCTAATCTGACAGTATCTCTCTGTGTATGAGGGTATCATCGGAAAATAATCTAACCTCACTCTTAACGTTATGTACGAGGTCGTTAATGTAAATTAGAAAGGAAATCAGACCAAGAATACTTCCATGCGGAACACCTGGTGTGAAACTCATTTCATCGGATAAAATTGCTTCGAACGCAATTGGCTGTGTTTTCTAGAAAAGGACTGGTCATGCAGGAATTGCTCTATAAGTAGCATGTGAATAATGAACATCACCAATTGAAGAAAATAATTTCCAAAACGTATGTTTAGCGGGTACTTTGAAAGATTTTACCAAATATTTTTTAAAATATAACTATTGTGCTTGGTTTAAGCATTAAAAAATCTCAAATTTGAAGTTAATGAAATACTTCAATATTTTACCAATAACTCATGCAGAGTTAACACAATTACAAAAAAATATTAATATGAAAAAAATTGATCTCACATTGATTGATTGCGTATTTCAAAGAAGATATTGCGGAAAATATATTTATCATTATGTAGAAATAAAACTTTGGTAAAGTATGTACATCATCATATTCAGGATATTTTTTCCTTTTAAAAGTATCCTATAAACTTTTTCGTTTCATTTTTGCTTTTTTATGAATAACTTTTCCATCAAATTATTATTAAAAGGGTTGAATTTATTCCAACTTGGAAATTTCTTACGCAATGATTATAGGAAATCAAAGGGCAATGGTGGATTTGTTTTTTGGATTTTAAAGCCGTTATTCATTTTGCTTAATTCTTCGGTTGCTGATGTTGAATGTTCAAAATGCTCTCAGGGATCACAAAATACTTTATTAATTCTTACTCAGCAAATCCATAATATTCCAATCTATTCAAAAAGAGGTAGGCAATAAAAACAGTTTTTTATACTTTGAAAATTTTGTTTTTAACAGATGGTACCCCTGCCTTGTGAAGTTCATAGGCTGTATATAAGTTTAGAAATAAATGTCTATTAATAACCACTAGTTGAAAATATATTTTATACACCTCAAATTTAGATTGATAAAAAAATGTTTAAAAAAAATAATTTGTGTTAGTAACACTAATAAGGATTAATTTCACTAGTTTTAAAATGTTACAAATCGTTTTGTGATAGTCGAAAACCCCTGACACGCCTTCGGAAGTAAGTTTATTGATAAATATTCTTTTACGCGGAACCTCTCAAGGGTGATGCAAAGTTTTTTTACATCATTAGAATACTTAAGCTAATATTCATATTTGTTGCACCTAAATCGGTTATTAATCCGATCTTAGGGGTCTCCAAACTACGGCCCGCGGGCCAAATGCGGCCCGCGAGGCTCTCTCATCCGGCTCGTGGAGATCATTTATACACGGAAATGTACGTGTATTCTGCCAAAATCAGCCGCCGCTTGCGTGGACGTAACGTTTTTACCGAAAAAAATTGTACGTTTATTGAATTTAATAATATTAAAATAATAATTAAGAACAACATCTATGTTTTGATTCCTTTTAATTTGGACCTCGAGTGTGTGTTCGGCTGTTTGGCAATTGATTGGGCTGAAATTTTTGGAAACCACTGTTCTACTGAAAAAGAAAATCTCTGAGATTCCTCGGACCACCCTGCGAGGAATTTAGCACTCTTCCGCAATTTTTCTGAATTGACATTGCATTAAATTTAGAGGAGACATGATGATGATGTGTAGCAGAGAAAGATAAAAATTAAATTTTTGTTAAATTAAAAGAAACTACTTAAAGGTATCTTTGGAAATTTGATTGCTGTCATTGCATATTAATTCTGTGTCTGTGACATAAGTCTTTTCGTATTCCAGTGTATGCGAGCAAGTCATGCTCAGCCGACGGCCGCTGGACTCGACTGGACAACGGCACAGGAGAGGAATGGACCAACTACACCACCTGCTCTGCCGTGGACTCGATGCGTCGCCGACTGCTCGTCTCCGTGTCCGCGTACGCGCTCACTATCGCAGCACTGGTGCCTGCGCTTGGTGTCTTCTTCTGCTACAGGTGCATACCAATGGCACCACGTTCATTCTATTCGCATTTTCAACTGAGGTGTTGTCATTTACTCGTTTTCATCGAAAGACCACTGAAATGAGTCTTTTTTCGCTCACTCAATTTGTTTGGTGAGAATCCCCGCAAAACGTAAATGAACGTATGATAAATCAAAATAAATAAAATAGCTTTTTTGGTTGTTAATTTTTGTAACGAAATTGTCTTTTGATTTTCACGAGATTCGATAGTACTACAGATATAACCAAAGACGACAAGAACGATCTTTTTTCTCCTAAAACGAAGTACTTGGAAATGACTTCCTTTATTCTTTCACTCATTTCTTTTCCTTTAGGCAGCTGCAGGTGCCACGCATCATCCTTCACAAGAACCTGTTTGTCTCGCTCTTGGCGAACGCCATGTGCGTCATCCTCTTCAAGTGCCTCGTCATCCTCACAGAGTTCGATCAGGAAGGAGATTCCATCATTGAGCAGGTTAATTACTTCCGTAAATACCTTCTATGTATGTAAAATGAGAGCTTAGGATACTGCAGGTGGTTTATTTTCAAATGTAACTATCATTTATAAGTAACGTGCATACATCATATATGTATCACAAGTATTCCTTAAAAATTACTAATTACGCAAAAAAAATACGGTAATGTATGTACATAGCTTAGATTTAGATATTTGATTTATGCAGAGCTACCCGCCAGAGGCGTATGGCAGGAGGTGTAATATCACTATGAATACTCAATCCTCCATATTAGCATCTCTAATAGCCCGGGGATAAAACGACCAAAAGTAATTAACTTTTTTTGCAACCACTTCCGGTTGTCCGGTGGTAGCGTTTTGTCGATGACTCTCGGAGATCGCCTTAGTTCTTTACTTACTGTAAATAAATCAGAAGATAAAGCTAACTTAATTAACGGGCTCTACCAGAAATGCTTCACTGTAGACAATGGTCAAGTTAAGGATTTTACCTCGCGCATTGATTCAAAGATGTGTCCTATCGAGATATCGGTTGATGGAATTGGTAAGTTATTGCGAGAGATTGATAGAAAAAATGCGCCAGGACCCGAAGGTATTCCCGCTGCTGTAATAAACACTTTAGCCGATGAAATTGTTCCGCTTCTACAGATTTTCTATCAGAAATCATTGGATGAGGGAACCGTCCTAATGTCGTGGAAGAAAGCTAAAGGCACTCCGGTGCCTAAGAAAGGGCGCGCGTCAAAACCAGATGATTATAGGCCTATTTTAAAACTCTCGTCATGTAAGTTCTCTCAATCTTGACAAGATTCCTGAAATAACTGTTTGTGGTGCTGCAATTGACTCCGCTACTACTGACCGTAATCTCGGCATCGTAATGAATTAAAATCTCACTTGGAATGATCATGTTCCATTTATCTCCAATATAGTTAATTCAATATTGTATCAATTGAAATTGCAGAAACATCTTCTTCCTACACATATTCGTAAAAATCTAGTTATGACTCTTGTTTTTCCCTCTATAGATTACTGTTGCACGGTCTACAATGATCTGACGGTCAAACTGGACACTCAAATACAACGATTAATTAATAACTGTGTTAGATATGTTTGCAATGTTAAGAGGCACGAACATACTATCCCTTATCGCCAATATTTATGCTGGCTGACAGCTTCAAAAAGAAGGAAATATTTTATCGGACTTTTCTTCTTTACCATTACGAATAATAAAAGGCCTCTGTATTTGCTTAACGATTTCACTTTCCCTCCTTCTCACCTTTCTCGTCCTGGTTTGAGGAAAAATTCCCGTACCTTTTACGTTCCGTCACATAGTCTACCACCTTCCATAAATCTTTTACAGTATCTGCCATCACTTTCTGGAATTCCCTGCTAATCGTAATCCGTGATGCATTAAGTATAAATAGGTATAAGATGTTGATATTTGCTTATTTTTTCAATCTAAAGTGTTGAATATTTTGTTATTTCTTAGTTTTCGACGACTAAGATTTTGTATTTTTAAAAATTTTTTGTCGAATCTAAAATGTTGAATGTAGTATTTCACAGATTTTGACTGATTTTTTGTATTGTTATTTACTGTTGCCCTTAGGTGCCACAGGGCATAATAAAATACATTTATTTATTTATTTCATTAACTTCAATATTTTGCAAAATAATGGAGCATATTATAGTGAGCTCTATTATGCGCTTTCTTTCCGAAAAGGGAGCAATCAGTCAGAGCCAGCACGGATTCCGGAAAGGTAGGTCTTGAGAGACCCAGTTAGCGCTTTTATGAATGACGTATCTAAAGCAGCAGACGGTGGTGTTAGATCAGAGGCAGTTTTCCTTGATTTCAGGAAAGCTTTCGACACAGTTTCTCACGAAAAGCATATCCAATTGCTGAGTGCCTACGCGATCGACGAAAGAGTCAACAGTTGGACCAAATCTTTTCTAGAAACATATCTCAGCTAATTGCATTAGAAGGAATTTTACCCGGTCGGATTCGCTTAGTCTTACTATTGCGTGGTACTGTATTTGAGGTAATATTCTTGATAAATTTCTTCCACAGTTATTGTTTCTCATCTTTCTTTATTTCAATAAAAACTCCACCGCCTAATCTATCAAGTAAATCATTGCAATATATCACACAATCTGGAGGAAATATCTCGCTGGAATTTATATCTTTGCTTAACCAACTTTCAGATCTTAGTATGATATCCGCGCAAGAGCTCCTTAATTAAGAATTCCGCCTTTAGTACAAGTTGTACAGAAGTGAAAAATAGTTACTTGGCTGAGACTCGAGTCTGTGAGATCTTAACCTGGATAATGCATACGAAATGAATACAATGTTTTACTGATGTATCACCTTGTATTGCTTATGAGCATGGTTGTTTAAACTTGATGGGAAGTTCATCTTGATTTCCATACAAAGAATTTGATCCGTTTAATGGTTCTGATAAGCAATAGATTTTGGTTATAACTGAGCGTTATTCTATTATGAAATTAGATTAATTAATTCATTATCCTTTACCATTTTAAACTTAAAAATGCCACATATTTGACCAAAAATAGCACCTTATTTCACACAGTGGTTTCTCTCTCATTTTTGTTCATTTTGTTTTTCACCGCCTTCAATTTTCCTTCCTTTGTGTTTCGATTATTGCTGACTTTTCATGCCTTCACTAAGACGCTGAAATCTTTTTCTTACTCAAGTCGAATGCTTCAACTCTTTTTCACTACATTATGAATCGCTGCATTAACCTGTTAATATATTTCCAATTTATTTGCAATGAGTGTTGCCGAGGACGCTCTTCGTCATCCCGCATTCAACTCCTTTAAAGAACCCGGCGATGGCTATTATTTGGCGTTTGAAGCCTTTTTTCATTCTTGTTGTAATTGTAGCTACGATCTGTTGAAATCGATTCAATTGTGCAAGAGCCAATGGATTTGCGGTTGAACGAAAAAAGACTGTCCAGAGAATCGAAACCAGATCTTTGGATTTGCTAAGTTTTCAAAATTAAATTTTAATAAATAACTGACGCAGCTCCTTAAACCTATCGCCACGATATATATTCGCAGTGAAAGCTTACGATTTAAATTATATGAATATTCCCTGCAGTCCTTTACGATCTAAAACGGAGGTTTTCATATCCCACCTTGGTTTTCTTTCGTTTTGTGATTAATGTTATCAATAGTCACGTTTGAATGACTCGTACTTCATAAAATTATTTATCGAATATTTTGTTCATAATTCCTCTGACGTCTTTCAGAATGGGAGCGCGTGCAAACTTCTGCTCGTCCTCACAAAATACTTTCGCCTCACCAATTACATGTGGATGTTTTGCGAGGGATTCTATTTGCACAGACTCATCGCCGCAGCCTTCGCAGAACAGAAATCGCTTTTGCTCTTCTATTTGATCGGTTGGGGTAAGTTTCTAACGCTTTTGGAGTCGTTTTTTTAGATCGCTTCTTAACTTTTATGTCCTAGACGTAAGCTGAAAATTATTCCTTATTCGAGGATAAAAAATTAAGAAATATTGTTGTATATATTCTTAAATGGTTGTATTTAAAATGGAATGGAGAATCTCCTGTTAATTCACTGCACGTGAAATATCCTAAACATATTTTTTATATTTTGACGACACAATCGTCGTAAAAATATGCTTGGGGAATCAGTAAAAATAAACTGTTAAATTTATTTTTCTATTGATAGCGTCACTTCGCCTTTAGTGGCTAAGGGAAGCCGAATATCACTTATATTATATCACAGTATATAAAAAACGTATGACCCGGGTTTCGATGCAGGGCATCATCTTCAGACGAGGAATTATTTTTTAGCCACAGATAAAAGCAATCAAATAAAGTCACTGCGAAATGTAATATTTCCCAGTGTATTCTAATTTAGGAGATGCGTTCTATACTTATGTCTTTCACGACCTTGATTTGTACATTTATGCAAATAGAAAATAGTTGATAGTTATGCAGTACGTAGTTGATTTATTTCTTTTCGCCATATATTGAGCGGACACACCTTAAGATGATGCCCTGCATCGAAATCGCGCGTTTTTTATTTACTGAGGTATTGTATAAATAAACGATATTCAGCTTGCTTCTGCTACTAATTGCCATGGAATGTCGAGGCCCGATTTCACTTCGATACGCTTAGGCCTACGCCGAGGTTTTGATGAAAATAATAAAACTGCTCATCTTTAACGCTCACCTCGCAGAATTGCAATGAAAAAGTTATGAGAGGACAGACCAAAGAATTCGCCAATGGAAATCGGGAATTATAACTTTTATTTCACAGGATTTCCGATGCTTCCGACAGCGTTGTACGCCATTTTGAGGGTCACCCAGGCGGATGAACGTTGTTGGGCAGCTCCTGCAGGGACTTTCGAGTGGTGCATTATACTTCCCAGCGTATTAAGCCTCCTTGTAAGTAACAGCAATCGTTCGTTTACTTGTATGTTCTAGGATCTCGAAATAGTTACCCATATTCCGTTCCGTCTCTGTAGATATGGCAGTTACCAACCGTTATCAATACTTTATTGAATCGTTGCCACGTTACAACACACTTCGGATGGAGGCGCTCAATTTTTTCAAGATGTTGAAAAAATTGGGATTGAACTCTTCGTATTGGTAAATAAACTCACTGTTGATCGCGTGAAAGTGATTAAAATAGAATTTTAACGTTAAATTCTTTGTGTCGTAGTGACTTTGAGAAACTTACAAAGAACAGGCTTTGCTGAGAAGTCTATTAACTAAGTTACAACTCATGAACGCTGCAAATTAATTATTGGTAGGGCCAGCGACCACCGATTGAGGTCGGAGGGTACCAAGCTCAAGTTGTGCGTCCACCAAAAGCATAAGAGTCGTCGACTGCATCCCTATGTCCTTCCGACATCAATGTACATTTTGTCAGTGTGAGCATAGGTCGAGCAAAATGAACATTTCTATCATTTATTTTGTGCCCTGTATTAGTGATGGGCGGTTCCGATTCGATTTATCAGAAAATCGGTATTATCAATACGATTTATGATATTTTAGAATCGATTTCTTGAATCCGTTTCAGATTCGATTTTCGTACAACTGAATCCGATTTTTTCCGATTCGATTTTATTCTGATTCCGATGCAATTCAATGTGAATCGATTCATCTTCATATATCGGATACCAGATGGCAGCACCGTAGTATTCCAATGGGATGCGATGCCGATACAATTCATCTTTAAATGTCGGATGCTAGATGGCAGTACCGTAGTACTGCAATTACATAATATGATTTGGACTTATTTTCGAAAATAGGATACGAGATGGTACTACTCGCAGTACCGCTGATTGTTGTTGCAGAAGCACTATGACAATGATGTCATGGTAGTAAACCTAAAATGCTTCGTAAAGGAAAGTGATAAAATAATTAGTTTATTCAGTATTGATACTAGATTAGTCAATATAAATGGATTTAACATAATTTTTGAGAGTAGATGACGAACAGAATGTATATCCTTCGCATCCAATTCCTGGAAATCTCATGCAGTCCTTTTTGTTAATCTATAAACGTACATCGTTTTTTTAGTATTATTTGTTGTTATTTTCTTTCTTCCTTTCAACGATATGTAAATGTTCACATGTAAAAGATTTTCACTGTATTAATCAGGACTTTTTATACAAGTAATTAGTTCCCACCCTCCGGCATTATAACAAACAATGAAATTATCAAAGGAAAACGATTTAACTTCGCGCATGTTATTTAACTTGTTACTTTCTCCATATACGTAGTATAGAGAAAGTATTGTTTTCAAGAAAAAATGGACTTCGAGATTTCAACGGAAATACATGTTTTGGGGTCCCTAGAACACGTTTTGATAATTTTCGGAACGATGTCTGTGTGTGTGTGTATGTATGTGTGTGTGTGCTTTTGGGCGCTCTAACGTAAAAACTATTGGTTGCATCAATATCAAAATTAATTCTTGCTAAATATATTAAACACTCATGTGAAAACAACTAAAGATGGGGATTTGATACATTTGCCTACTACGCAAAATGGACGCCGCTTTAAGAAAGTTTAACATTTTACTGAAATGTGGCTGCATTCTAATCTAAACCGTAAATAAACTTACGGCGATATTTCCATACCCTAGTCCATAATGGTCGAAAATATGGTTGGAAGAATTGTATAAGAGAAATAATCACATATGACAATTTCAGCCAAATCTTATCTTACGGCCACGGAATTAAGTCTATGGCATTTAAGTGCCGCATCATTTGCTAGCATCATTGGGTTTCGTGCAACAAGACCAAGACCTCAGTAACCACTATGAAATTTCTCAACCCTAAGCAAGACTTTATATCTATGTATCAATTTTGTTATTCAATCACCGTAATGTTTACTTATCTTCTTTCTGCTAACAGAATTTTTGTCTAATTTTAAGACTCTTCTTATAGGTAAACACAGTATTTCTGGTGAACATCATCCGTGTCCTGTTCACCAAACTTCGTGCTGCTCAATCGAACGAACCAAGCCAGTATAGGTAAGAACATTGGAATGATCACTAGAAGTAGTCGTCGTCTTTTAATATGTTCACGACTCACAAAAGGGTAATACGGAGGAAATGCATCAAAATATGATAGAATTCATTTAATTAAATTACATTTTTAACGCTCTTGATATTGAATGAATGAATGTATTTATTGCTCTAAATATTGCATATAAAATTAATACATCATGATTACATAATTTTAACTGATACTGGAGCTTTAGGTGTTAAATAAGAACACCCTGTATTGTTGACACCAAAAATACACAATTCGTCATTCTTTTTTGATCGTCAGAAAAGGCGTACAAATGTTTTTACTAGTGTGATTGACATTCCTCAAAGGAACGTTTTAAAATGGTTGAAAATAAATAATGATAAACTTTTGCATTAACAATTTCGGAATGTCAGTACTTTTAATTACTCTAGTAATTAAATCTTTAATTCTTTAATAGCTTTACCTTTTAGAAATTATTGGAAATTTAACTAAAATTGAAACAAAGATATTTCTTTTTAATTGCGTCACTTTATCGAAGAGTTATGAAACAAATTCACAAACGATGATTGAACTCTCCTTGGAAACTGATTCTTATAAAATTCATCCTCTACTTCTGGTAGAGGAGACTCCCCTGCCTTCAAATTTTGGTCTCTGTTTTCAGATCACCGGGAGTCTATGCTTTCTCGTTTCTTATTGCTTATACTTTAATTGCATTCGTAGTTTATGAAGATTTACTTTAGGAGAAGAAAATTATTGGTGTGACGATTTCGCTCAGAAGGATGTAAAAATATTGCAACTTTTGTAAAAGGTCCTCACAAGAGGTTTTCTATCTTTATTTTATTTACTCTTGACGGAATATACACTGATCGTCGAAAATAATAATTATTTTATGATTGTTACGTTGTTCCGCTTTGGACTTTATGTGAACTAAATACTGGGTTTCTTGATAAAGGAATAATCTTGGCTGTAACGTGGCAACGAGAAGCTCAACAAAGAGAAAATTGAAAAGTACTTGGAGAAGCCTACATCCGATGTCGCCTTGGAAATGGCTGATAATGATATATACACACACACAGAAGCACACACACACACCTATATATAAATATATATATATTATATGTAGATGCTTCTCCGGATTCATTCATGTATATACCCAGATAGGATACTAATTCACAGGCTAAACCACAAGCGTCATTGACTTGACGTTTTTACGACGTATTGGCCATAACGTACAACTGCCAGAAAAATTGCGATTTTGAACCTCAGTGTCATGGGTTCCATTCCAGAGGGCCCCAAAATGCCGATTTCCCATTTGAATGCATTGCTTTAAATTTCGGTAATTTTTAAGAATTACTTCCCGGATAGTTATAAAATCTAAACTCAAGGAGCCTATATTTATGGTCATGACCTATCGAAATCACTAACATTTAATCACTTAATGACTTTTACAAAAAATATCCTGGGTTCGATGCTAGGACGATACAAAAATCTGTCATTTAAAATACATTGAGGTATACCTTTATTAATTATTTTTTTGATGCATTTATCGAAATGATAGGAAATTCTCGCTTTATTAAAAGATGTATATTAAGATGTGGTTGAAGAAAAAATTTAGATGCCGCCATACTGTTCCTGGGTTCGATAATAAAATTGATTTTATTTTTAATTTTTAGTATCAATTTCATTTACAAAGCAGGGATTTACAAATTAGATTGCAATAGTTGCGGGGTAATATACATCAGACAAACTAGTAGACATCTCCAAACCATAATACACGAACACGAATAATGCTTCCATAATAAATCCCACGCTTCACACTTTGCCATGGGTTGATTTGGAAGGAAGGATTTCTAGATTTTTGCTAGAAATCCCTCTCCCAACCCATCCCCGGGGCAACGTTTCCGTGCGTCAACGGGTCATTTCTAGCAAAATCACGAAAAATCTTAATTTTCATCATAGAACGTCGATCAAAAGACGCTTGTATATCTCTGTGGCCTAGTGAGACGACGAAGATAATAAATTGTTGCTTTATTGAACTGTTTATAACTTTTTAAATCGTATTCCACGCGGTCAGCTTTTTTAAGGTCCCCCTTGCTGTAGCGGCCCCGAGCTGCGAAATCTAGCTAAGGGTCCGGATTGGGACGGCGACCCTCCAAATTTCTAGCTGAAAAAAAAGGAACGGTGAAACCTCCAGATAACTAGCATTAACCAATATTTCAAAGAGAATGTTGTTCACGAGTCAGAGAAGGAGAGAGTGCAAAACATTGAGGGGCAGGAGTCGATACTCATCGATTTGACGATTTATACATTACAATTATGATTATCATCATTATACGATAAATGATTAACATTTCGTGAAGTTACGTTACTGTTCCGGATGCGGCTTATTTTGGTCAAATTTATTTAATTAAAATTATTTACCTAAGATTTGCAGAAATGTCCAATTCCTTTGTCTTAAAATTCGTCCGAGTCTATAATACTGCTGTTCGGCTAGGGGCCTACACGAAGTAGGTTTAGTCTCAGATTTAGAGATGGTCCAGCGTAGAGCAGCCCGATTCGTTTGCGGGGATTTCGGGTTTGATAGCAGCGTTACGGCAATGATAGAGTCCCTCGGTTGGAATTCACTGCAGATGAGAAGATCTGAGTATCGACGGGGATGGAACACATGGGAGTACTTAGTAGGAGTCATTAGAATTAGAAATGATTTAAGTTGTTTTCGGATTTTTCTTTAGGATACAGTTTAATGCAGATATAATTATTTCAGCATCCATTAAAATTTCCATTGTATTTCGTCAATTGTATAGTATATCCTAAAAACAAATATATATATATATACATATACATAAATTTCGAACAATTTTGTATTATTTATAGTATATCAAAGTCCATAGGTGACCTATAGGGACCACCCCTTTACCGTTAAAAATAAATTTTTTTTGTAAATTTCTGAACAAAATATTGCTCAAGAAGGCGAATATGTCTTTCGCAAAGGAAACATAGTATTCTATGGAAAAGAACTTCCATGACTCAATATTTGGACAGCTTTTGTCGTAAATATACATCAATTTCTGAGCACTTTGTAAAGAGAAAAATTAAATATGCTTCTATATAGTTTTGCGGCAATTGTGAAAATTCCTGCGGTACGGTTCAGCATGACTGTCCAATGTCAATGCGAACCTTTTAAAGAGGTCTTTCTTCTCATTTTTCATCTTTCGTCAGTTCTTCACATGCATCTCGTTTTCTCTCTACCCATTGGTGATCTTCAAACCAGCCTTGGAGTAAATACTTTTTTAAATTTCGACATTAAATCAAGTTGATTTACTGTGACGGCATTATTTAAAAACTCCTGGTGAAGTGCTATTGTAGCGAAGGTTATCAGTGTCCACTTTGCCTCGTTAAGCAGGAAAACAGTGAGAGCCACTCTGGTGCTGCTGCCGCTCTTCGGCCTTCATTTCGTGGTGACGGCGTACCGCCCCAAAGGCGGAGGAACCTGCGAGTGGATCCAGCTCTATTTCTATGCAGACTACCTCTTGGATGGGATGCAAGGATTCCTCGTCGCCCTCATCTTCTGCTACTTCAACGGCGAGGTGAATATTATTAAGAGATGCTCACTCATTGTTCCGACGCTCATTAGGCACCGCCCATTCACGTCCTCAATAACATTTTCTCTTAAACTAATTCACTTCCATTTATTCGGAATATCGGCAACACAACGAAATTTCAAAGCGCATTCTCGCATTGTACAGCCGCGATTACTGCTCAAAGGTGCACTCCCATGACGTCCTTCAATTTCGCCATCTCAGATCATATATATTAAAGGTCATCATTTGGCCGAATAGGCTAGTATCCATATAAACTGATTTTGTTTTACCAATATATACTTTTGTTTCCACTGTGAGATTTATCAAGTGATAATTCAATTGACTCTTTATTGTCAACTGTCTATAGTACATCAGTGTGGTCCAGTCAGTCGAGATCTTAATTTTCCCCACTTTTCTGAAATAACCCAGGCTTCAACTCCAGGGTGCTACATGAAAAATTCATGGGACTTCAGCCAGAAAAAATGCTACGCATTCTTGTTTAAATTTTAGCTGAATGTTGTTTGAATACATCTGGATTCATAAAGTGAATATTTTAAATGCCTATCTATTATTTTGAGAAGGAAAGTCTCAAACCTCTCCATGTTATTCCCCTCTTCATTTTTAATATCATTGTGATATAATCCGATTCTACGTCAGCACTTGGATCTCTCCGCGAGTTTTGCACGAGTCATAAACCTCATTTTCACAATAATATGGTTAACATGGTATCTATTGGTATAGTAAGTACCCTGCACACATGTGAATCTTCAGATTGTGCTGTAAGAGGATGCCTTCCCCAACCGCATCCCATATCAAATAAGAATGTATTAACTCTTTAACATAGTCTACTTGCTCATTGACTAACTTAAAGCCAAAGAGAAAAACATGGGAAGCAACAAACGATTCTAAAAGAGGGCAACTAGACCAGGTTTGTGCAAGAATAAAATCTCTCCAATATTAAGCGTGAAATAAATCTACAGTTAATAAAGACAAGCAAGGCGATAAGCTGATAAGCATTAACGAGACTCATTGTTGAATACCTGTTTACTTAACCACAGAATAATGTACAGCGACCATGGTTTTGCAGCATAGCACTATCATCAGGCAAAGAAAACATAAATGAGGGAGCTTTTATACAAAAATTGACAATTAGTTGAGCCACAATGCAAGGGGATGGGGAGGAAACGAGGAGCCAAGGAGTGCAGTGGGTGGGTTGGGGGGAAGGTGGAGGAAGGAGATGAGGTTGAGGCTTGTGAGATGGGAGAGGGATTGGGAAACAAATATCTCTTGACAATTTATTTTACAAGAGGAGTTTTTAAAAATTTCAAAAGTTTCCTGAAAATCTGCTGCCCTTTTCACAAAAATGACAAACTGAAATTTGGAAATCACTTGTATGTCCACTAGGGTGTCCCAAGGCATAATGGAATTTTTTTTTGCGAATTCAATTACGCATACCCTCTATTTTTCTTCTATTTCGCCTTATAACTTTCCTAACAAATTTTATTGTGATTGGATTGTAGTAACCCTTGCCGACTTGATGCCAAAGAATTTCGAGAAATGAAAATTTGTACCGACAAGGGGGACACCAGGTTAATGGGTAATTAACAAACGGATTCTCACGAATATTTCAGGGCACGTTCTTTGCTTAAAAATAGTGGACAGTTGCCTGGCCATTTAAGCCAATGGGCTTTTGTTTATAAAAAATTAGCAACTGAATGTCGAAGTTAGGCAACCACGCCATACACCTATATTACTATTTAGCTCTCGATTTAATAGGAATTTATTTGTCGCGAGTGGCCAATTGGGGGATTGGCCATGATATCAGAGATGGAGGGGGAGGGCGCCAATTGGCCACACCGACAAGTCAACAGCCAAAGTGAAAGGTACAGCTGGGAAGTGAAACGAGCCAAAAATTACCCTATATAAACCGGAGCAACGAATTCTGCTTCACTTCACTCCTGAAGATGGTTCCGAAGACAGGAACCGAAGCGTCGAGAGACATCGAAGCAACGACCCAGCAGCTGGCAACCCGAAAAGACTTCACCCACGATATACGCTGGGAAACCACCTTTCTATTTATTTATATATTTCTTTATTATTTTCGTACCCTAGTGGTACGGCTTTTTATACGCCTGTGAAGTGTAACTCTTACAGAAAGCCCTTGGGGATAGAAAGAGGGGGCTAGTTGCCCTCACCTCCCCCAGGTTAAATAAACGAAAAGTCAAACTCAAACCCATAAGAAATGCACGTAATGTTCATTCTGATCGATTGCCTTGCATTGCGGAGATTTTTTTCTTTTTCAGTATTAAATTAGGAATAAAGCTCGCATGAAATCGAGATAGGTACCAGAAGAAAGGGGATTGAATAAAGATTCTTATTTTGGTCGTAAAATATCGTATTCGAGTCGAAATTGAGAGAATTCATAAAAAATGACATAAAGTTTGTGTAATCTTGTGTGCGTAAACAATTCCCTGAGGACAAAGTTGATAGTTGAACTCAACTCTCTTACGAATACGCGGAAAAGATGGCCTCATAAGAAATGTATAGGGAAGAAGAACCGACATTTTATGGCATTGAAATCGTTATAGTCCAGTCAAAAGGAAAGCAGGCCTAAATCCGAAACGGTAGTGCTGAGATTGTCAGCGTTACATACACTGCTTCGTGGTAATCTTTTACTGCTGCAGGATATGAGATCATTTTGAATCCATCTCTTACTTTTACACAACGTCCTTTGTAGGCTTTTCACGAGAAAGAGGTGAGAAATTGAACTTTTATAAACCTTTGTATGGATTCAACTGATGTAGCTATTTCTCGGATTTCATTTCTACTTTCTCCATGCACGTACTATATGGAAAAGTAAAATTACGTAGAAAACGTTTTGATCATTTTGGAATGATATCTGTGAGTGTGATTGTGGGCACTATAACGTGAAACCTATTTGCCGTATCAATACCAAACTTCATACGTAGCACTTTGGTAGGTGCCGTTGGAGATGATTAGTTTGGGGAGTAAATCGGTTAAATGAAAGTCGAGCCTAATGTTTAGAAGCCGTTTTTGCAAAATTTGCTATTTAGGTACATACAATTATCTACAAAAGTTACAAAAAAAAATAATTTTCTATTGCACAATCATTAAACCACAAACGAAAACGAATGAACCAGTCGCTTAGCACGTCCAACATGTCTGACAGAAAGCGATCGAGCAAAATCATCGCAACTATCAAATAAAGGGCCGCAAATGAATTACAATGTATAGTAGTTAATCTAATTTGAACTCGTCCTTTTATAAATTAACACCTAATTTATCCTTGAGATGGCGTTGGATATTATTTAATTAAATTACTTAACACTTTATAATCAACCCTCTGCTTTTACATTAACTGTAAGAATTGTGAAGAAAATGTTTTTTCTATTAAGAATGTAAGTGGCGCATCTGTTCAATTAAATCGCAATTAAAATTTCACCATTATTTTGCAAAATCAGAGTGAACTCTTACCTCTTCTCTTGAATAAGATTTAATTTAATTTCAATGTTTTCAGATCCGGTTGACGAAAAATACTGTCTTCTGATATATTTATAAACGTGGAATGAAGAAACTTAATCCAAGCGAAAGTAGACATTCAAACTTATGGGAGTTATCTCATTTAAGCGATGTAATCGGTAGTGATAACAAATGCTCGCAAGTTTTTCTCGCAATCTTTCCTCAAATATTCATGAAATCTAAATAACAAAAATTAACTACATTTCCTTTACTTGGCCATTTATTTTTCTGTCTCATTTGCATGATTTTAACTCGCAACCATGAACAAATACTATAAATTCTGATTTAACCTCACAGTACCTCTAAAACGAACACCAATAGAAAGAAGATGTACCAAGAAGAGCAAAACCAATTGTCAATATAAATATACGAATGATTCAAATTTTGTCAATTCTGTTAATCATTTGCGATTGCTTTCGTTGATATCGGTAAATAATTGAAATTCAGGGACATGATTCCTATAGTTAAAATATTCGAAGATAATATTTTCACGGATAGAGTAACATATATGAAAAAAGTACAGAGTTTAATATTGGAATAAAAGCAAACCATATACCAGCAATACTTCTTTAGAGGGAATTTCTATATTATATGTAACTGAAAATGTGAATTAAATTAACGAAAAAGACTTCGAAAGTGAAATATCTTGTTAGAGGTCATTCTTCGAAATAATGCTTATTCGACTAAATTCTTATTCAGTTTATCCAATTTTTCCTTGCCTAGACAACCTAGATAGAACCGAAGCATAAAAATGAAGGATAGCCGCCCATAATCTGAGAGAGTAATTGCATAGTTTATATTCTAACAAACTTAATAACGTATTTAACATGAACACATAAACATAATATTTAAGATATAACAACATACAAATGAGTATGATTATCACCATCAAGAAAAGATATAGGTGGATAATACCTATATGTAAACACACCAATAGATGATCCACTAAAACATTTCTTGGTTTAATTCCCAATTTTATATCTAGAAGCACAAAATTCATTTACCTTTTTCGAGTCAGGTATGAAAGGATTGTGATTCCTTGCTGCTTTAAATCCAATTCTTTACCCTTCAAAGGAAGCAATCACTGAATTCAGGATATTTCAACGATCTTGATTGATGATTGATTCATATTTTAGCTTTAACGATTAAATGCATGGCGGGACGCTAAATTAAATGATTAGTATTTAGATCAGAAAATAAGAATGAAAAAGTTATCAACTTACCAATTTAAGAAAATATAATTACTTTATATGAGAAAAGAAAATGCATTTAGTGCGACGATAAACATTAATTTCACGTAAAGAATCAACAAACATTGGTGTTGCTATAAACGAAGCTTGGTTGCTGCAGACGCGCTTATGCTAACGAATTTGAATTTAAAAATATTGCTTGGTCTTGACGACGGGTTGTTTACAATGTCAGATTTTCATAAAAATTTCGTATTTTACTTCCAAATTCTCACAACTTCGAAGTGAAAGCAGTATTCTAAGACCAAAATAAGAAACTTCCTTCCATTTCGTTTGTTTTGGTGTTAGTTTTAGTTACAAACGACTATTATTTCTAATTTAATTTTATTAAATAAAATTACCCTGCGAATGATAAAAATGTCTTCCCATGTATTTCTTATGGAAACTCTTCGACTATCTGGAGTCGAACCGAGTACAGTTGGGTCAACCAAAAGTAGCCTATCATTTGCGCAGGGGAGACTTTTAATATTGTACGAATTTTGAAATTTTGAAAATATTTAGCTTTAGAGTTATAGCGTGAAATAGATTTTTGACCCCGACTGGGGACGAACTGGAGACAGCTAGGTGTGTAGGTAGCCTATGTCCGAAGCCGGATGACAAATGACCATCATACCAAATTTCATCAAAATCGGTTGGATAGTTTTTGAGTGATGCTGTAACAGACAGATATGAAAATTTCTGTCTTTCTTTCTGTTTCGGACTCGGGAACATCCCTAGTATCCAGCAATACAACTTTTTTTGAAATCGGATCAATATAGAGACACGACCCCCTCTACAGATTTATTATATATCTATATATTAGATATATAGCTAACGCAATAACCAAACTCCGTAAGGACGCCCACCAAAAGCTTGTGAGAAATAGCTAACTCCTCAGTTTTTCCTAAGAGTGACTCCTTCCGCCGTATGGTTTACCCAAAACCCGCAAAGTGAACATTCCAATACGACCGGTGGTTTGCAGCATTTCTTCCCGGTTAAGCAATTTCCTTCAAGACGCAATGGTGCTACCTAAGAAGTGCATCATCCAGAATTCGAAGGAACTATGTGAAAGACTCATTGTTGAAACTTCACCTCCGAACGCTAAGTTAGTATCCTTCGATATTTCTAATATGCTTACAAGCATACCTGTGCCACAAGTACCTTAATAATAATAATAAATCGTCTTTATTTGGGCGAGATTGAGACTTAAAAATCTCTTCTTCTATCTAACCCATCGTCATTAATTATAAAATAATATATATAATAATCTCCTAAATAGTGCCGGAATGGACAGTGATTCGAGAAAGGAAACCATATCTTTAGTGAAAACTTGTTTCTTTCTGTTTAACGGAGACTATTACAAACAAACGCAAGGTTTATTCCTCCCCTTTATCACCACTGTTAGCTGAAGTTTTCATGACTCATTTAGGGGAGAACCTTTTTCAAATAATTAAACATATTTACGCCTTGCCTTTTCAGTCAGGAGTGAGATATTCAACATTCTGCTACTTCACCATTTGTATTTCAACACCTCAAGGAGAACAAATATCATAATAAGAAAGATGTTCACTCAATCAGTTTAATCATTTTCGTTGACTGCGTAAATACGATGTTGTAAATAGATATGCTTTATAATTTAAGTCAGAATATAACACTAACAAAGGTCCTCAACTTACAAGGGAGTATACAAATAATCTCTAAATTTCACAAAAGGTAATTTAGTTGACACGCTAACACCAAATCCGGGTAACCTTCTGTAAATAGTTAAGTTGCTACAAAAAATCATGACGTCAACTCGGGCCTAAATTCTCGATATGTTTTACTGAAATATTTAAACAACCGCATTCGTAGTTAATGGGAACGGACTTTTTTATAAACTCAAAAATCTCTCAGAAATGTCTTCTATTTTATCAAAATATTGGCAATTTCTAATCGAAATCGATATTCCACGACTAAAATAAGAAACTTGATTTACTTTCCCTTCTTTTGATGGTATTCTCGACTTTTAACAACGGCTCTTTGTAATTTAATTTTGCAAAAGAAATAAGCCCTGCAACCGATAAATGTGAAGTTTACATGTATCCCTCATGCATCCGTATTAGGCCGGGTGGCCACCGAATGCGAAGCGGCGCTAAGTTGAGCGGGACAGAGTGACACGGAGCGAAGCGTAGCTAAGTTTAGTATCTGAGGGTCGGCAACTGGAAGAGAACCTGTGCGAAGCGATTCGTTTGTAAATAAACAAGATGGCGTAAGATCTAGCCTTTTGTTGCCGTCTGAGAACTTAATTCTCTGATATTACGGTTAAACCAAGGAATTTCCGTAAGAGACGGATTCTGTTATGATAATTACGATGGAACACTTTTATTAAGATATTATTTACAGCCATTGCACACATTTATATATTTCGCTAATAGCATATAAGTTTCCTATCGTTCGTACAACACTCGAGTACACTTTTCAGTTTGTAATGACGGAACTGATAATATAAATAGTTCTTAGTTTCATATCAATACATGGATAAGTGTTTCTGTAACGAGCATCACAAAAATTAATCACTTTACTCACGTAAGCATGGCAATTAAAAATTTTCTTCACTCTTCATCCAACGTTTAACTTTTGCTGACGAGTAAATATCTCAGAGAGGAGCTCAAGCCATTTCTTTAAACCTGCTTCAAATCGTCGTATTCTTTTTCTTTTTAAGGGTGCATAAATGATTATCCTACTGTTATTTCTTTTGTAATGCTATGGTTTTTAAGCTGGTGTTCCTCTCCGAGACAATTACCTGCTGACGATGTCACAGCATTAGTTTTTATTTTCAAAAACTGACCTGCGTTCAATGATTAAATTCACGAGAAAATTTTTCTCGGCTGTACTGAACCTATCGGACGACATTTTCACAATGATTGCGTTCCGCTAAGATGAGTGATTATCTTAAATTAGTACTTAATTGAAGTGTAACGACATTGGAAGTAATTTAATTAAGTGGTCCGATCACAATTATCGCAGATTGACATAGTGATTACTTTTTGCGAAATGGAATCGGTCATCAATAATTACATCACAATGTTTCTGAAAGAAAGATATAATTGGAAATTAATCACACCTTTCAAGCTTATGAATGTAAATCTTTCACAAACTGATATAAATTCGGATACTGCCGAGGAAAGAAGCGAGAGGCTCCCCCCTCCATCGCGTTGAGAGCTGTGGAGGGGGAAGCTGACTTCGCTTCATCACGAACCACGACCGTTCGGAAGATGTGCCTTGCGAAGCAGAGTGACGTCACAATTCTCAGCTCAACTCCGCTTCGTATCCGGTGGCCACAGCTGCATTCAAAAGTATAGGTTCGTTTGTGAAAGTGTTGTCCGCTCGGCGTAACTTCGCTCAACTTAGCTTCGCTTCGCATTTGGTGGCCACCCGGCCTTATGGACTCCTGGGTTCTAACCCAGGCTTTCTTAGTAATGGGAATAGTTTTCCTAGGGGTTTCTAACTCGTAGAAACAATGCAGTTTTTTCGAATCTCTAAGTCAAACCGTTTCTGAAATAAAGGGGGGCGGACAGACGGACTCTTCGCAAATTCTATATAAGGATTATAATAACCATCAATGAATATTCTTCTTGCTGAGTCTTCTCAGCGACTGCTCTTCGCCTTCAGTATCTGAAACTTCTTCAAAGTCCACAATTTATATTTCGATTGACATTTCGGAAATTTTCCTTGCAAATGGAGCAGTGTTTTGTTCCCAATTTTGGTCTAACTTCTCTTCTCTTGTTTCCTGAATTGCACGTAATCTGTCATCACCGTTTCAGTCTACACGTTTTCCAGAATGCTGAAACGCTTCATATGTCTCCATTAGGTGCACTACCTCATCAAGAGGTCGTACCTCCGGTTCGTGGAGACCCGCAACCCAAGAGGCGAAAGGAATTGGCTGAGCGTCGGTCTTCGCAGCTCTGTTTGGGAGAACAGGACAAGGGCCTCAACTGTGGTGTCCTCTTCATTTGTCAGAAGGGATTCGGAGAAAGGAGATGCCATCAAGAACGGAGATACAATCCTATGAAAATCGGCCTTTTAAACGATACGAAAAATCGCTTAAACCACCTTTTAGATATTAGATATGCATATTCTCCGTCCCTAAATCGCGATTATTCGTATCTTGCGACGTTAATGCTTTCGGGGTGAGAGACTCCACTTCGAATCCAATTGGAATTCATTCTGTAACTTTAGCGCTTCTTCGATGTTCTTCGAATCTCAACGTGTTGTGATTAGTATGAGTATACATAGCAGTCTTATTGCATGCTACATCCACAAATACGTAACACATACTTATCACTATACTACGAAGTTCGTGCACTGTTGATCGTCAGATGCCTTGTGATCTATTGAACGGTTAAAAGGCCTTTGAAAAGTATTTCCCACGGATGAAATATTTTCCTTCCTGAAAAATGTTTCTAATTTATCAGGCCTGGTAGAAAATATGCATCGCTTCTGGAATAGTTGTAAAAGTAAAGTAAACCGAATGAAATTGTCAATTTTGCGATTGCTCAATACTGAATAGATTCCGAAGTCGGTTTGTGCGATTTGTATTCATAGCTTCTTCTGAACCACTTTCTCGCAAATCATTTTGAAGCTGAGTCTCGGGTTCCATGTTGATTGGTGTGTTAAGAGATGAATTTTGAAATCGCGAGGAAACACTGTTAAGGTGAAAATAGTATGGTATATACCACCAAATTTTGCCCCTCGCTAACGGAATTCTTCTTCCTTGCTTTTTAGGTGTGATTTTCTGATCTACACAACTTTTCAACGTCATTACATCACGCAATACTGTTATTCCCGTAATTTAATCCAATACTTGCTTCTGATAAAAATGTACTCTGATTTTTAACAATTACTCTAATTTTAATTTTTCTTGTAAGACAGGGTTTAAAGAAAGAGATGTACTCTTTCAAAACATTCACGCCATAATTGTTATCTCTTGGTTTTAAGAATAATGTTTTACGTAATTGCACTTTTTGTAATGGCTTAGAACCGAAATAGTTGAATAATTCAACTTCTTCAAATTTGAAAGAGAAACTCCATTTGATAAATCCTATTTTATACTATTACCATTCTAAATGTATGGTTCATATGTCTTTCTGACACACTCATTGCAAATGAAAAACTTTTCTTCGAAATCTGCTAAAACCATGATGGAGCAAAGAGTTTTTACAAGTATATCAGCTGCGTAATTCTGTTTCATCCAAAGCCTATTTTTTTATTTCAAATGTTCCGTCGACTTTATTTGGTTGTACAGATTATGTTCTTCCTAAAGGAGCCTAATAAATTGGCACATTCGAATCCAATAGAAGGGTCTTGAAAATGTTGGCATACTTTTTGGTTTTATCTTCAATGGACTACATTTTGCTTTCAATCCATTAGCTTCTAGTTGATATTGAAGCAACCATATCAAACAATCTGAAGGATTGCAAACCATGTACACTTTATTTCAGATCACACATCATCATCTATTGTTTTCTGAATTAAATGTAAGTGATCCAATCTAAATCATTCTCTTATTTTCTTTATAACCCTTTTACTTCGTGTTAAGGGTATTTTCACACATAAGGGCCTGAATCTAGAAAAAGTCTCAAAGAAAAATGGTCCTGAAAATGTCTTACTGGAATCAAACTTGGTCTGGGAGGCAACATTAACCCTCTGAGATAAACTAAATAAATTGTTTTTAATAAAGCAAGATAGAGGAAGTTCCATCCAACTTTTTTCAAGTCCGTTTTTCTTTGGGGCTTTAATTTTGCTTCAATCGTACTGCTCAGTATATTAAGAAAGAATAATACTTTTCTGAACCAGTAGCTTCTCTCCATATTCATTCTCTTTTAGCTATGCTTCCATACTCGCTTTTATTTCTATCCAACTATTTTCACTATTTTTCAAATTTTGAGAAAGGATCTTTCAGTTATACCAGCATTCTAGAATTTGGGTTAGGATTTTAGAGGACAACAAATGACTGCTAATGCTAAACCTTTTCCTTGAGAGAATTTGAAAGTGAAGGATAGCATTATTTCTAGCTTGATATTTGTACATAATGGATGTCCTAATGATAACTGTAATGATCATCCCTTCATCAAGAAAATTATGTAAAAATTATTAATCTATTATTTAATCTAGTTTTATTATTATAAGTATTATTTAATCAAATTCCAGAGATAACTGAATTCTTTGAATCTATTCACAGAATTTGTACATACTATATATCTTCTTTGATAATCTGAAAATAAATGAAAGACAATTATAGGAACTATCATTGTGACTCAAATCATATTGCCAAGGAGACATTTTCTTAGATTTCTTTGAAAGGTCACCAGGTTTGGGCAATCTTTTATCTCTTGTGGAAGTGAGTTGGACAAAATAATTCTCGAATAAATAATGAGATTTGTGTATTTGGAGATAAAAAGGATATGGAAATCTCTTCTTCCTCTAGTGTTATGTCCGTGTACATCGCACTGTTTATCTTTAAGAATGTATGTAAATAATCAGGTATCAGACCCAGTTTTATTTTGTGTATAAAATTCAGTACTTGATATTTTTGACCTTGTTCCACATTTAACCAACCTAATTTTTGGAGCATTGTATCAATTTTAGTGTATCACATTTTAATATAATCCTCATGGCCCTGTTTTTTAATATCCAATCGCTTTTTGTACATTTGGCTAGTTAAGTATAAAATAATAGCTCAATAATTATAATGTGGCAATATGATACAATTATTTATAACTTTAGTTGTGTCAATAGAAATAAATTTACTAACCCTAGCCACTTTTTTGCAATTTTCTTACAGTTACAAGTTAAATGTTCATCAAATTTTAATTTACAATTGACTATCACTCTAAAATATTTAACTGAATCAACAAATCTAATATCTACAAATAGATATTAATTTATGGTCAATTCTTGCGTGTGAGTACAAATGTTTTAAGACTCTCTCTTCTAAAAATAGGCATTCATGAGTTTTTTATTGGAGCGGGATATTACAGAGTAGACAATTGAATTGTTGATTAAATCAAAGGCAAGCATTGGAAAAGAGATAACAAGCCTTATTTCTATGCCAAATTTGCAATTTGCAGAGTCATCTGCTTGTGGCACTCTTCTATAGTAAGTACTATTTTATACTATACCCCAGTCTGAAAAATCAGTGTTTGGATGGGATGGTTGGTATGTTTGTTATTAATTTTAGTTATTGTATTTATTGAGTATATATATTAAAATAAATAATTCTACCAACCAATCCAAATTGTCAGTTTTAATAGATTTTTATCACCTATTTATATATTGATATTATATATTGATATTTATAGCCCCTAATTTAAGATGTTGTGCCAAAGGAAGTGCTGTATGTAGTCATGCTAATAGTTTTATTTGTAATTGTAGTAGTTAGCAAATTAACTATTATACTTGCGCAGTGAACAAGAGTTGATATAATATCCTATATTATCATTTCTTACTAAAAAATTCCATCATATAATAAAACATGCACAAATGCATTATCTAATGTTACATATGTAAGTGGACATTCTATAACCATTAGCCTCTGTTTGTTTATCAAAATAGACAGCTGTAGTGATCATATGATCTGTATGGTGAAGTAACTACGGAGGGTTATGATGGAATCTTCATTGTTTTTCCAAAAAATACGTGTTTCACGAGAAAGATCGTTTTCAGTAATTATTAAAGCATCTCATTAATTAAGTCCCAAATAAAGAACTGTAATTTTATTTAAACTGATATATTTCATGCACTTACTAATCTCAAATACTATCATATCTAATATAAAACACTACTCATCCATTAAGTTTAAGTTCTCAGTTGAAGCTCATCACAATAATTTTATACCATGACCATTCATACATCAATCCATAATTCAAATATTCTATTTATAATAATAATTTAATTAATTTAGAAATATTTAACAATTAAAGAATATGCAAGAATGACAGAAAGGAATGCCAGTGATTTGCTTACAAAAATCTTTACCTGCATAACACTGAGACAATAATAAGAAGAGAAGAGTAAATAAATATTTTAAACCACTGAGCCTCATTAGTCTTATCAGAAGGTTCTTGAATCCAACAAACAGCTCACCTGATTCTGAAGTTTTTTAATACATCAAAAGGGTCCTGCCAAACATTAGGTTTGTTGACAGGTTCCCAAATTGAAAACTACAAGTAGCACATATACATTTTCTTCATTATTATAACTTAATTATTTTTTTTTATTTTGTAACCAATTACCGTATTTGACAGCATATAAGACACACCTTTTTTTCCTAAATTATGTCTCGAAAAATTTCCCTGCGTCTTATATGTGAAGGTTCAACCTCCACAGGTTAACTTTCAATACTGAATGCTATTTTTAGCCCAGATGGTCTATACTACCTATTTCATAATTGCATTCAATGATTGTGTTAATATTTGGCTTTTAGGAAACGTGACAACTAAAAGAAACTACATTTTAAGTTATTGTGGTACCGCGCTTTCACACGGACTATCAAAACTTTTTTTCCTTGTGAGTGGCCAACTTAATGAGGGTGCGTCTTATATGCCGTCAAATACGGTAGTACACAAACATCAAATCCAATACTCAGTACAATTGTATGTATTTGAAATATTTTTTCAATTTTTGTTTCACTACTGAAATATGTGTTAACCATTTCAAACCATTAGGAAGGTTATTCATTGCCATAAGAATTCTCACCTCTGATCTATATTTTCCATAGTTAGTATAATACCAAGGTACAGAAAATCTCAAATTAACTCTCAACTCCTTAGTTTGGGGCATTTCATTATATTTCAATTGGGTATTATTTACAGAGTTGTCAACCATTATGATGTATAAATAATACAATAATTTTTAATATACTTAATCTGTTATATGAAGATAGTAAATGGAACTCTTCTACTTTATACTTATCATCCAACAATAGTTTAACAATTATATTCTATATGATCTGAATATCCTTAAGATAGCATTTGTCAGCACTACCCCAAACAGTTAAAAAATACATGATAAATGATTCAACAAAAGAAAAGTGCATAGGAATTTGAGCATACAAAGGAACTAATTTTGTAGAACAGATAACAGACCTAGCGTAACTAACTGTTTTCTTTGACTATATGTTTTATCAATTTAGGTCTATAAGTCCTAAATATTTATAATGAGTCACTTACATGAAGCTACATGTGAACCAATGACAGTTTCTTTGTAAACACATATGCTCATGAATGTACAATTTTAAATTATTTATTTTTGAAGACTGGCGTGCAATTTGCATCACCTAAGATTTGTTTTGATTTTATTACTAAGTCATGGTCATGGAGCCAAAAAGAAATATTTGCTTAGTCATATTTGTTATCCATGGCTAGCTCAAAATTTGGATAAGTAGAAATTAAAGCTACATCATCAGCATACATTAAAATTTTTCAGTGCCTCAGACTTTTTATGATACCATTAATGTATATCAGAAACAGTAATGGCCCAAGTATTGAGCCTTGAGGAGCACCATATTTTATTACCTCCAATTTGCTGACTAAATCATTTATCTTAACACTAATTTTCCTCCCAGATAAATAACACATGAACCACTGAAGAGTTATACCACAAATACATAATTAATTCAGATCACCCACAAGTAAGTTGTGCTTAACAAAAACCTTTGCAATGTTGCTGAAAGTAACTAACACAATATGTTTTTATCAAGAGCAGTGTTACCATTTTCAGCTAAATTTATTGAGATATCCGTAGTAACTTTATTTTTCGGGAATCCATATTGGTGGCTGAATATGAAGTTATGATATTTATATATGTATGACTGAATAATAAGTTCTGATGAGGTGGAAATAAACATATTTTTCCATAATTTTTCTTAGGTCTAGCAGAATTGATAAACAGTAAACTCACGTTTATCTGAATCACAATTATCTGAAATCTGCTTTATCGGAACAAATTATTTCGAATGCATTTACCCCACCCACCGAATACCATCGCGACCCATTACTTATTTGCTCGTGACACCCCCGCTGCCAAATTAGGCGTTTTTTTTCTGTAAGAATGCAAAATAAACAAGCTTTGTTATTCTGCATTTAAAAACTTTGAGTATTCAATCATACTTTGGTGCCTTCTTAACACATCAACACAAATTTTTCAGTCAAAACATGCTGGCTTATTCACAACCATAGCAATAGGATTCTACGTACACAGGTTTTATGGTCATATTTTGCCGTATTGACGCAATTTGGGGGTTTTCACTCGGCACTTGAGTTTATCCAAAATTTTGGTTACCCGAACCAGCCACCATCCTGATCATTTCGGATAAAGGGGAGTTTACTGTACCTCTATAATTATTCATATCTGAGAATGAGCCCTCCTTGCAGTTTAGTTTAAGTAAACCTATTATCAACCGATTTGTATCAGACCCAACATAGATGCTGTTTAGAGCTGTTATCACAGGTAACAATATTTGATTATTTTTAACATTGCATGGATATCATCAAATCCTCTATCTTAATTTTTTTAATTTCTAACAACTTTGCAAATGTTTTCATAACAGGGCTCAGGAAGAACAATAGTTTCTAGCAAGTTCTGTTTATTTGGTTAATTATATTTTCATTTATTAATACCATAAATTGATTGAGCAACAAAATTATTACACAGTTGCTTCGTATTACTAGTCTTGCCCTGACAGTAAGTTAACCTTACATAATTTATTGGGAGGTTTTCCTCTTAATTGATTTATTACATTCCAGATTTCTCTAACATTCCTTGCTTCAGAAATAGTTTTTGGTGATAGTATAATTTTACATTTCTTATATCTTTGTTAGCTCTATTTCTCTGTGTTAATTGATCGAACATTCAGATTTTAAAAATGTACTAACAGTAACATATTTAATGAAATCTATGCCACAAATAGAGCATTAGATATTAAACTTAATTGCAGTGTCTAGAATATAATTAAGTTAATCCATAAAACATATAGTTACTTAAACTTAATCGTTAGTCGATCTTAATAGAATATTTTGAGTTATTTATTTTTTTATGCCTCTATTTTCATTCTTTTTAACAAGAACCTTTCCATCCTTTAACCAAATATATTTAAAACCTAACTCACTAGCCTTTTATTTTGAAACTCCATAATATATTTTTATTGCACCAAGTCAGTCTATCATTAACATAAAGACAATGTTCGTATTATGTTTTAAAAATGAGTGTCTGGCAGACATCTAAAATTGCAATTATACTCTAACATACAAATTCAATATCCTTAATACACTATCCTTATTTCATATCCTTACTTATATAATACTGAATCATTTCATAATATATTTTAATAATATTTAAAAATTCAATTTCATAAGTATAAGTGTTTGCCAAAACTGCCTAATATCTATACCTCATACTCATCTTATTCTCTCACAACTTAATATCATGAAACATTTTACTCAATATAATAGTAAGTAATAGCTATCCCTGCCTTATATACCTATATTTGAGAATTTTAAGCTAAAGTAATTGTAAATTAATACTAATACGGAGCTATAGTAGAGTCGCTAAGTTATGATCTCTGCCCTGCCCATGAGGTATTTCTGGGGGATGAGGAATGTAGCCAATGGTAAGTCTAAATTTCAGGTGCTCAAATTTGGAAACTTCAAAATCTGTACAGCGTTGCATTTACAGATGTCAGTTCTTCTTCTGCGTTGGTCATGACTGCCTCGGTGCTTATTTTGCTGCAATTCTCGCAAATGCAATGATCTCTCTAAATCTTGGACCATCAATTTCTTTGGACTCTGTGGAAACCTATTTCCAGTATTTCCTTAAATCAATAGATGCCTAGCCTTTAATAGATAACATGTAGGTAAAATACAAATTGGAAAAACTGCCGGAATTGAAGGTCACCACACAGAACATTCAAATGTGGAAAGATTAAGCTTTCATGGTGACAGACAATTGTTCTTGGGTTCCTTTCTATACTGGTTTGGGAATATATTTACTATGACTGGAATGAAGATAATTTACATTCCCATGGGATTTTATGAAGATTGTATTCTAATTTTGTGATATTATGCTATCTATTATTATATTTACTATTTTCATAAGTACATACATTTTTTCTTTCGGGCGACTTTGGTATGAGGCAGGACCTTCAGCTGATGTTGTTGATGATGGCTCTCTTATTTATGAGCCTGTCATTTTAATTTTGAGTAATTGTATACTGATAATGTCTTATATAAGTTAATCACCTCAAATTTCAATTAAATGAGTAAAAAAAAACTGAAGTTTCTATGTTATTTCTTTGGCAAACAGATGACTACATGGACTAAATTAAAATTTGTTAAATGTGTCCATTTATTAACATAAGGTACTGGAGTTACTAAAATATATATTTTTAAGCAATAAGATATAGCCAACTTGTATATATTATTCGAATTTAAATTATTCAAGTCAATATTAAACTTCTTAGTGCATACTCTTAATAAATCAAATAAGAATGTTAAAGAGGCTGCGTACAAATCATTTGTTGGGCCAATCTTGGAATACGAGAATGCCTATGGGACCCCCATGAGGTAGGTTTAAAGCAAAAACTAGAAAAGGTACAGAGAAAGGCAGCAAGATTCATCTTAGGCTAATATGCAAGGCTTGATAGCATTACTCAGATGCTAAAAGAATTAAGTTAGGAAAGTTTAGAGGAGCGGAGAATCAAGAAAAGGCTAGCTTTATTTTTCAAAGTATACACAGGAGTTAAATCGTTAGAGGAACTATCAAACAAATGGCAAACAACAAACTATGGCAAAATTTCATGGCAAAAAAGACCATAGACATAAAGTTAAATTAATAAAACAGCGAACAAACATTAGTAAATTCTCATTTCTAAATCGTGCTGTTACGGATTAGAATGATTTGCCTATAAGGGTCTTGGAGCCCTTCCCAAAACATCATAGGAAGTTTGTGAAAAGATTGGGTAAAACTATTAAGGACGAGTGAGCTTGACGTTGACGAGTACAGGTGGAGTATGTGGAGTGAATATATATATATATATTTTTTTTGTAATTAAAAAATGTTGATTGGATTTATAATAATATGTGTAATATATGTATATGTGTTACTGCCAGACAATTAGTCCACTTGTAGCATTTTTACAATAATAATAATAATATGCAAAAATACTACACCACCAAAGAGGTTTCTATGTGTTCCACCAAAGGATGGGGCTTAGCGCGCAGTTGATGCTATTATAAACACCCATAACTCAAGCCTCAATCAAGATATTGAGATAAATCTTTCATTACAAACATATTTCATACTTACATAAGATGTATGTGTAATTTTCATGGAGATTATTCAAATAGAACGTAATTTAGCTAGAGACTACTTTTTTCACTACGTTGACCAGATAATTTGTGGTCTACTAAGATAAAACATTTTCTATCTCTTCAACGAACAAAAATTTGCATAAATAGTAAATTGGGTTTGAAAGCTATAAAAACAAAAAATATACTTTAATTTTTTCAATTTCATTAGATGAACTTTTTTTCTAAAATGGTTTTAGGAATGAAACTAAAAAATAAGCTGCCAATTTCAGGAAATTTGAATGAAGCATTTTTTTAAGATTGACTATCAGCACTACAATAAAACCATTCAGGGAAGATCTCCTTTTATTGCCATATTTATTGTTTTAGTCAATGTTCGATTATCTGAAAAAGTCAAATTTGGCAACACTGCTTCCCCTACCACTAGCACGGAAAAAGTACTGCCTACATCATAATGATCTGCAGCTGTACTATAGTATACGATTTATGAATAATTCTGCTATGGATAATATTTGATGAGCTCTCAATTCAACCCATCAGATAAAACTGAAAAATAAAACAATAGACATATCTGTTGATATTTCTTAAAAAGTAAATGGAAATTCATATAAAAATCATACTTAGAGCCATGTGGAGGACCATCAAGCAAATAATGCAAAATTTTGAGGATGGTTTTATAACACCTTTCAAAAGTACTGGGATGTTACAAACAAACTGGGATCTACAAAGAAATTACTACTGAAAACCTCCTCAAACAAATTCCAAGACCATGAAATTCTGAATCTAGCATATATGAGAATAGCGACAACAGAACCCAAGAGATCGTTTCATTTCAGATTTACTTGTTGCAGGCATATTCCAGCTTCCATGGTAAGAGACAGCTTGTTAAGTAAATTATCTTGATTCACGATAAACTTAACAAAGATAGATCCTAGTTGAACTTTAATCCCCCTGAAGAGAGTGGCAAATGTATGTGAGTTGTACACATAAATTATAGTCTAAAACCTAAGGATCTCCAAAATCTCTAAAATATTTCATCAGATTTGGTGACTTTCATTAGAATCCAAATGTAGATAAAATGTTGCCGAATACCTCAGAGGGATATGTAATCAAATATCAACCAGAAATTTTAATGAAAGATTTTCCAGAGTAAATGCTGCTGGATATAAGACAACGAAATGCAGTTATTTTAGTAGAAACTGTATACATACTCCAACCTATAGGAATAAGACCAAGTGGTGGTGAGTTTATAATCCCTACATATTGTTAATTGGTAAGTATATACAATACAAGTAAAATGTAGCTTGCATACTGCAAGCAGATTGACATCAGTATTTCATATCGGCATAATTTCGGGACGGACCTGAAAAGAAAAAAGGGATTAAAAATATATTTATAATTCGCTGCAATTTAATCGTCTGGCATCAAACCCAGGTCTTCCTGGTGAGCTTACTATGCAGCAAAACAGAAGATATCCAATTATAACTATGTGTGAAAAATCAAGCAGAAATATTGGCTGCAACTGCCTCAAACGGCGTCCTACTATCAACATATATTCCTTATGTGAGAAATTCTAATGTGCTCTGGCATCGAACCCAGGAATAGCATGGTCTTATCTAATTTTTTTTCTTAAACAAAGTCTTGATATACATCTTCTAGCAAAGCAAGAACTTCCTATTATTCCGATAAGTACATCAAAATAAATAATGAAAACTAACTCAATATATTTTAAATGGGGGATATATTTACCGCCTGGCTTCAAACTAGGGTCTACCTGGCAATACTTTCTATGCAGCACAACAGAAGATCACCATCTCTAACTATGTGTGATAATTCAAGTAGAAATATTGCTTGCAACTTCCTCAAACGACGTCCTACTTTTCCCTTATAATCTTTATGTGAGAAATGTTAATGTGCTCTGGAATTGAACACAGGAACAGCATGATCATATCTATTTTTGTTCATGAAGTGAGTTTTAATATACATCTTCTATCTAAGCAAGAACTCCCTATTATTTTGATAAGTGCATGAAAGAAATAATTAAAAACCATCCCAATGTGTTTTATACGGCACATATATTTACTTCCCGGCATCGAACCAGGGTCTTTCTGGTTATACTTCCTATGCAGCACAACAGAAGATCACCACCTCTAACTATGTGTGAAAATTCAGACAGAAATATTGGCTGTAACTGCCTCAAACGACATCCTACTTTTCCCATATACTCCTTATGAGAGAAATTTTAATGTGCCCCGACATCAACCCCAGGAACAGTACGGTCTTATCTAAATTATCAAAAACCTATGCTTAATATACATCTTCCATATAAGCAAGAACTTCCTATCATTTCGATAAGTTCATGAAAAAAAATAATGAAAAACTACCTCAATGTATTTTAAATGGCCAATTTTTCAACCTACTAGCATCGAACCCAGGATATTTTCCATAAAAGTCATTGATATTTTTGATAGATCATGACTATATATATATAGGCTCCTTGCGTTTCGATTCTCTACCTATCCGGAAAGTATGTTTTAAAAATTCCCGAAAATCAAAGCAATGCATTTAAACGAGAAAAATCGGGACTTTGGGGCCCTCTGGAATGGAACCCATGACACTGAGGTTCAAAATCACAATTTTTCTGGCGGTAAAACATTATGGCCAATACGTTGTAAAAATTTCAACTCAATGACGCTTGTGGTTTAGCCTGTGAATTAGTATCCTATCTGGGTATATACATGAATGAATCTGGAGAAGCATCTATATATAATAGATTATATGAGTATTTACCTCCATATGACATCCCTCTAATGTAGAGATGAACAAGAGCTAATATCTTTCCTCTAGATTGAGTTAAAATTAAGAAATTAGGATATTGCAACAAAAATTTTCAAGAAAAGATTAAATATAAGTTGTGTCTATGGTAAATTTACAGGTTTCATTTAAGATTCAACACACTAACAGAAGCCTAGAATAAATCTAATGGAAAGTTTTTCAAAATTAATAAAAATATTATTTCATAGTAGATATACTTTATGAACTCTGAGAATGAACTAGTAAAGATCAGTTATAATATGTTTTTATAACTATAGATATTCTAAAACATATTTCGATTCAAACAAGAATTTTCAAAATGGGAAAACTAGAAATTATTTAATTTTATTTGCATTTTTACTACATACATTACAAAAATATTACAATAGAAAGATTTTGTAAAATCAAGCTAATGCCATTGCCTAACCAGTCAAATTGATACTAATAAATAAGTACGTCATTCTACTTTCTTATTCTAAAATATATATCATAATACATTAAAGAGTCACCATCACATCCCCTCATTCAACTGCTACAATCACTCATCCCATTCACTCACATTGAACTCCCGAAGAAATACTGTAACATATTTGCCTATTACCAGTGGCGGATCCAGGGGGGGCAATGGGGGCTGTAGCCCCTCCCAGAAGTCACAGTAAAAAAAATGTATCATTGTTCACACTATTGAGATGTGAAGAAAATATTGTTTATCTACAATGATAGATAATAATAAGCATAATTCAAATGTGTATACTGAGTTTAATTTTATAAAATTTCTTACAAAAATCGATAAATAGAAAATGAATCTTTAATCCCAACTCTCAAGCCCCCTCCACAGCTCGATCCTAGATCTGCCACTGCCTATTACAATGGAGATGTTGTTCCGTAGAGCGGTCAGTGAGTTGACCAGACACTCGAGTAAGTTCAATAATCTAAAAAATTTAATTTTAACCAAGATCACCATTTATATGTTAATATTTATAATTTTTATCCTAATTTTGAGGAATTATAATTCTTCACAAATGATGGATAGAAGAATTGAGTTTGCACATGAAAGTCTGCGGTATGAATCAAAGTTATACAGAAATGAAAAAAAGTGATTTGGCAGGTACTTAAACCCAGGTCTCACACTTCTTGGGCAGGTATTCTAACCACTGAACTACCAAGCCACTTCCTTCTCACCTCTGTAAAGGGGATGTCTCTGGACACTAAAAATTAAAATAAAGCCACAACTGGGTGGATTACTGTAAGAGGCTTTGAGGTGGAATATCATATTTGCTTATAAAATGAAAATAAAACTAGTATACAATGAAAACCAATATATAATATCATATTTGCTTATAAAATGAAAATAAAACTAGTATACAATGAAAACCAGAAACAGATAAATTTATATTTCCATATTTATTTTGTTTTAGATCATAGTTATAAGGAATAAAAAACAATGAACAAACACCTTTTTGTGTGCTGCTTCATAAGACATGTTTATATTAGCTAATCTAATTTGAGGGTCATCTATGCATTCCAAAATATCTTAACTACTTTTTCAGCTTGATTTATAATAATGTGAAGGAAACTGATTTCTACTCTGGAAGCAGATGGGATGTATCTGCAATGGGTGAATAATATTTGAAAAATTCACAAATAATATCTCTTTCACATTGTATGGAAATAAATATTAGGAGTCTATACCTGGGTGGAGCGTTTTGCCACTTTTTTCTAACCAAAATGTAATACCTTGCAAAAGGGGCCCACATGGACATAACAGATTTCAATTTTTTTTAATAAAAAAACTATCTTCTGTGAGAAAATTTTCCTCAAAGTTTTGCAATTTTGACAAAAACAAATATTTTCATTATTTTTTTTGGTTAAAACCATCATATTTTTGCAAAAAAATATGTCACTTGCAAGGAAAACTGATGAGTAAGCCTCAGCAATCCACTTAAATGTCTCCTAGGGGACCAGGAATACCTCTTCAGAATATGGAAAAGGAGATGGATTCAGTACAATTCAGTTGTTATGTAGTTGTTTCCACTTTTGTTTTTTCCTTCAACTGACAGCTCATAGAGTTATTGTATGAGTATTGTTTCAATGCATCATGTACAGTAACCACAATGTTTTGACGGTGAACTTGCCCTGTTACTAATGACCAATCCACCCCATCCCCCATCTCTATATTATAGTACAGTAGTGCTATCCCTGCCCCACTTCTCCTGGCATAGACAACTACGACAAACTCTGTGCCTGACATTCTTGCTCCTGCTTTCCTCGTTTGGATTATTACAGAACACACACATCTCTCCTTTTGTTCATCAGTTTCAGTGGATATTCTGGTTCTTCGCTGCCCAATCCCAATTTTTGACTAGTTCACCAGCTTTCTGTCTGATTTTATTGCATTCTAAGTTTTGTTTTCCAGATTTGAACAGCTTTTCATTTGATCAATAGAATGTCAATTTCTGCCCAAGTAGCAGGCAATGTTGTATGGATATCCAGATATGGTTACCAATATCCCAAAGAGGTTAGATTGAATCTGTAACATTCTATGGATATTCTACAGATATCATAACGCTATATCCAAACGAAGATTTCCGTGGAATATTCATGTAATATTTCTGGAGAACCACAAACTTCTCTATTTTTTAATTGATACTGAGCTCTCAAAAATTAATTTGTAAGATTTTTTATTTATTTTGTTTCAAAAGGGTAGAGGGGATATTTGGATGCATAGTAGACGAAGATGACGTTAGTACGGCATAGAACTTCTATGATAGAAGACTGCATTTTCAGAGATTTTACATGGAGAAACAATATATTACGGCTATATATGAGGGATGTTAATTATTATAAACTCTAACTGAAATTCTCAAATATAGTCACTTTATCTTTATGATTGAAATACCGCTATCTCCAAATTGTCAAAATGCAAAATAATGTGGGCTGCATTTTAGCGCCAACTGGTGGTACACTCAAAGCAGAAGCCGTTTAAGTCAAAGTGTGGCTCGTTCATTTCTGTCAAAGATTCATTGGCAGCTGTTTGTGTGGAGGATTGTGACCCAGGAAGATTGATGAAAGGTTAATTTGATAAGAAATGCTAGTATTTTATTTACGGTAAGTTGATAATTTTCATATAGTTGGATCATAACAGCTGCATAGTATGTATTTATCTCAATTGATTTCTTGTAAATAACCTATATATGTGATTTACTCAAAGATGAATGATTAAAATGAATGTTATAAGTTATTAAATATTGATACTCCATTCCAGAAATACCATGTGGATTATTGTTCACTTTTTAGATGAACAAGGCCTTACTGCTGTACTGATGTGTTGGTACAGTAATGGTGAATGCAGGTGGCCCGATCGCTAGGAAAAGGAGCCTATAAAAAGCCTGGTGGAAAAGAAGGCTAATCCAAAAGATTCTTGGATAACGTACAAGGACACTTGGTAACACATTTTATGGTGAGTAAAATTCTAACAATAGTTTAATTTCTTGAGACCTCTGCATGCCTGTTAAGGTGTAACTGTGCATGTTATTGCGGATGATTTTGATACAACATATCTATGAATGAGTGAGCCTCAAGTAAACAAAGGCATTAAACTATACATTATTAACCTCAAATATCTCAGATTGTTTTGAAACAGTTGAGGGGGCAATATTAGTGCTTGAGGTGAGATCATCAGTGAAATACTGCTTTCATGCATTTCATTAATATAATTTCTTTTGTTTTCAAATTTTTATAGATAATCTTCTGAAAGCACGCAATAAATGTGCAAGTAATTATATAATTATATATATATATATATATATTATATCAAAGTACAAGTTACTTGAATTCGGAGCCTGAACGCAGCAAAAGAAAGATTTGCCATATTGAGCACAGCTCAGAGAGTGAGGAAGAAAACAGAAGCTGTGCTAATGTGACTGAAGGACTCCCTATGCCACCAACTCTGGGGAAGACTGCATCTCAAAAAGTAGGGGGGAATTCTTGTTCCTCTTCAGCTGATGCTGTCAGGGAAGATGGGGAAAAATCACATAAGTTTTTCAATATGTAATTCAAAGTGCATGACCTATCACTTATTGCAGCTATCGTATATGTACTTTCAATTTGCAGGGTTTAAAGATGAGGTACTGAGGACACTTATGTTTCTAAAGCACACATTAGTGGATGTAAGCAAGAGGCTGAGTGCTCTAGAGGCACCAGTTTCTGCTTTGAGTGGTGATGCAGCAGCTGGGGAGGTAGCAACATCACTCCTAGTATCTTACCCTATTGTGGCACAGATGCAGTTAGAGGAGAAGAAACTGCAGGATAAGTTGTACAAGAAGCAATTGTTAAGAAATTAATTTTACATATATTTGTTGTGTTTTAGTAGTTTTCATTACTATAGGTAGCTGTAGTGTTTACAGTATGTCTTTTCTTTATAGGTTTCAGAGTTTAGAATAATCAGTGGAAATTCACCAAAAGATTTAACAAAAAGGAAATTGCTCGCAGATACAGTAGCTGCAGAATATAGCTGGCAAGGATACAAGAAGAAGAAGGTCTTTTCAAAACTCCTGCTGAAGGATGTACTATTTGGTATGTAAAAAAGGATATTTGTACTCAGTACATCACATGTTAATGTGTAAAGTACATACAAGTCAATACAGTAAATGTGATAGTGTGCATGTTGAACAACTTATTTGAGTACTTCAATATATATTCAAGAATATAAATGGTTGATTTTGATTAATTACTGTTTAACATTACAGATGCAATTAGGAATGACCGACAAAGAGATAGAGACTTATGTCAAAGACGCTGCGGCATGCAAAATTCCGTTCAGGAGGAAGTGATAAACCTGTGTCATAAAAGGAAAATGTAATATTCAATGAATTATAAATCAATTATTTATTATTAATCTATTATTATTATTCTTATATATTTTTGATCCTGGTTCAATATCAAATTATTGCGAAAATGGTTGTTAGACTACTTAAAATGTTAGTGAATGAATAAGGATTTCATACAATCAGTGAATTATAGTGGTTGATATTTCACTTAAAGTCAATGTTGGACCTTAAATATACAAACATTTAATTTGTTGTTTTGTAAACATTTAAATTGCTGTTTTAAGTGTATCCTTGCTTATCATGAATGGTGAGTGTACATGAAGGGTGATAGTGCGGTAAAGGAATAAAAGGGTGACATTGAATGAAATTAAAGAAAAAGGATTTTTCCTCATCTAGTATATATATACAGCTGTAGGTAGGGGTGGATTCTTTTCTTTTGGGGTGTCCTGGATATTGTATGGATATCCATCTTCCTGCGGGTAAATGTTGTATGGATGTTAGTCATGGATATTATGTGGATCTCCACAAGCGGGAACTTTGGATGTCCACTGGATATCTGTGCAAAGTTACATTGATATTTTGGATATTGTATGGATATTATGAAAGTTATTTTCTAACATTTCCTGGATATTGTATGGTTGTCATTTTGCTACTTGGGTAAGTTTTTTCTCATGGTTAGCCATTGTCCAGTTTTTAATGAAGTATTAGGTTTTTGATGAAGTTAACTTCCAACAAAGAAAGATAACCTCCTTTTCTGTTTGGAAGTTAGATGGCAAATTGGCTTAGCATCCAAGAGTAACAAGGGGCAAGCTTTTTCTTCTGTTGCTTGACAAGTTGTAATCAAGATAGAGATTATTTGGTGTAAAGCATCTATTCCAACAGTACCTAACATGCAAAACAATAGTGGAACTAATTACATACTGCCACAATCAATATGCGGATCTTAGCTCTAAGGTGGAAAGGTTAGAGGCTTCTTCCCCCACTTTTGAGATCCAAGAGTGACCTCTCAGTAGCCAAGATGCGGCTCGGGTTTCCCTGAGTGCAGAAGCTGGCAGAGCGATCAAGGTTGTTCAGAAGGTTTCATTGTGGGGGGATGTTGATGGCCAAGAAGCCTGATGAGTGGAAGGTAGTTTCTATTGGGAATACTCCTTACTCTATGGTACAACGTAGAGCGGCTCGTTTCGTAAAGGGAGACAATATATTCGATAACAGCGTGTCCAAAATGATCGAAGCCCTCGCTGGGATTCTCTTCTGCTGGGAATAAACGAAGAACTGAGGATAGGTAAAAATGATCGATTCGACAAATTTTTAAACAGTGATTTACACATCGAAATGCGCGACGTCGTGATTCCAACTCTCAGCGAACGCGATTTTTGCAGCCAGACAAGGAAAAGATTTTGCGAGATTATAGCGAGAACAGATGGCCTTTATTGGTTTCTTTTTCAGGATAGTGTAAGGTGCGCTAATATGAAAATTATTTAGGTAGTTCGGTGTTAAGCCTTAGTATGGCTCGCGGGGTATTTATGTAAATGTAGACGAATACATTAACATTAAGATAGCTCTAAACAGTAATAAAATTAAAAAGAACAAATAATGACCAATTGGCAAATTTTACTGAACAGGCCATAAAATGTATTATGTAGCCTTTAGCCCATGGCTTGAATGCTGGAGCAGTTTACGACGTTCATTGCAATAAAGATCGATCTGAACTTGCAGCATCTAACGCTACATTACGAAATATTTTCAAATAAAACAAGAAATGGAAACTTACTCTCAGGGAAGACGCCTCGGCTTCGCTGTGGAAGAAACGCATTGCGACGGAGGAAAACATTCCGAAAATCACACTCCGGTGTGTGAACGGCCTCACCCAGATCCATTACCGAAGGCTGCATTGGGATATTAGTTTAGATATTAGCTAAGATGACGATTTTGGTAAATTTTAAATAAAGTACGTTGATGCCAATTTCGAGAGACATTCATTATGATATTTCGAAATAAGAAGACTGATGCCGAGGGTGGGGGAGCTTCGCAAACCTCTACGGCTTTTCCTCGCGAACGCTTGCTTCGGAAGTCGCAGCCTGACTAAACCAATAAAGGCACTTGCCGAAGGGACTGAACGAGAGCCTGGAAACCTGTTTAGATTGCGGTCGGGAACCTTTCGCAAGGCCGGTTTTGCTATTAAATGAAATGTAACGCTGCACTTACGTGAGCCTAAATTGCTTTCGGTCCCAAAGATACGAAAGCGATTGCGATAATTCACGAAGGAAAACGAATTCAATCGCTAATCACGCTGTACTACTTAAGCAGAACAGTGATTTTTATGAATGGCTCTCAACCCATTTTCCATTTCTGACAGATATTACAGCAGATTATAAGATTTCTCTTTTACGAGTTTCAGCTGGAACTAAGAAATAGATTCTCAGCACTCGAGGAGGAACTCGAAACCAAAGTTATGGAAGTCGTGAAGAAAGCGGCAGAGGAGGTAGCAAGTATGCCAAGAAAACCTAAGGATAAGAAGTTTAGTGATAGAACCCAGCAAATTATGATATGACGGAAGGAACTGGAAAATTCAGACACTCCAAGAGATAACATTGAATATTCACTACCATACCGGCTCGAGTGATCAAGAAAATTGCGGAGAGCGTAGCACCCTTTCTTAAAGTTATATTTGACAAGAATATCAGCGAAGGAAAGGTCCCGAAGGATTGGAAAATTGCTAATGTCACGCCAATATTTAAAAGCGGCTCTAAGAACGATCCAGCTCATTACAGGCCTATATCTTTAAAATCACTGAGCGGTAAAATTATGGAACATATAATAGCTAGCTCTTTAATGGCCTTTCTTGAAACGTAAAATTTCATAGTTAGGAATCAACACGGTTTTCATAAGGTTCGTTCTTGCGAGTCTCAGCTGGCTTTATTAGTACAAGATGTTCTAAACTCTGCTGAAAAACATAAGCAAGTCGATGCGATATTTTTAGATTTTCGGAAGGCTTTCGATAAGGTACCTCGTCATAAATTGCTGTACAAATTAGAAGTTGCGGGTATCAATGCAGAAGTTATTAACTGGATAAAAGACTTTCTCACCGATCGAGAGCAACGAGTAGTACTCGATGGTGTAAGTTCCAACTTGGTTAAGGTGACCTCGGGCGTCCCTCAGGGCAGTGTAATTGGACCGTTGTTATTTTTAGTATACATCAACGACCTCAGCAATCACATTGAAAGCAATGTTAGGATATTCGCAGACGACACAGACATTTACAGGGAAATAGAGAGTTCAGAGGATAGATTAACCCTTTCGAACGACTTAGATAGAATTATGAACTGGTGCGATGATTGGCAATTAGAGCTTAATGTAGAAAAGTGTTCGGTAGTTAACTTCTTCGAAAGAAAATCTACAATAAATGATTATTCTTATAGCCTCCGAGGGGTAAACCTAATGACAGTAGAATCGGTGAAGTGTCTTGGAGTAACTCTCACAAATAATCTATCATGGAGTACCCACATCCAAAATATATGTGGAAAAGCACTTGAGAAACTCGGCTTCGTTAAAAGAATAGTCGGTAGGAGAAAAAGTTCGCGAGCGGTGTTACTTAGCGTTAGTTAGGCCTCACCTTGAGTGTGCATGTAGCATATGGGACCCCACCGAGAAATGTCATATTCGGGATTTAGGAAAAGTACAACGAAAGGCGATACGATTTTTAAAGAATTGCTACGATAAAACAACGAGTGTCACTCAGATGTTACAGGATGCGGGATGGGAATCAATAGAAGATAGAAGAAAAATTCAAAGGATAAATTTCTTAAATAAGTTCCGAGAAATTACGTTCTCTGATGATGTAACTCGATTATTTTTTTGATGCACTTATCAAAATGATTGGAAGTTCTTGCTTATATGGAATATGTATATTAAGCATAGGTTTTTGAAAAAATATTAGATAAGACCGTACTGTTCCAGGGTTCGATGTCGGGGCACATTCAAATTTCTCTCATAAGGAATATATGGGAAAAGTAGGACGTCGTTTGAGGCAGTTGAAGCCAATATTTCTGCCTGAATTTTCACACATAGTTAGATATGATGATCTTTTGTAGTGCTGCATAGGATGTTTTACCAGAAAGACCCATGTTGGATGCCGGGCGGTAAATATATCTGCCATATAAAACACATTGGGATAGTTTTTTATTAATTTTTTCATGCACTTATCGAAGTAATAGGGAGTTCTTGCTTAGATAGAAGATGTATATTAAGACTCGGTTTAAGAAGAAAATAGATAAGACCATGCTGTTCCTGGGTTCGATGCCAGAGCACATTAAAAATTCTTACATAAGGAATGTAAGGGAAAAGTAGGACGTCGTTTGAGGAAGTTGCAACCAATACCTCTGCTTGAAATTTTACACATAGCTAGAGATGGTGATCTTCTGTTGTGCTGCATAGAAATTGTCACCTGGAAGACCCAAGTTCGAAGCCAGGCAGTAATTATATCTCCCATTTAAAACACATTGAGGCAGATTTCATTTATTTTTTTGATGCACTAATCGAAATATTAGGAAGTTCTTGCTTAGATAGAAGAAAAAAATAATAGATAAGACCATGCTGTTCCTGGGTTCGATGCCAGAGCTCATTAAAATTTCTCACGTAAGGAATATATGTGAAAAGTAGGACGTCGTTTGAGGCTTTGCAATAATGACAATAGTACTCTGAGAGTAGAAATTAGTTTATAACGAATCTCTTAAGCTGCATTTTAATGTTATAAAACAATGATTCGGACGTTATAATTCAGCAAATAGGTAAGTTTCTTAAACTTTGGGAAAAATTGAGTAGCTATTGAAATTTACTCCGCTTGCAATGACAAAACAAAATTTGATCATAAAAACGAGTAATTTTAAGTGTATGCCGACATGCCCTGCCGACAAATGTCATATTCGGGATTCAGAGAAAGTACAATGAAAGGCGATACGATTTGTTAAGACTTTGTATGATAAAACAGTGAGTGTCACTCAGATGTTACAGGACGCGGGATGGGAATCATTAGAAGATAGGAGATTAATTCAAAGGTTAAATTTATTAAATAAATTTAGAGAAATTACGTTCTCAGATGATGTAACCGATATAATGCGACCCCCCTGTTATATGGGCCGTTCTGATACTGCCAGAAAGATTAGGGAAATAGATGCTAGAACGAATCGTTTCGGGAATTATTTTTTTCGGAGAACGATATGCGAAAGCAATCGATTAGGTGAATAGAGTCAAGGTGCCTGCACCCCCTGCCACACGCCGAAAGGCAGCTTGTAGGATTCTTACATAGACATAACTGCAGACGAAATCCGATGAAAATATTTACTGATGCCTTAGGTTGGGAATTATAATGATGGATGGTTATCATTATCGCGGATTTTCTTACGTCGCCGTCATTGAAACCGCATTAAAGGCATAATAACGACCTTTAGTCTCCTTCGTCGTTTCTGATCTCAACATGTGTAAGTTAGAAATTGGTTATGGCCACAAACGTAAATTGCAAAGGAGAACAAAGCTCCGTTAACAGAAAGGAAAGCGATCCATCTTAAGCAAACAGTTGGTAGGAAGATTGATAAGAAACAAGTATCCTACCTCATATATTTCTCTGCTTCCCTCTATATCCTATAAACTAAGAAACGTCAGTTGCGTTTTCCAGGAAGAGCGGCATTAAAGACACGCCCTAGTTTCATAACAGACCTGTGAAAGAATAATGAACACAAACAAAAATGAAGATGTAGAAAGAGCTCTCAACCGGGTCGCCTCCTGCCAAAGGGTCGACGTTTTGGGAGCCCCCATCTTGTACTAGTTCCTGAAGATACGCTCCCGAACCCTATGGCAGAAGGCAACCCGGTTGAGAGCTCTTTCTACATCATATTCACCGGGAAAGAACTTCTTCTTTCTAAATATTGATATTTACTATGTCGGAGATTGTTAACGAAAACAAGACCTTGAACTTGTAAAAGGCCCCTAAGGTTAAAATGGCACGAGCCAGTGGTTACGACTGTAATAAATAACTTCTGGCCATACTTCGTGGAAAGCCATCTAGAGAAATAAAGAAAACTTCTTATTTTTCCACAAAATATATTTGGACGACTAGTTTCGGTTGCTCGCCATCATCAGGTCAAACATACAGAAAAGGCACATTCCTTATATACCCTTAGAGAGTTTAGAGGGAAGGGTGAGGGGACATGAAAGTTATTTCATTTGTCAGATTTTGTGCACACATTATTTCTACTGCTTCCCACGCATCAATCTTCTTCCCAGGCACCGAAGATTCTTCGCGGAGAAGGAGCTGTGATGGTCCTGTGCTTGGAGGTGTGCCGCAAAGTTCCCATTGTTCAGTTCTGTTGGTGTTCTGCGGCTCTCGTCTCTAAGCAGCGGGCTGTCCTCCCGATGTAGATGGCACGACTCACACCCCCGACTGAGACCCTCTTCTCCTTGCGATATTTTTAGATTTTCGGAAGGCTTTCGATACCTCATCATAAATTGCTGTACAGATTAGAAGTTGCGGGCACATTCCTTATTCCAGTCCTTGGCATGGGCTTTCTGCAGGTTCCACGGTGTATAGAAAGCAGCTCTCAAATTCTTCGGAATGAGATAAGCTATTTTTTACGATATCTTTCCCGGAAGAGGCAATCATTTCTTCTACGAGTCATCAGAGGGGGCGAGGGAAGGAGAAATGGACAAAGAAGCTATTTTGCTGGTTTTTCTATTTATTGGTTTATCTACCAACCCCGTGGAAAAACCATTATTGCACTTAACCATTAACCACTATTGATTTTATGGTGTTCAATTCTGACTGGAAGGCCTGGGGGGACATAGGAATATTGAGGATTAATGAATGAAAAGCAGCGAGTTTTTGGGAATAATCATGGGATAACATGGTCAGTATAAGTCTCTTTGCGGAAAATTTTGAAATTTGCCTTTTTCTTCCTTACGGAGATAAATACATCCAAAAAATTTAAAGTTTTTTTTTTCTTTTTCTACTTCCAGCGTGAATGATGTATTGGGATCCAAAGAATTAAGTAAATTCAACATTAATATTATTTGGCGGGTCGCACCACCACAGACACAGAAGATGGCATCAACATAACGTTGCCAGCACCAAATATTTTTCACTAAATAATTTTCTGAAGAAAATAGCTCTTCTTCCAGATTGTCCATGAAGATTTCAGCCGATAGGGGTGACAAAGGAGAGCAAAACCATCTCTTTAGGTATAAAATTTGTTGCAAAATTGAAAATAATTTTGAGACACACAAAGGTTGATTAAGCACGTTAATTCCAGAATCATTTCTTCTTAAGCACCAGATTCTCTGAGTAGAGAAATTACTAAATCGACAGTTTTTGTCGATGGGAAATCTGGGAAATTAGAAAAGGATAAGTTTTTGGCAAAATCGAATGAGTTCACTATACCATATTTTGGTTTAAAATTTATTGAGGTGCGGATCACTGTGTTCAACTTTTCGGCTAATTTGTGTGCTGGGGAGACCACAGGGCGAATTGGAATCTCAGGTTTGTGTAGTTTCGGAAGACCATAAAGTCTTTGTGGCTGCGGATTCATTGGCACTAAATTTTCGTTTGGGTTAAAAACACATTTGATTAAGCAGAGCTCTTATTTCAACTGTTTCTTATAAGATGGCCTTTTCAGAGCAATCTCTAAGGGTGTGTAAGGGATGTGCCTGTATATTTATATTGTATATCCTGTATATTTGACCTGATGCAGCCGAAACTAGTCGTCCAAATATATTCTGTGGAAAAATACGAAGTTTTCTTAATTACTTTCTCCATATACGTAGAAGGTATAAAGAAAGCATTGTTTTCATGAGTAAAATTGACTTCGAGATTTCAACGGAAATACATGTTTTGGGGTCCCTAGAACACGTTTTGACCATTTTCGGAGTGATGTCTGTGTGTGCTTGTGGGCGCTCTAACGTATGAACTGTTCATCGCATCAACATCAAACTTCATATATAGTACTATGGTGGGTGCTGTCAGAGTTGATTAGTTTTTGGAGTAAATCGGTTAACCGGAAGTCAAGCTATATTCTTGGAAGCAAATTTCCGTTTTTGCAAAATATCTCGATAAATACGATATTTAGGTATATACTATTTCTATAAAGTTTTATAAAATGTAATTTAGTATAACTTTTGTATTAAACATATTTTTAAATCACTGATTGGTTGGGAGTTATTCGTGAAATACTGATAAAACGGAAGTAGCTGATTATGTACTTTGTGGGCGCTCTAACATAATAATTATTTGTTCTATCAATACCAAACTTCATATTTAGCATTTCGGTGGATGTTGTCAGAGTTGGTTAGTTTTTGAAGTAAATCGGTTTTTCCGGAAGTTGAGTTTATTTTTCTAAGCTCGTTTCCGTTTTTGCGAAATATCTCCATTAATCTGATATTTAGGTATATACTATTATTTATAAATGTTTTAGAAAATATAATTTACTATAACCTTTGTATGAAATATATTTTTGTATAACTGATTGTTTAGGAGTTATTCATGAAATACTGATAAACCGGAAGTTGCTGATTATGTACTTTGTGGGAGCTCTGGGCGCTGTGGGCGAAAGGCCAATTTCATCGTTTTTCATCGAGTATGTCCCGAAAAACATTATTTATAATGTTTATGACGTAAAAGATAATATGATATAAATTAATCACTTATCTTCCAAGTTTAGATTGAATATAGAGTTCGAAAATACTGTCGTAGATAAATATTTACATCTTATATATGGAGAAAGTCATGTGCCGGCCACATCAGATTTTTTTGTAGTGGTTATCACTGTTGATAAATCTTAAGAATGAAAGTAGTTCTAATTTGAGATAGAACAAACCTCGAAGTGATTCCTAAACTTGTATGAAAGTACTGAAAATGTATTTGAGCTATGCGAACAAAAAAGAAAAATGAAATTAAGCCATATAAATATCTAAAGGTGATATTAGAGATAAAACGGAAGGGAAATCACATTTAAATAATGCCATCCGCTTTCTCTCAGGACCATCATCTACCTCTCTTTCGAGTTGTCTGCAAGCGCATTGATGAGACTGCTGAAATATCACAATATTTCCTTCAGGTACTTCAAATGTAATTTCTCGCTTTCACAGAGCTCTTTGTACCGTATTGTACTGTTTTAAACATTTTTAACAAGTTTTTTTTACTTTTTGGGGGAGCCCATATTTGCAGCCCAATTGTTTTGGTTTGATTTTTAAGCGAATGTTTGTTTTCGACTATTAAATGAATAATATTTATCTTCGTTTTGCTTCCTATCCATTAGCAAACTTTTTATAACTGTTAAATAATGTCAGAAATATAGAAGTTTTCAAAAATAAAGTACCATCATCTGCATGAACTCATGAGAACTGTATTTAGGAATATAGGTATACAGGAACCATTTGCTGCAGATTCATTAAGAAGTTGGAAACTACTCAAAGGTCTCTAATAAAATTCAGCGAAATTGATTTTAAGTGTGGCGGGTGGGACGCAAGCAGAGTCAAAAATAGATCCACGAGAAATGTAGTACCTACTGTGTATTTAATGTATGTACATACATACTATGAATTATTCAAAAACATTAAAAAGGAAAAGATATTTTTCGTGACTATAAAGATAATGCGGATTTACGAATACAGTGTTCCGAGGTTCTATGCTGAAAATGCGGAATTTAAACGGAAGAGATTTGCCACCCTCCCATGATATGCTGCAAAAAACTAAGTCAGCTCTTCTTTTTACTTCATTTTACCATTTCAAGAGTTAAAATTCTTAGAGATGCTTTGTCAAAATGTCTATTCGAATTTCTGTGATCATTACAGCGAACGAATGAAAAACATCGCATTGACTTACGTACCAACACCATGCGCGTTCGGTAATTACCTCGATCGGTCTTATTTCATTTGCGGAATAATACATCGAATTAGGCTTAAAGGGACAACCGCCAAGTGAGGCGGTTTTTCAGTGGGCGTGGCGGATGAAGATCTCCAGAGGGTGGTACGACTGTGGTAGTTGGTAGCCCCGTTCGTAGGGGGAGCTGGAGGCAGTGGAGTTTCCAGTTTGTTCCACGCCATCGGCGGGGAGAGAGCGGGAGGGTACTTTGGCCCACTGCCCCGCCCCGCAGTCCGCGGGCCGCCTCACGGGGATTGATTCAGGAAGATTTTCTCGGATACCACGGGTGCGGTCGATGGATATTGGTGCGAAGTTGTCGTATCGCGCGTAAATGGTCAAAATGTCGAATCCCGGTTGAAGTGCGCTATGGGTGGCCTCGGAGATGAGGCAGAAGAGGATAACGATCGGTAGACATTGTGAGTGCAAACTTTCGCTTAACTGTTTGATGTGATGATCAGAGATAAAAGAGTAGTGTCTCTTGTGGTGGAGTGAAGTGGCTGGTGATAACACAAGTAGGGTTCGGAGGAGGCGCTGTGAAGGAGCAACCTAATCCCATCTGCAAACAAGCATCTCTCAGAAGGTTAGTGATCGTACTTTGCATCCGAGAGCATTTTCTCCGCAAACAACTCCCTCGAGAAGCGATTTACGCCCTTTAAGAAACATCGATCGCTTAAAGGAAAATATGCGGAGGCTCGAGCCTTTTTAATGGCTTTCGAAGGCAACTCGAAGCAACACTTATCGTCTGTACTTGGGTGTATAATTTTATACCGGCATGGCAGGTGGTACATTTACTTTACGATATGTATCCATTATATCACAGAATAATAATTGGTACATAAGTATGATAACAAATTTTTATCTAAATAATCAGTATTTTTATAATTACGAAAGCTATAATTAGCAGTATAACATATAGGGTAAATCATATAGCAGTGCTAAATATGTTTCTGTCTTCATCGTCTTCGCTCGAGAACATACTTTTAATTATGACGTCAAGATAATACGCCGACTTTGCGCCATTTCCTCTCCAATTATTCATCGCAGCCAAAGAATAGTTTAAATGAGAATTAATGCGTGTTTGAGCTCTTTGGGATTCTTAGATTTATTTAAAGAGACAGAAAAAAACCCTTTCGCACTTCCATCAGTTTGTTTCTCACCTTTTAGGTTACATAACTTAGTTTGTTGCTGCGAGTGAGTATCAGACTTACCTGAAGATTCCTGCTAACAAATATGTTCACGCTTTTACGATTAAATATTCTTTTAAATTCGGGATAGAGGTTAAGAAAACAAAGAAAAAAAGTCCCGTTTAGCCACCAATCTGCAAAGATAATCCTGAAAATACCCTAAAGAAACAAATATTTCTCATGTAGCATTTTCTAAGTTTAAAAATTACCAAAGCTTTAATAAGACTTATTTCCAGCATATAGAACATAAGGTTGAGATTTTACGCTATTGAAAATTACGTTCGGTCAATTCATAAATATAATTACGATTAATCAATGAATGGATGATTTACGAATCTCTATTAATTATGGGTAATTTGTCGTTCATGGCACCATTTAACGGAACCTACATTTTTATTTAACAGTCTTCTGTGTGCAGCAGGTGCTGCGTTCGCCGTAACATGTGACCATACCGTATCTATTTCCGGAGAAAATACATAGAGCATCAATTTGCCATAGATGGAGCATCTATTTTGCATAGATGGAGCATCTATTGTCCATAGATAGAGCATCTACTTGACTTAGCATTTTCATTTGCCTGGTTTTTCTCGCAAAATGTGATCGGCATCCAGTGCCTCTTTCAAAACTTGACATCGAAGATGCCTTCCTTAAAATACTCTTTTCTGAAGATCCTTTTTTCAGGAACATCTGAGTTTTACTAACTGATTTTCTTGTAACGATTTCTATCAAATAAATCACGCTTCGCTGTACCTTATTTAAATTCAGAACACAAGATTATCAGCAGCAGATTTTAAATTGGACCCAAGAAATGTAAAAGAACGTCGCGCAGTAAAATACCCTTCGCTATTCTGTACAAACCTTAGAATAGATTGAGTGCAATAACAGAAGCAGTATTTGCAATAAGATGGCGATTATTTGAGGGTGCGAGATGAAGAAAACCTGATTTTGGAATAATCCTTACTTAAGTGGGCGTGACGAATAGGAGTAACCAACAAAAACTTGTAAAAGATCTAACCTTGAAAAAGCTTGAGTTACTGCTTTGCTTCCTTCAATTAAATGAAGAATGAGAGGCTATTTTATCGAATAGGATAAATACTTCAAAAATTCTACATAACCATGAGAATATTAGGTAGAAAATGAAGCACACTTTAGAGCAGGACTGAACATTTTCTGGTGCTACTCCAACAGCATTTGTTATTATAAACGCATTAAATTTTTACATTTGAAATTCCGCATAGACTCTTGATGGTTTTTCTACATTCTCTCTATTGATATTGTCACTATTTACTGAAGATTCCCGTATAAATAAAAGCGTTCCCATTAAAAATACAGTACAGTTATTGTTTTCGTTGCAAGCTTTATTTATTTTCTATAATTAAATCTATACTATAAATAAATCCATAATGGAGCCTTGTCTGTATATATACATTGAAAGAATTTACAGAAACGTTGATGATTTGGTTATTAGAACTTACACTGATACAAAAAGAGTAATTCTATAACTCGTAATCTGCGCGTGTCACCCACCCTGAGGATGAAATTTGGCATGATGAAAATGGAAAGCGAAATTTAGGGCATTATTATAATAAGTGACATGCAAGAATTATAATAGACTTACACACATTCTTACATAGGAATTCAGGTTACTGAAATTAAGCACATTTTACATTATTTATATATAAGAGTAAGATGTTGCTTGCATATTTATTATTTATTTAACTCTTTTGGCGTGGTTATGCCTCTCTAACACCCAACCTTTTCAGATGATATTTAAACAATCAATTCAAAATCTAAAATTAACTTACAACTAACAAGATAGGGAAAAAGAGAAGTATACACATTTGAAAACAACAATGTACACAGTTTCATGATAATTCTAAAAACATATAAACTATAAGTAATCGATTTTGGTTGTGGGAAAACGCTACTCAACCGATGGTCTACTGTGAAAAACCCACCCATTTGGGTTGTGGGGAAACGCCCACACAAGAAGGGGAGTGAAAAAAATCCGCGAAAACACAGGAGTATAAAAAAGAAAGAAAATTCTAAAAAATCCATTTCTTAGTCCAGCGTCAGTAACATGAGTTCCTTTGGATTATCCCAATTATCTAGAAAGGAAAGGGAAAAAAGCTAGTGTTCCGTTTTACACACAATGTAAATATTTGACAGTTTAAATATGTCATGTTTTATTCACGGTAAGAAAATAAATAATGATAAGTAAGTTGAAGATAAATACAAAGTTTGATAACTGAGATGAATGCCATACTAAAAATTATTTCTTATCTCCATTGGAAAGTAAACTATGTACTGTGCATTTGAAATAAGGGAGTGATACATCTTTAATGATAGTGTATGGAAGGTCGTTCCAATATCTAGCTCCAAGAATACAAAATGTTTTAGAACACATGTCCGTTCTATGTATTTGTATTGCATTGGGTATTGTTTACCCATTAGTTAATGGAATACCATAGTAAGATGGACGTGTACATAAATTATGGTAGCTATTGAGATATTTGGAGTAAGAGGAAAGATAGATAGAGCATTTATGGTTAAGAGTGTGTGAAGTTTACGCCTGGAGTCAAGTCATAACCATTTAAATGCTTTAAAAGAGGAGTAACCTGATCAATACTCTTAGAATTATAGATAAATTTAATGGATTGATTAAATGCACGGTCTAGCTTACTATTAACTGTGTGAGTCATTCAATTTAAAATTATGTCTCAGTAGTCAAATAAAGGTAAAATGGACAAGGGCCTTTTTAAGCTGAAATGGTGGTATATTTTTGAAGCGTTTAAAATTATTCAGGGAAGTGTAAATTTTCCTGCAAATGAAAGTTACTTGAGGTAAGAGACTGGTCCATCCCAAGATTCTTTACAGATAAACTGTAATCAATCGGCGAGCGCGTGTGCTTACAAACAGAAACATTGAAATACAATGTATTTGTTAAAATGTTACACATCTTAATTGCGAAGAACAGGTTCTAATAATTTCTGAAGATACTGCTGTAACAGAGACTGAAATTGAATCCAGGGTCGCTATGGAATGATTCCAATGGGTATATATTTACGGTTAACACAACCTTAATCATAACCTTGGTCACTGGGTCTTAATATTTTCATTCTTTAAGGCGATTGTTCGCACTTTTACCTTAAGATAAACTTTTGACGGTAATATTCTCCTTGTCTATTTTCAGTAGAAAGACATTTATTACCAGTAAAAGTCATTTGCATTCTGCAAGCAAAGTTAAAAGTAATGAACTTTGCAAAGTTAAATTTTGTTTGAGAATTTAAGATATAGGAACCCAAATTTCTATACGTAAAATCCAATCTACATCCAAGTGTCCTGGTGTCGAACCAAGTTTGTAAGACAAGATTGCATACGAAGGAGCATCTCACCGCTTCTAAAATTCACAGGACCATTTTTTTGAGGTGAGATTGCAAATAACTATACGGTTAGGACCGTTTCTTATATTCCAAATCGATGTATCTGGACGATCTTCAAATAAAATTCCCCTTTAATTAAACGGTGACATGGTGTCGAACCAAGGGCCTGCAGATAACTACTGTTAACTGTATTAAAACCTGTTCATGAATGCTGTTCTCAAGTCGGGTTATGGATTTCTATCTTCTCGGGAAATACTTCATATAACGTCGGATGTAGACCACCCCAAGTACTTTCAAATATTCTTTGTCATGAACTTATCGTTGCAACGTTACATCTAAGTACTTAATGATGTCTCTATTCCACCTGTCCATAGGCCTTCTTCTTGGTCTCTTTACATCTCTTGGTATCCAGTTGAGAACCGCAGATGTCCAAATTTCTTCTCGACACATGACATGCCCACCACCATTTTAGTGATCTTACCTTGTCTATGATTTCTGTCACTCCAGTCATCTTCCTCACCCTGATGTTGCGTTATCCTCTTCTGATTTCGAGTGCTCCTTTGCGTTGACTCAAGTCTCTGGGTTATTGAAGCATTTAACACCCAAGTTTCACTCAGCCATTCTTCACATTAGAATCTTCGAGTATCTTCCGAAGGCGCTCCAAACAATTATCATTCTTCTGTTTACTTCATCAATCCTGTTTTTCTCTCCTAGTGTTACAAGTTCTCCCATGTACGAATGTTCCAAGCAGACATCCAGAGGTTTTTCTTGAAGTTTGACTGGTTCTTGTAATGCAAAAGAATTATACATTACCTTTGTTTTTGTTAGGTTTCTCCTGAGTCGTATCTTCTGTCCTGCTGTGTTTAGCTCTTCAAGTCTTGAAGTTAGATCTTCTGCGTTAGCTTCAAAGAGAACTATATCATCTGAAAAAACGTGTGCCTGATGTGCTCCCCATTCACTCTTAAGCCCTTCTCTTCCCAGTCAAGGGTTTTAAAAACTTTTTCCGAAACGTGTGTGAATAAGATGGAAGACAGCTCCGCCTTGTCGAACTCCATTCTCAATATGGAACTCATTAGTCTTTTTGTGCAGCTTTGGCATTCTTATAGATGCTGAGTAGCAGTCGGATGCACTCAGCATCACTCTCTAGACCTTTCAAAGTAGTAAAGGTACTTACCACGTCGTGTACCGAGTCGAAGACTTGTTCGTAATCCACAAAGCAGAGGACAAGTGGCTTCTCGTACTCATTCATTATGATGATAATATTCTGCAGCGTGCGGATGTGCTCCATAGTGTTGAAGACCTTCCGGAATCCCGCTAGTTCTCTAGGGTGTGCTGATGACAGTGTCATCTTCAGACCTTCAGCTATTATCCACACGAATGTGTGGTAGACAAATAGAGGGAGGCTGATGAGGTACAAATTCATCGTATCTTATTTGCGTCGTTTCTTATGCAGAAGGACAACCCTAGCATGGTTCAATTCCTTGGGAATTCTCCTTTGCTTTAGACTATAAGTGTATTATTGTGATAAAACATTAGCAATCTCTGTTCCACCAGCTTTTTGATACTCCGCCAATACCACATCTGCTCCTCCTGCTTTCCCGTTCTTCATCTGCTTAATCGCCGCCATCACCTATTCGGGAAGAATCGAGAGCGACTCTTGTCAGTTTTGGCTTTCCTCTTGGTTTTCCTCTTTGGTTTCCCATCTTCTTGTATAGGTTGCCAAAGTATTCTGCTACAGTCCTCAATATTGCTGATCTGTTATATGTTGTTGTGCCATCTCTTTTATGTAACTCTGAAATCTGTTTCTCACCTATTGCTGGGCGTCATCTGTCAATCTTCATGCTCTTGTATATTCTAGGGGCTCTTGCACAACCTTTTCATTTAATTTCTTTTGCTGAAGCTCCTTCTGCACACTATTCGTTGCTTATTTCATGCAAGTACTGTGATGGCAACATTTGCAAACCTTGATACATGAATAGCAGGGACCAAATTACGGCCTTTTCCCAGTTTTTTCGATAACATTTTCTAAAACAAGGAACATACCGGTTGGATAGAGAATTCAAAGGTCCCAGAAAACGCGGCCTTCAATGTTAACAGTCACCAAATGAGCGAGAGTTTAACGCCAGGTCAGTGCAATATTCTCCTATTTAAAATCATTGCGGTCATTTTGAAGGATTGTTTTGAATCCGTTCCCGATAATATGCAAACGTAAAACTCGGCAAGTGGACCGCAGTCATAGACGTACATTCACTGTTTCCCTAATGTTCATTGGTTCGATGTCAGATACATTCCTTCGTACATTTCAAATGGGAAAACAAGAATCTCATTTTAGTACCTTTCCAGTATGATATCTTACTATTTTTTTTAATATCCAAAAAGGAAAGACAGTTATCTTTTTCAGTTTCTCAATGGAGATTCCCAACATGTTCTTATTGTGCCGCCTGGCCTACTTATGTTCATAATAACAATTATTCCTTACCATTGATATGGTGCAGGCTTAAAATCAGCATGCATTCAAATTAGAAAACGGTAGAGCTTGGATTCAACAACAGCCTTGGTCGCCAGGGGAACTCTTTGTTTACTAAAAGAAATTTCACAGAATTTCCGTACATTTTGCCCTAATTTTCGTAATTTCGATTCGAAAACGATATCACACGACCAAATTAACAAATTTTTCTCATATTCTTTCTACTGGTACTTGTCTCGACTTTTTAAGATCGTTATTTCATATTTAGCTTTGCAAATGAAATGAAGCTTGCAGACGGTAAAAACGAATTTTCCATGCTTTTCTTAAGTAGGATATTTTCCCTGACCTAGCGTCGAACCAAGAACAATCTTCGAATGTCTTCGGTGTTTTCGTTGGGAATGCACGGCTTCCAGCGATCTCCAAATTTCCACCCTCTAATTCTCTTATTATCATTCCTACCCAGTGAGATATAGACTTCAAACTTTGGATTTAATTAGCGTTATCTAGGTCATAAGACTTAATCATATTTTGCACTATGGCTCTGGGTTCGACACTAAATGATCTTAATTCTCCCATATAAAATTAATGCCGGAGATTTCAAATATTTCCCGAAAAGATAGAAATCCATAGTCCGGCAAGGGAAGAGCAGTCATGAACATTCTTCAAAAACACAATGCACCGATTTCCTAATGGTTCCTGGATTGACACCAGGGCACCATAACGTACACTCCTGGCCAAAATTAACGCAGCACCTCCCTAGCGATCCTTACGGCCGGTGCTGCGTTAATTTTGGCCAGGACTGTACATTCCTTTAAAGGGGAATGCGGATTTTCGTTTGAGGACCTTCCCGATGTATCGACTTGAAATTTTAGAAACCGTCTGAGACCTTCTGAAAGTCCATCAGTTTGTAGGGACAGGCAGAAAAAATATCATCAACATGCAAGCGACTTTTACTCGTGCATGTATATAGATGCATCTTCAGATATAGGGGTTAGCACTTATGTTAAGACAATTTAACATATGATTTTGATACATGTACTGTACAAAATGGACGTAGAACTAAGAAAATTTGTCTGGAATTTGTCCATATTTAATCGTTGCCATAAAAAACTTACGGCGATGTTTCTATCCTCTGAATTGGTCGAACATATGGTTGGTGGACTTGACGTTGATAAATTTTCTCGCGTAGAAATTTTAGCTGACCCCGTTCCGGACTCGGAGTTAAGTCTGTGGTACTAGAGCGCTGTGCTTTCGCATGTACTCATTGGATTATTAGATGCTTGATTTTGGTTTCCAAAGAAATAACAGTAAGTATATTCTACCAAATGTTTAGTACTACGATGTATTTTGTCACCTGGATGACGAAGTAAGGAGAAAATGTTTCAGTAATTATTGTCCATGAAGACAGTTGAAGAAGTTCATAGACAGAACGTAGTGGAACGAGAGAGCTCACGAACAAGAATTCACATCAACCAATTGCAATTCTTGCTTATATAGTGAATCTTCGAATATTCCATGAGATACACGTAAATAAGTCAGAAAGCGAGTATGTTTTAGCTTTGAGGTCTATACATTTAATCCCAGTGTCAATTATGCCATGTCTGTCGCACCTCAGATGTTCCTTCCGAAACAGAATTACCACAGCCATTGGTTTGTTTCCCATTTGTCCATTGGGAGACAGTAATTATGTTTTAGATTTCCAAGATAGTCCTTGGTTCGAATCCAGAGAGCCATTTACATTCGTGAAAAGTAGAACGTCTTTTGATGCAGTTGCAGCCATTATTTCTGCTTGAATTTTCACACTTAGTTAGAGATGGTGATCTTCCATTGTGTTTCATAGTAAGTTTACCAGGAAGACCCGGGTTCGATGCCAGACGATTAAATTGCAGCGAATTTTAAGAATATTTTCAATCCTTTTTTTTTTCTTTTGAGGACCGTCCCGATATGATGCCGATATGAAATTAGTATTGCCGATATGCTTGTAGTATGCAAGCTACATTTCACTCGTATAGGTATATAGGTATATCCGGAGAAGCGTCTATATATATATATATATATATATATATATATATATATATATATATATATATATATATATATATATATATATATATATATATATATATATATATATATATATATATATATATGTATATATATATATGAGAAACTAATCTTCGTATCGGGTTATTCGTGTTCAATAGGAAAATCCAATAACAAAATGTTTCCAAAATTTTACGAAGAATTTGAATTTATGCTTTGAATGAAGAATCTATCAAACAGTTGAGAATTAAAATTTACTGCTTTCTTGAAATAAATGAATTCCGCAATCAGCTGCTTGGGACGTGACTTGGAGGTATGGATCCATCAGGAAGGAAAGTGAAACCAAAAACTTTGGCTTCACTTTCACTCCTAAATGAATTCTCTTTAAGAAAAGCGTAGAAGTATTCAAATAATTTTATGAATTAATTTTCTTCACAATGAGGGAGTGGGTGATTAAAAAGTTTCAAGGAAAGGCGTATTAAAGTGTAAAGTGCAACTAAAGAAAGAATATTCAAAATTTCTAAGTTGTGGTCTTATAAGGGGTTTTCGTCAGCCTAAAATTTGAGAGAGTCATGGTAACAACATGATTTCGTATTTGATAGCCATCCCATGAATTTAAATGAATGAAGCTCACCCCAAAATCAGATTGAACGTAAGAATGCAAAGATTTTTTCCTCCAATCAAAGCGGGAGTAAATAACATGAATTACCCCCTTAAATACTAAGAAAGAGTGCATATTGTTATGATTCAGCATTACGTGGAAAACTATTGAGAAGAAATAAAAATACCTTTTGTTTTCAAGTGTGTGGCGGTGGGAAACTTTATAAATCCATCCCAAACATCTTTTACTCCCTTCAACTGTTCTCATATGCACTTGTGGATGCACTCCTAGGATTGTCCTTGTGAGGCCTCTTCACTCCGTCCCCGTTCCTCAGGGTTTAAGTGTTTCTTCTTTAGAATTTCGATGCCGCCCAATTCTGAGGAGGACCTCTTCATTTGGGACTGTCCACTTACAATCCTGCGATTTCCTCCTCGAGAGGACGCCTCACAAAGAGCAGCCCCAATAAAACTGGGAAATAATCGAAATCGATGTCTTGATGCTTACTCGTAGATATGCTAACAGCGCCTTCTCTTAGTAGTAAATCATACGTACACACGGACGAAGCCTAGTTTCTCCAGTGCCTATGTAAGAACCCTGCAAGCCGCCTTTCGGCGGGGGGTGCTGGCACCTTGACTCTACTTTCCTAAACGGTTGCTTTCGCGTATACTTCGCGGAAAAAATGAATTTTTGAAACGAATCGTTCTAACATCTATTTCCCTAATCTTTCTGGCAGTATCAGAACGGCCTATATAACAGGGGGGTCGCATTATATCGGTTACGTCATCTGAGAACGTAATTTCTCTGAACTTATTTCATAAATTTATCCATTGAATTAGTGTTCTATATTCAAATGATTTCCATCCCGCGTCCTGTAACATCTGAGAAACACTCGCTGTTTTATCGTAGCTATTATTAACAAATTGTATCGCATTTCGTTGTACTTTTTCTAAATCCCGAATATGACATTTCTCGGCCCATACACTAATCCTCAAGGTGAGGCCTAACTAAGTAACATCGCTAGCGGACTTTTTCTTCGCTCCTCCCGACTATTCTTTTAACGAAGCCGACTTTCTTAAGTGCTTTTCCACATATATTTCGGATTTGGGCACTCCATGATAGATTATTCGAGAGAGTTAATCCAAGATACTTCACCGTTGGCCAGTTGAAGATAACTTTCATACTTTTCGTTAATTTTATATTAATAGAGTTATTTATCGATTCTCTCTCTGCATTCTCTCAAATCCGAGTTTCACGTTTCCTACTTTCTTTATAAATAATATATAAATAAATTTTGATTTTAAGTTTTCCATCGATCTCAAATGGATTCCGACATTGCTCGCGGTCGATATCGAGTGAATGCTGCTGACAAGACAATTGACTGCTGACAGCTTGTTAGTCGACGCAGTTAAGAATGCCAACCCGCAGTACATTGGTGTATTTGCTGGTTGCCTAGCAAAGGGGAACTTGTGAAAGTTGTCTGAAGTTACGTAAAGAGCTCTTCTGGATGCTGCGTGGATCGGAGGGAGACGTACGTGTGTCGACTGATAAACAGCCGACCAATGACATTCAAATAAGGAGGGAAAGAGGAGCTAAAATATAAGAGGAGGATCTTATGCGAATCAGGCAAAGTATTTTGATAGTATAAGTGAGAAAAACTATTAAAATCTTTATCTTGATAAGGAAAGCTATAAATATCCCAGAAGTATGCTGCAAGTCGGAATCTGTGCGAATTGTAAGTCAAGTGGGAGGTAAAATATAAATATAAGAGTAAAATATTCTAATGAAAAGTTTAATAATAATAACTTCATAAAAATAAGAACTATCAACATTCATATTCTGCCATCGAATTCTTGAGAAACGATTACAAGTGTTGTCGGTTTCGATGAAAGCAGTCCCGGGTTCGATAGGGCAGCATGTGTGACCTCTGTCGAAAAACTTTTAACACTTAATTCTGGGACAATATCTCGCCAGAAATTATCCAGCTGGAGAAATTTGGATCAAATCGGCTAGGAAACCTAACTTTGGAGCCTCGACTGAATTCGACCCAACCAAACTAAATTCAACTGGTTCCAACGCCTTCTCTTCGTGTAATCACTTAGGAATCACTGATTTGTAACGAACCCGTAAACTATTTGAGAAACAACTGCACATTAATAATAATAATTGTTTTTATTTGGACGAGATTGAGATTAAAAGTTTCTACTTCCATCTAACCCATCGTCAATAATAATTGAATGATTAAAAATTAGAAGAATTGCAAATGTAAAAAACCTAAGAGATTCTTAGGGAAAAAATGTCCACTTCGGAAAAACGGCCGCAAAGAGAACCTCGTGTGAAAAACCTGCACAAATCTACCGATAGTAATAACTAAAAGATGGAAAAAGAACGTATAGAAATATATAAAATATACATTGAAGATATGAAATATAGAAATACCCTACCAGTAATTATACGTATGCGATACATCAGTAAGAATAGTCAATAATCATTCGAATAAATCATATCGATATGCATGATAATATGGGAAAAAATAAAACAAAATAGAAATAAAACAATATAAAACGTATGTACAGGGGTTAGCAAACATACGGTACAGTAAAAGACAGATATATCTAATATACATAGACAATATTCCGGATATACCTATATATATATATATATATATATATATATATATATATATATACATTATATATAGACATTTCCCCAGATATACTCATATAAATATACGAGTGAAAGATGCTTGCTCAATGCAAGTATATGTTTTAAGTACTATCAATTGCAAAGACTTAATAAAAATCTTAAGAGAATTCCCATGTATTACTTCGGTTCACATGCCTGACAGTAGAATTTCCACCATCTCGGTAAATGAATCATAATTAATTCAAAATTCCCGCCATAAATTTTAAATAGTATGGCTTCCAGGTGTCAAACGCAGGACCTTTTTCAAAATGTGAATACATTCGACGCCCTGGTAGAAATAAAACTCAGTAATTTCGAATTTTGAATTCGATATCATACCGGAAAGATCGCCAAAGAAGACTTCGTTATCCCGATTTGAAATCCAAAGAGAAATCTAAATGGCTCTCTGGGGTCGAACCAAGGACAATCAGGGAAACCTAAAACAGCGTTTATAAAATGTATTTATGATCTCTATTTACACGCCGAGATTTAAGTTTCTACGTTATCGGAAAACGATTCAAAAATATCTTACAAATCGTAGCAATATCTAGTTTTAGAGACGCCTGGCGTCGAACCCAGGACGTTTTGGCAGATATGAAAGCACAGTTATAATTTGTTAGGAATTGATCTAATTTAATGCAAAGCTTGAAGTCGCTATCATACCGGGAAGGACCTAAAATACGATTCCGTTGTCCCCTTAAGAAATACACTGAGGAACGTAAATAACTCGCTGGGATCGAACCAAGGACAATATGCGAAACTTAAAACAGCGTACATTATATAAATAAATGTTCTCTATCCACATGCCGAGTTTCAAGTTTCCATCTTATCGGGAAAGGATTTTAAAAAATCTTAAAAATCGCCACTTTGTAAGGCATTTTCATGACTGCTCCACACATTTTGGGTTATGGATTTCTATCTTTTCGAGAAATGCTTCAAAGAAATTTTTGAAATCCCCAGCATTCATTATATGGTAGAATTAAAATCACTTGCTGTCAAACTAGGAATCATTTAGATATGATTACGACGTGGTACGGATGGAACTAATGTAATCCAAAGTTCGATATCATACCAAGGAGGTCCCGAGATAAGATTCACATTTCCCTACTTTGAAATGCAAGAGTGAATGGCGATCTGCCATACATTATACATTTCAAATGGGGATGAATAAGGGATAAGATAGATAAAAGAATATAATAGATTAAACACAAGGAAGTAACCACGTGGTTGAATCTCAAGAAGAAGACAGCTAAATATAAATTCTTAGAAAAATCGAAAACAAAAATATGGTAAAGATTGTTTCTCTAAATACGAGATGTGATTAAGAAAAGGTGAAAACGAGATAGATAAAATAGAAAACATGAAGGGCGAAACTTTAACCGATGATCGTTCGCAAATAGCAAATGAATTTAGGTCTAGTACACGATATGAACAACCTCATTGTAAACAGGCTCGCAGCTGAAATAGTGACATTCAAAAACCCATGGATTTCAACCAAAATGAAGTATTTCCAACGGAATATCTTAATACTATCGATGTTGCCGGATGACCATCACACAATCTGAATTTGAATGTTGGAGTGCCAATTATTATATTGCTCCGAATCATTAATCAGTCAAAGTTATGTAATGGCGCACGAATAGTAATTAGAAAAACTGATGAACAATCTAATTGGAGCAAAATCTGTGATTGGACCTAATGAAGGTGAAGACGCACGAATACCACTCATTTGAATAGCGTTTGACCTCAAACGAGTTCAATTTCCAATAGGCGTTCACTGTCACTGAGGCTGAAGGGAAATCTGTTCTATTTGAACTCAGAAAATGATTGCATCTCTCATACGTCGCAAGCTCCAGAGTCCTTCTGATCCTTATGCAGAAAATGGACAAACAAAAAATGTGGTCAATCCACTAGCTTTACAATAAAAATTATTCTCTATGGAGCACATAATTTTTTCTTTCTTTCATTCCACAATATAGCTTCAGCAATGCAAGGCAGTGTATTGAATTGAATGATGTGTTTTCTCAGTGAATCTATGTTCGCTAGAATACTTTTATTTATTTTCTCATTCATTACATACCTGACTAAGCCTCAGCGAAGCGTGGCAGGGTTCAGCTAGTGTATGATACAAATTCGAGATCATATCGAGAATGCCCCTCAAACCAAATTCTGTGAAAATCTTCTGTCAAATCTTGTATAAATCTAAAAATCCTTCCCCCAACCCAACCCATACCCGGGGCAACGTTGCCGTGCGTCAACGGGTCATTTCTAGCAAAATCGACGCTTGTATATCTCTTTGGACTAGTGAGACGACGAAAATAATATATTGTTGCTCATTTGAATGTTTTATAACATTTTAAATCGTATTCCACGCGATCAGTTTTTTTTAAGGTCCCCCCTGCTGTGGCGGCCGGGCGCTCCCGAGCTACGAAGGTGAGCTTAGGGTCTGGATTAGGATGGAGACCCTCCAAATTTCTACCTGAATAATAGTAATGGTATAACCCCCCAGATAACTACCATTAACCGAAACACTTACTACATATTGTTAGGGGAGCGGCTAATCATTTTCACACTTTCCTGTATGGAAGGAAGTTCCTGATTCGGACGGATCATTCTACCCTCCAGTGGTTGCTAAGCTTCAAGAACCCGGAAAGCCAATTAGCTCGTTGGCTGGAAAGGTTGCAAACGTATGAATTCGATATCCAGTACCGCAGAGGTAAAAGCCACAACAACGCCGATGCCCTGTCGAGAAGGCCCTGCGCAGAAAAGTCATGCAAATTTTGTACCCGGCAAGAAGCAAAAGAAGACGCCGCGAATACCGAAGTTCTCAACAGAATAACGGTCAGAGCTTTTACGGAGATTGGCTCAGAAGTTACAAGAACACCGTGATTCAGAAACAATGAGATGACCCAGATTTGGAAATTGTCAGACGATGGTTGGACACCAGAGGTAATGGTTAGGAATTACGAATATAATTCAAATATAGTCCTTTAAAATAAATATATCTCATTCCTTTGAGGTTTCCTAATGTTGTAAACATTAGGAAGTAGTTCCATTTATTCTGAAATAAGAAAGACATTTTTCGTTATAGAATTCGAGTTTATCTTTGTCACTTCAACTCTTTAGAAACTATTTCACTCTCGACAAAATAAGCATAGAAATTATTTAGTATTTTACTTCCTGATAAAACATTCTTTAATCTGTAAGATGATATTATTAAATGATTAAATATTCAATTGTTCAAGTTCTAACACTGTCCTTATGGGCAAAAATGATTGTAATAATAATATTAAAACTTTTTATCCAACATTTCCGGATTATGTATCCAAAAAAGCGATCGACCGATAAAACTCATAACGTAAAAAATATATCATGAATGATGATGGCGGATATTTGGTGCTGATCTTGATAACAAATGAATATTTAAATTTTTCTAGATAGTTCGTGTTTTTTGGACATGGAACTAATTATTGAAATATTTGTGAATTTGTAAGATGGAATGCATATTCAAGAATCCTTAAAATATGATGTTGTAAACAATAAACTAATGTTGTTACGTATTTGTTAAAGTTCCGAAATATTTATGTAATTCGCAAACATGATTCTTTTAGAAGGGTCATAACTTTTAACCTTAATAACCTTAAGCTCATAACTTTAACCTTAGTTAACCGAACAAAAGCAAACTAATTAATTTCAACCGAAATAAATTTAAATTCAATCACAACAGAAGAGACTCATGCGTGCCAACTGAAAAGGACATTCGATATCACCTTCAAAACTAATTTAAAACGGGCCAATCATGTAGAGAACGCAAGGCGAACCCTTCATTTCGTAATCAAAAACCTAATGGCAATTATGGAGTATGGCGATAGCATTTGGGATCCACGCCAAAAAGGACAGACGAATTAGAAAATGTGCAAAGGAGAGATTCGTGTTGATATGGGAAGACAGATAACGTCACTGCAATAGTTGAAGAACTTGACTGGGAAAAATTAGAACATAGACGTCAAGTAAAAAGGTTAGGGAATATATACAAAACTATTACTGGAAAGCCTTCGTTGAATAATTGGACAATGGACTCAGGGGTACCGGATCACCACGGGAGATACGACAACAATCACAAAGTCGCTTAAACAGAGAACAGATGATTGTAAATATTAATTTCTAAATCGGGGAGTAGTAGAATGGAACAATTTACCTGGAGAAGTTTTAGAACCTTTTCATAACCCTTCTTATAATATATTTATCATTGAAATAAAAGAGTTTAGTGATTTTATTGTAATGCTGAGATTTTTGTAATATTATAATATTATTGTATTATTTTAAATATTTTATGAATGTTGAAAATGTAGAGATTTTTTGTATATTTTATAATTATATGTATCACGTACTAACTTCGGGTGTTTTGGGGGGTTTTTATCCCGACTAGGGTGAATACCAGGCAGATTATTTAATTTTTCCTCCCTCCCACAAAAATTACTACCACCTAGCCTGGTATTTGTAGTTTTTAAGAAAAATAAATATAGACTTCGACAATACTGCCGTAGATAAATATCTAAACCTTACATATGGAGAAAGTCATGTTCAGGCCACATCAGATTTTTCTGCTTCCTTTTACTGTGCACTATATTTCTTTGTCAACGCATAAAAAAACTCCAATATATAAAAAAAAGAGGACATCAATGATTTTTATGGATACTTTACTCCATTCAGATATCCTTAATTCTGTGAGTTGTTAAAAGCTTCCGAAAAAGTTGATTCTAATTATAGAAAGTCATTTCGACGATCATTTTCTAAATATACAGTGTACTGATTCGACAAATTCTGCCTTTGAATGATAAAAATTAAAAGATTTCAGGAAAACTCCATATTTTTGGTGAAAACTTTTGAATTTTTATTAGACTAACAGCTACTTTAAACGCAAATAACCTGAACCTAAGTGAAGTTACAAAACTAATAAAATTATAAAAAATCCATGGTAAAGAAACTTTTACTAGACCACTATTTATTTCAGAAAAACACGACCCAGGTTTCGTAGCGTCGCTGCATCTTCAGGTGACAAAACAAGAACACTTCCGAATATATAAACTCATGAACGTCAAGAAATCAGCAAATAGGAAAGGAGGAGGGGAGAGAAGGTAGCAAGTAAGGGAAGGAGGAACAAAGGGACCAAGGGGGAGGAAGGTGGGAAGGGGGGAGGTAAGGGATGAGGGAGGTTACACAGCAAAGGTTCTCAATCGCAATTCGAAGAATTGCAAGAGTTACAGAGTTACAAAGTAAGTAAGAAAAGCAAGAGATACAAAGTAAGGCATGCTCATTAAAAATCACTAAAATCCATTCAAAAACCACAGAAGATGGAACGAGTTGGGAAGGTGAAGAACAAGAGGCAAGGGTCGGGATGCTAGGAAAGGTGCGTGGAAATTAAGGAATGAGGGTTTTTTAATATGGGAGAAGGGTTAGGAAACAGAAATTCGTTGGCAATATTCGACGAGGAGTTCCTCGTGAAGTCTCCAAAGCGTCTCTCACTTTCGTCACGTAGGTCACGGGTGTCACCGTCATATCAAATTCACTAGTATGCCCTCTTTCAATTAAATGCCGGCTGAAGTGAGAGGCAGGCGGATTGTTATTAATAAAAGCACGTTTATATTCTTTTCCGTTCTGAGAAACATTTTCCGGTTCGTCCAATATAAAAACAATCACGATCATTACAATTTAATCTATAAACACCACTTCTGTTAAACACCTCAACGGGATCTTTGCACTTGACTCATATGTCTTTCAGTTTAGGGCCTGTCTTGAAGGAACATTTAAATGTTGCGGGAAAACTCACTGAGTAGGATATTTTACCGAGGACCTTAAGGGAACACCACTTCTTCTCAGCAGACTGAAGCACTCGGAAAATATCGTGCAAAGCCATTTTATTCCTCTTCTTCTCTATAATTTGATCTACTATCACAGGACTGAAACCGTTTTTAACTGCAATTCTTTTAATAAAGTTCACTTCGTTAAGATAACTTTGTGTGGAGAGGGGTACACTCAGTAGCCGGTGGATCATGCTGTTGTATGCCGCTAATTTATGGGAGAGGGGATGAAAGGAGTCGCTATTGATGACGCAATCAGTATAGCAGGGCTTCCTGTAGATATAAAACTCATGCCGTCCGTTGCCAATGGAAATTAAAAGATCCAAATAAGGCAGACCGCCGTTGATGGCTTTTTCAATGGTGAATTTAATCTTCTCATGGAAAGAATTAAGGGATTTGAAGAAAAGGGTGACTTCAGTGCCTGTACAAACACAAATGACGTCGTCTACGTACCTATACCAATAAAGAATTTGTTTAATCCACTTGGAAATAGAACTGAAGAATTTTTTCTCAAAATTGTCCATAAATATATCTGCTATGAGAGGAGAAAGGGGTGAGCCCATGGCTAAACCGCTGTTCTGTTTATAGAACTCCCCATTGTACACGAAATAGTTCTGTTGGAGGCAAACCTTTAGTAATTTAGAAATGTCACTGCACCAAGATGAGTCCAAACACGAGTCATTAGGGAATTCTACTGAAAATGGATGATTATGTGATTAAAACGTATTCCCTGCATATAAAATTACTGTGCAAGAATTTTGTTTATAACCCTCGTATTATTCGTAAAATTCTACTTTGAAAATAGCATTGAAACCTTGCGCTCGAAACGACTCGTCGCCATGTTTCTTGAGCGTGACGTCATTCCCTAGTACATAGGTTTCCCTAGTACACGTACGTGCCAGTCGATGTATGTCTTGCTTGGATTACTGAAGAGGAACTCTTCAACCATGCCGTACAAGTGGTGTATTGTGCCTTTATGTAAAAGCACAAGCGTATATACGCCCAATACGGTATTTGTGAGTGTGCCCCAAGGAGAAAAACGTAGGAAAATGTGGCTTAAAGCCATTCGCCGCGACGATTCGAAGAAGACGTTAAGTATGACAACAACGTTGTTCGTTTGCGAAGACCATTTTGATGTATTTTTATGCGTTGTTGTTTTAGTTAGTTGTTTTATAATCGTACGGCATGCGTAATAATTTAACGATTTTACCATGAATATACCTATAATGATTGAGGCATATCTTGAGAGAGAAGAATAGAATAGAATCTTTTACTATTATATCTTTTTAAATTATATTAGATGGAGAACTACATGAGGTTTACGATGGTTGGTGGTAACATCAGAGCACAATTCTCACTGCCAATACTTTCGTAAAATGAATAATTATAGAGTATTCACAAAAAAAATTAGCATTAAGGTAAATCATGTAAGAATTATAATCTGGCCCTTTAATCTTTTAATATTATTGATCATAGTTTATTATAGCTTAAATTAAAATCGATAAATAATAAAAAAATGATAAAAACAAGAATTTTAATTATTTTATATTACCAAACACAGAACAACACTGCCCTTTAAAGTCATCAGTTTTTTCTTTGTATTACAAATGAAACAATCCAGTGCCACTTACCATCAGAAATTCACAATTAATAAATGAGTATACTATTTTAAAAGCAAAATTCAACAATGTCAGAAAGTAAGCAATAATAAATAAATACACAAAGACATTATAAAGGTACCTTCTTTAACACTTACATTACATTTGGCAGCAAATTACAACTGTTGCTCAGTTATTATTGGAAAAATAGCTTTTTTCCAGAAATTCATGGCTTTTTCAATGCATTCATTAATGTATCTTTCACAATATTCAATTTCATAAACATTTATATTTCTGCTAGTCTCAAAATCAGGTTCAGCAACACAAAATATCCCCTTTGATTTTCCACATAATTTCATTTGTAAATGGATTTGATCTTTACACTTGGGCCTCAAATGCCCATCTTGGGAAATATAGTGCTCTTTAGTTTTAATAGTACTTGGGCATTTTGTTTCTACAACAAATTCTTCTGAAATTGCATCAGGAGATGCAGCAAGAAAAGGTGAATTCTTGCATAATATGATTCCTGATTTTGCAACAGAGTAATCTAATTGTTTCTCAAGAACTTCAATGACTTGGGGCTCCAAGTCCCTACCTCTTTTCATGGGCAATGTCTCAGGAGTACGAGCACCCAATATTTGTTCCACCAGTGATCCCTCTATTCTTGAACAGACTGATGCTTCATGTATCTTGGAAGCAGTGATTCGCCCATACCTAAGTTTATGCCACAAGGAAACCTTTGCTTGATGAACTGTGGCCCCCAATGCTTCCTTCAACACAGTTTCACTCATCTTGCTTGAGCAAAACATGTGAAAGTCCTCAAAAGTACCACCACCATTTTCATTAAAGCAGTTACCTAATTAATGAAGAGATAATCGGTCAACATCACTACCCTGTTAGAAGTGCTTGAATATTTGCCCTTGTACTTTCTTCTCCAGCCCAGTTTTTATAATGTTTTGAAGAAAATTTGAAGAAACTTTGGGGGCTGCTATGCTAGTGCCTGGAGAAAGATCTTTAGCAAGAATATACTTCATGCTCTTTACAATATCTGCTAGCTTGGACCTCTTTCAATAACATTCTGTGGAAGTAGGGGCTGGATCTTCATTTCTTCGATGGACCCACATTATTAGGCACACAGCATGCTTGCATCCTCTTTAAAAAAAAAACTTGTACTGTGTACCAGAGCATATGAACAATTATGTATGTTCCTTCTACATATTCCACAAAACTTAGGTTCATTATTGTTGATCTGTTTTTCTAATATTGATGGCTCTATTATGTTAAACGTGGCTTACACATGCCTCTGAAAATGTCATTTATAGGCAGAAATCTGCCAAAACAGCCATGTTTGAATATTTATAAGAAACTGTTAAAATAAAATATTTATTAAAAAAATATTTCGGATTTTTCTTAACTAGTGCTGCAACTGGCTACAGAGAGAAATTATTAAATTCTTTGAGTGTGTGTGGAGCCTTTGTTGAATGTATGGAATGACCTGAAGTTTCTGTGTTGACATGACCGATAGGAGCATCACTTATGTGTAATTGCACAGTTGTATCAGTACCCTATATTTTATAAATAATTAAGGGCTTGTAAAAATGTATGCATACCGGAAGACGCGGCACAGTCTTGACAAATTGCACTTATTACTGTTGCTTCTTCCTCACCGACAGTGATTTCCACAGTTTAAGACTTGTTTCTCACTTTATGTTCAGGAGTCACCTTCGCCCTTAAAGTGTAAACATTCAAATTTCTTTTCACTTGGACGTATCCAACTGCCGAATCGCAGTCTCTCTTCCAGACCTAAATGATGCAAAGTAAATCGGCGTTTAATATGTTTCGTTGTAATTTTCCAAAACTTAATCGTCCTAGCATCGAACCCAGCATATTTTCCGTAAAAAACATTTATGTTTTCGATAGATCATGACCATTTATATAGGCTCCTAGAGTTTTGATTACCTACCTATCCGGAAAGTATTTTTTTTTAATTCCGGAAAATCAAAGCAATGCATTTAAATGGACAAAATCGGGACTTTGGGGCCCTCTGGTATTGAACCTATGACACTGAGGTACAAAATCTCAATTTTTCTGGCGGTTACACGTTATGGCCAATACGTCGAAAAAATTTCAACTCAATCACGCTTTTGGTTTAGCCTGTGAATTTGTATCCTATCCTCAGGGTGCGGCAGAACCAATTAAGCAGTTTTGAGGAGTTATAAAAAAAGAGATCTGGGTATGTAAAGAAAAACGTTTTTATTTTTGAAATTCTTGTTCATACCATTTATATATTTATTCACTTTTGAAAATTATGTCCTCAAGATGGCGGCCGTTAGCAGCGATACACTTTAGGAGACGTTCTCTGAAGTTTTGAAAAGCTCGTTCACACATATCGAGGGGTATAGCGTTCACTTCTTCAATGATTTGCTCCCTTAGCTCTGGTACGGTTTATGTGCGACGTTTAAACACTTTTTCCTTCAGATATCCCCAAAGAAAGAAATTGCATATGCTTAAATCTGGTGACCGCGCCGGCCACCCCACATCACCCCTCAAAGAGACGCCAGGGAAACATTTCTCTCAAAACATTGAGTGAATTTCGGGCTGTGTGAGCTGTAGCCCCATCTTGTTGGAACCACAAGTCCCCTAATCCCTCTTCTTCAACAATCTCCTCCATTCTGGGCTGCAGAAAATTCTCCAACATGGACACATAACGTCCGGGATTCACGATCACATATTAAAACCCGAGTACTAAAGGAAACTTGCCTATGAGCAATTTTGGTTGTATTCTTGTAAGCGAAAATCCCTTATGTACGCGCTTATAAATATCGTTCTTTGAGTAGTTCACTATGTGTTTAGGAAATTCTGTATTTTTGGTATTTGAATAATATACTGGTTTGCAAAATTAGCCCATTCGTAGTAAGTTACAGAGCTATAGTTTATTCCGTAGGATAAATCAAATAGCTTGCATTTCTATTTTTCGGGTGAAATGTTAATGAAAGACGTTTGTACATCTCTGCCTATGGCAGTTGAAGAATTCGTCCAAATATCTCGAATAAATCCAAGAATTTCAAAATGCCAGATTAATGGATATTGAGCTGAGTATGTATCTATATCAATGGCAAGTCGTCGATCGCGGTTGGGCGAACGAACGTCATAATTGAAGCATCGAATAACGCACATATGTTTTAAAGAGTTCATTTGATGCGCATGGCCTTGACGTAACGCGAACAGCTGAAATCGAAAAAACCCGGACGTAGGGTCAAAAATGATTTTTCGAGTGCGGAAACTTCGCATAAAAACGTCGTATTATATGTTTCCGTTCGTCGTCTTGTATTGGTAGTATTAGGGTTATAAGGTGCCTCGACAGCAAAGGTCATGTTGCACCGTAGCATTATTGCGCCAAAAAGATACAGGGCGGACTCAAACCTGAGAAATTTTCACATAAAATTAGTCTCCTGGATTTGTGGGGGAATCATTCAACTTCGTTGATTTATGAAGGCTTTCGGGAGAAACTGTTGGAAAAATAGACGATGCTGCAATCTAGTGTAACTCTTAATCTCTTCATTTGTTGAAGTTATTGCGCTCAAAGATGGGTCTTTGTTCATTAAAAGCAACAAAATGGCGGACCCCTTTTTCGGCCAAATTTCGAGATAAAGTAAGGAAAACACCTAGGTAAACGGCAAAGGACTATCAAGTGTCTTATACCACGTCAATCTGCAAGGCTTCTAGATATGAATCTGAAGAAACTGTTCCAATTCACCTGCTACCCTGGGATGGCGGCTGATTTTTCGTAAGCGTAGCGCAGTCCGGCGCCATCGAATCCCCAAATCCAGTTTCGCTATCTTCTTGCCGATTTGAAGTCTGACAGTCAGCCTTTCTCATGTTATACTTTTGCTAATCATATTGAAAACTCATGTGAAAACAGTTTTCTATATGAATTTCATACCTCTTCTTGACAAAACTATGGATTTTTTTCATTTTACTGAAATGTGTCTGTATTTTAATTTTAAACGCAAAAAAAAACTTATGGCTATGTTTTCATCCTCTGTATTGGTGGAAAATATGTTTGGCAGAATTTACGTCGAGAAATGTTCACATACGATAATTTTAGCCGAACCTTATGTCACGGGTTCGGAGTTATGGCCCCCCATCCACTCCTCTTTTTTATTATGACGTTGATGCAGTAATAGCAACACTATAATTGGCGATTCTGCCTTTTACAGGCAGGATCTTGGACGTCCCTTCAAATGTTTCTTCCTTAGCGTAAATCCCAATCGGATATGTCGCACACTTGGTCTTTCGTATTCCTTCATAGCTAGATTTCGTTAAATTTTAATAAATAGTTAATGAATATAGTTGATGCTCATATTTTCAGCCGTCTTGCGGATTATTTTATACAGACTTTTTATTCAAGATCATTAATGGAGCCTCTTCTTCTGTAAGCTGAGTTACGATAGTATTTTCCTCTCCATTCCTTATCCTAGCTCTTAATATGTACACTCCTGGCCAAAATTAACGCAGCACCGGCCGTAAGGATCGCTAGGGAGGTGCTGCGTTAATTTTGGCCAGCAGTGTACATACACCTTATTTACATGGAAAAAATTATTTTGAGAAATTCTTTCGGTATACCCCTTATAGTTGTCCCATTTGGCTAGAAAATGAATTGTGTGATATATTATTTACATCGGAAAACGGAAAGACGTGCCGCATCACAATTAAAGTTTATATTTTTCAACATTTTTGGCCTTTCTTCGGTCATCACAGGTGATTAGGCAGTTTTCCCATATTTTTACTGTTTTGATTTTTTATCAATACATTATTAGACATTAATTGTGATTTTTGTAAAATTTTAATTAGATCGGCGCAGTAGTTTTCGGGCTCAATCGGGTCGCCTCCTGCCAAAGGGTCGACGTTTTGGGAGCCCCCATCTTGTACTAGTTCCTGAAGATACGCTCCCGAACCCTATGGCAGGAGGCAACCCGGTTGAGAGCTCTTTCTACATCACATTAACCATTAACATATAAAAAAATTAGCTTAAATAATGGAAAAGGCAGATTTATGGGCATAAATTAAATTAAAATGTAATTTTCTTATAAATATCTTGCATCTTCTTTATTCCAGAGACTTTATAGAAGAGAAAACGTATTTTTTTCTGGTTTTCAAAATGTCCGGAAGGCTTCAATATTTATTTCTTTATTTGAGGTTTCCTTTAGCTCTGTTTTATGTTCTTTCTTTAATATCCACGCCTGAATTCATTGATTCAGAGTATACGATTCATTTCCGCTGCATATGCCAACAAGTATTTTTTTATTTAAAGGTCAACAGCATAACCTTTCGCTCAATGCCAAGAAATGGAGATTTTGCCAGATAATTAATTATAATTTTTTTATAAAATTATAATAAATTTTATTATAAAACTTCAATTTAAAAATTTGATAATTTTGATAATAATTTTTTAACGAAGGCTTCATCCATGGATTATAATAATAATTGAAAAAGCTTGTTCCTATTCGATTTGTCATCATTGATAACCGCAAAATTCCACGAATCCATAAATCATAATTTAGAGTCTGATTAATTTATGACAATAAACTTTACTGGGGCAGCAGTAATTGAGACATTACCTCCATTACGAGGCAATTTTGGTACACACATTGCTCCTTTGTGACAAATGAGACACATTTGTATTCACTTGTCACCGGTGACAACTTCTTCAAATTAGTCCTCTTGTGAGTAAATCTATACAACAATGTAATATTTTTAACAATATCTGTAGCATTAGATTAAATCATGTTTTAAATAAATCAACAAGATGTTTTGTAGTATCTATATACTTTTGCGACTATCTTACTGGTGATGTTCACAGTTGTGAAATCACCGGGAAAAATATCAATTAAAGGAAAAATGTGATATTTTTAGGCGCAAAGAAGACGCCACAATATAGCTCAAAGTTCAACTAATGAATGATTAGGTATCGAAATAGTTAAATAAGTGCTAAAAAGAAAATAGAAGAATAATTTTTGAAAATTCGTGCACCGATCCAACCAATATTTCGAATCTAATATATTAATTAATTTTGCGCTTATGAAAGAATTCGCAGTGGTCCCTATTCTTTGAGTCAATTTCTCAAATAAAAAACTATTTTCTGACTTGTGTTATACTTTCTCGGGCTTAAAACAAATAATACTTCTCCTTCGCTATTTAATTAATGACGATATTTCATTTACTTACTTTGCATCTTCTTTTCAAAGATCCCTTCTTCCGCCGTATTTTAGCAACCGCTCGACTTCAGCAGCTGCGATTGAAACATTAACGCCCTTGATCAAAAGGAGAGTAATTGATTAGGAAATAAGATGTCTGTGCAAAACAAGCAGTAAATTAACAGAGTACAATCCCATGCGGGTAATTCCAAAACTAGCTAATTTATTAAAAATATACTCATCACGTATACTCGCAGCAAGAAGGCATATTTTCATGTGTTTCATTATTATAGGACAATAAGGCAAAAGTAGAAAGAATTGGGTCAATAGATATGATTACGAAACTTATGCAATACCCTCCTTTAATTATTTTTCAAATTACATTTTTAAGTATTTGGATTTAAAAATTATCCAGCAATTCGGTAAGTATACAGGATAATCGACTTTCGGATCAAATCTATGCGAATACCAGCGTTTAATTTTTCGACATTGCCTTCTTAAATTTTTGTTATTCCTCCTGTTAAAGATATGGGTCGTGCTTTGGATTGTAACGAGTTAAGGAAACTCAGAAAAAGATCGAAGAGGTTTTGAAACCAAATTCGTTGGCGTCACGTCAATGCGGAGGATAATCAACAGTCTGGTTTCTCTTCAAAATTGGTAAAACGCATTTATTGAAGACCTTCCTTTTCTAAACAATCTTTGACTATACAATGTGGGAGTCACTTCCGAAGGCGCACCAGCCAATTTTTACTTTTATGTTTACTTCATTGAGCCTGTTTTCTTAACTCACGGTCTCGCCAGTTGCATGTGCATTCCAAGCTTCCATCCGGAGGTATCAGGAGGTATAATGGTGCTCTGCAAAACAATTATACATTTCCTTCCACTTTGTTAGATTTATCCCGAGTCCTATCTTCTCTGCAGCTTTGTTTCTTGAAGTGTTGCAGTTGGATCTTCTACGTCTGCTGCAAAGAGAACAATCCACAAAACGCAGGTGACTGTTGTACACTTCATTTATCTGTAAACACTTCTCCTCCCAATCTAGGGTTTTAAAAACTTCTTCCAGAGCCTCTATGAATGAGATGGCCAGAGGATGGAAGTCGTCGACCTCCCTTCTTAATATTCATGCAGCATTACAGAAGCATTCTAATAGATAAGTGTGAGTTGTAAGTGAAATGAATACACTCAGCATCTATCCCTTGATGTGCCTCCAGAGTGCAGTCGATGGGTAGTCCACAGACTAGAGCATTCCTTCTATTGATTATTTCCTTCGGCGTGGGGTTGCTTGTACCCTTTCATAGTCCTTGGGGATTCTCACTTGTTTTAGGCAGTTAATTGCCCTAAAACAGTAGCAATCTTTGTTCCACCAGCTTTCAGATACTCTGCCAACACCCCATCTGCTCCTCCCGCATTCATCCGATTAATCACCACCATTACTTCTTCTGGGATGAGGGGATTTTGTGAGTTTTGGCTTTCCTCTTGGTTTTCCTCTTCGGCATTTCCCATCTTCTTGTATAGGTTGCCAATGTATTATGCTACTGTCCTCAATATTGCTGGTCCGTTGAATGTTGTTGTACCATTCTCTGGATGGAAAAAATATGTTTCATCCCTATTGCTAGCCGTCGTTTGGTCCTCTTACGCTCTTGTTGTTTTCTATGGCCTCTTGCAATACTCATTCATAGTGTCCTACCCTAGTGGCACGCATAGAAAGGTAATATTAAAACAGCTTGGTGATGTAAGACCTCTGCTTAAGTAATATTCACGTTTTAATTTTTATTTTGTCCTGATTTGCAGTATTCAGTCGTGGAAGTGCAATTCATGAAATTTGTGATGACATATACTTAGTGTTTACTGCATAAAATTATATTTTCAGAATCGATGTTTTCTAATAAATTATGATATCCTCTTGTTCAAGAAAGTAAATTTCCTTTAAATGTTATCTGGAGTGATTGCTTTACTTCATCTTAGTCCAAGATGTCTCGATGGACTGAACAACTGGCGGTTAATGTATTACCAGAGAAAAAATTATGATTAATCTCATATATTAAACCGATATGTAATATTTCCGTCGAGTATTCATCTTTGCCCCACGCAAACAGAAGTTGATGCCTATTTAAGTAAGAGTTGCACAGAATACTGTTTAATTTACTGTGCACCATAAGTATACACCAAACACATTCAAGACATTACATAAGATTTTGCCCTTAGCAGTTGTCAATATTTATTCCAAGAATTTGCGTAATTATTTACAAACTTGAAAATCAAATTTAGTTCAGGCTACACTGAGTAACATCTAGAGAATATTTTCTACTTAATCTTGCGAATATCCGGCTTTAAGTGGAAGTTTTGATTTCAATACTGGTGTGCTGAATTCTTTATTGAGTATCTGGGAAAAAGTATTCTTTATTTGTACGCCTAAGAGGTAAATTATTGTCTAAAGAAATTTTTCATTCTGTGAATATTTACAAAAATTTTGATAAACTTGGTGTTGATGAATTCTGTTTTAATTGTAAAGGTGACGAAGGAGGCTATTGAAATAAGGGTTTTAAATATTTGGAAAAAGAAAAGTCACATAGGGGAAGGTCGGGTAAGATGACGAATTCGCTATTTCCTCCACCTTCCCACAAGTAGAAGAAATTGCCCCGGCCCTGAAGGTACCCCTGGGGTCGAGCAACATCTTGATAAATTGCTAATCAGGTGGCCCTGTGAGAAGTAGTCGACTAATATTTGATTAGTGAGCTTGTTGATGTAATATTTTGACCAGATAGTTTAAGGAATTACAATTGTAGTGTAAGTTATTTTAACTCTTGCGTAAAATATTCTTAAAGTACAATTCAAAACCTAAACAATCATTTCAAATTTACGATGATGTAGGAAGTGGTAGATAATTTTTAAACAAATATGACGAGGTGGAGGAAGATGACGAGGATTTCACAACTTCGTCAAAAGCTTGCCTGACTAGCTTTTTGACTACCTACGAACCATAATAGCTTTAAATGCATATTTAATAACGGTAATACTTTCACATTTACGGTACTCCTGTAATAGAAGCCACCGGAAAGGAGAAGCAAGAAATAGAATTGCTAGAACGAAAACGACAGGAAAGATTAAGAAGGAAAGCTGTAGCTGTGGCGAGAAAAGCCATCTCCTCTAAAGTAGAAGGAAAACCTAAACCTAACCTAAGTAGACCTAAAAAAGGAAAAACTACGAAAAAAGCAAGGAAAACTACAACGCGTCGACTAAAATTATTGTCCTCTGACGAGTCGTCACTGGGAGAGGTCCCTTATGTTCAAACCGCCGGCGGCGATGACAGGAATAGTTTAATGGAAGATGACAGTAGGGACTGCATTATATTTGGGGAGCAGGGATAAGACGAACTGTGGTATCAGTGCTTTAAGTGCCAATCTTGGGCACACGCTGAATGCACCGGCTGCGATGATTATCAAACCAAACACAGACCCTGGAAGTGCGATTTTTGTTCATGAATTTTCATAAAGATTTTGTTGAATGTGATACCCAATGTTTAACTTTTCGGCGCATGAAATCCTGTGTTTCAGATTAACCTTTTCATACTTTATTTTTGATAAGTGAAATTATTTCTCTGCCTTATTTTAATAAAATTTTATCCATTTAATAAAAATGTTATCGCTTCGTCATCTTACCAACCCCCATTCGTCATCTTACCCTACTTTCCCCTACTGGTTGCTGGTACACTTTTCGGTAAAAGAGATCGGCATTCATTTTTGCCAATTAGATTATGTAGATTGAATAAGTTTTGGCAAATCTCCATTTTTCATAACAAACGCAGACTGAAAGAAATTTAGAAAATAAATTTATAATATAGAAATTATTGGCGATGTAAAATGGAAGACAAGTCTAAAAGACTCGGACGCGGATTAATTTCGTCTCCTAATTTCGCTCAGTGAATATTTAGCTTTGACGCAGAATTGATTAAAGAACGAGATTCACAGATTTAATATTCGTTCGGTCTTAGGATTAGTCGCTCCTGAAAACTTTACTTCAATAGAGAAGCGAAGTTTACCGAATGAAGATTGTTTAGAATAGTGTAGGTTATCTGGAATCAATTGTGCCTCAGGGATTAGTTAAATGACGGTCTTGGACGTCGTAATTTTCGCAGAAAGACCCGCTGTAAATGGAAAGCGATGAGCGCATACAAAAAAGCAGCAAATGCCGCTCGAATAAGGAACGCATCCACTCCGGAAATCCGCTAAGGGAAAAGAAGGCGATCGATAACCGTCGGCCATGTTGCGTATTTCGGATCATTAATGCATGGAGGCATTCGATAGTCGACATCGGACAGCGCGTGACTGCTGGAATCGATATCGATCCATCGAGCAAATGAGACCATATTCATAAGGAGCCAAAATCCACACATTTAACAGGATCTTAGTGGTGTCGTCTCATATTTGGAATCGCTACTTAGAAAGTGCATAGAAAATTTAATGAAACGTGACACAAGAAAAGAATTTGCAAATAAAATTGGCTTTCTATCTACCTCCTTGTGAATAACATATTTAGCTACACGCGGATCAATTTTCCGGTGACAAAGGCTTACTTATAAATACATTTTATCAAAAATAAACAAGATGTATTGCAATAGTATATGAATTAGAGTCGTATGGAAAGAAGTTAGTTTATAATATAAATAAACTATATGGTTTGCACTGAAAAATTTTATGTCACAAAAAAACTCAAAAGAGTTGAAGAAGGCTAGAGCATAGAAATGTCCGCATGAATTATTGTACCGTGTATACGTAGGCTGAATAAATCTACATGAGATAAAAAATTGGGGATTTTTCGTTATATTTTTAGGACATGAGAGAGAATTCTAAGACAACATCTGCTTACTATTCCAAAATCCATATTGTTCCGAAAAGAATTACTTCGTACACTCCCATTCTTTTCCATGGCCTTCTACGAGGTAAAACCTTTGAGTTTATTCTATGTTACCAAAAACAGAATAAATGGCTTCTAAAGTCAAAAGAAGCTCAATGAATATCAATTTCAACCACTTTAACGAGCCACTTTATAACTACTGTGAACAAGATATGACCGCAGAGGTTATTAGAGAAAATTTAATTTCAAAAAAGAGATTTTGTGTACGAATTTCCTCTCGGCAGACGAGGAAGTGGTGCATTCATTCAGTGTCAGACAGTTTTGTTTTCCTTCAAGAAAGCAAGTTTTACTCTATTCCTGCCGATTGTGGATTGAGGAGACAAATGTTGTATTTGCCCTTCTGCCGAACAAAATAAAAGCAAAATTCAACTCTCGTTCCTCGTATCTCGGCTGTGGAGTACCGAGATATCAGCTTGTATGTATGTATTTACGTACGTGCTTTTGAAATCAGAGAACGTCGGAGATTTCTCGACTACTTCGTTTATTGGTGAGGAAATCCAACCGATAGTATGGAACTGCATTCGTTATTGGATAACTAATGTTGCTGAAATAACCGCCTCTAGATTAGAAAACTATTGTAAAGAAAGAAAATTTCAAACACGACCGTTAAGAAATTAGGGGTTTAATATCTCCAATAGCCGTCTTTGTCGGCGTTTCTCGGTAGAAAACAGGATGGATCGCCGTTGTTTTTGGAGACACACAGAGCGATTATACCCCTGAGGACGATGTCATCGAAATGGGGTGTCTCTGAAAAGAACGGCTATCGTTCCTGTTTTCTCTGATACCGGTGACGGAGGAGAGAAACGCCGACAAAGACGGCTATTGGAGATTTTAAAATTCTAATGGAAAACTATTGTAAAATTCTTGAAGCAAGAAGAGTAAAATTCTATCTAAGCTGATCTAATTATTGATACAGGAATCAGAAAAAGACGTGAAACTGTGTGTGTTTTGCTGTATGGATGTGAAAATTAGGCCTATTTAGAGGCCTTCGAAATGTGGCTTTAGCGTAGAAAAGTAAGTTGGTTGAATAGGAAAACAAACACAGAGGTGATACTCGAGATGGTTGGGGAGGAGAGAGCTGTAATTAAAATGATTCAACAAAATGAATGGGCGAGTCAAACATTACGATGAGGAAGCTGCAAGTAATTGAGGGAAAAACAGAAAGACAACGTCGAAAGATGTGACACTATGAATCGATTCAGGGACTACTCTCTAGACTCCATGACGTAAAGAAATGAGAAGACGTAAACTGGTCTGTTTCTTAAATTCTTTACGATGACTTTAAGGGTGACCAATAAACGAAGGAACTGGCTTTGAATATTTTGTAACATAAACCTCCGAAAGAGTACAGTTAAGTACTTTAAAATATATATTTATGCGTGAATTTCGAATTATCTATATTAATAAAAAGTAAATATTATGGGTTTAATGGTCAAATATTACACTCAAACCTGTTGTAGAGATAAACGCTACCAACGAAGCATTATGATCAAATTAGAACCATTATGTCCCATGAAGTCATTTTGAAGGTTGGCTGGTCATGTGGCGAGCATCCACTGGATACCCAGAGATATGAGGAAGAAGAAGACCAAAGGAGATATGGAATAAAGATACCATCAAGTAATTAGGGTAACATGGCAACGAGAAGCTTCGAAAAATTGGAAATTTCTTAGGGAGACCGACGTCGGATTGAAAACGCGCGTATTATGAATTTTTACTAATATAAAATGCGAGGAATTGAAGGGGAGTAGGGTTTGGTGGGGGCTGAGATAATTTGCTTATTTTGTTCATGGCGAAATCGCATGTTTTGACACTTTTTCTGTGGTATTGGGAATGGGTTCCTATGAGCAGTCAGGCGAGAGACCTCCGCTGGAATGACTTTGAGATGAATAAGTCATAAATACAACCTTGGTTCCACCTGAAAAGTTTTTATTGCCACCTCATTGTATAAATGGCTAATGAAGCAGTTTATGAAATCACTGGCTAAAGATGGGGAATCCCACTGAAATCTGTGTTCCTAGTGCCCAAAACTGTCAGAAGTCAAGTTGGAAGCAGTAAGTAGTAGCAGAAAAGAAGACTCCTTTAAGGATGTGGAGGTCTTTGGAGAATAAAAAAGACACACTCTACAAAACCTCTGTAGAACGCAAGTTGGTGGCATTTGAAGGATGCAAGATAAGTTTGAAAGTTCATTACCTATCGACTTTATATAACGTCGACTGTTTTCCCGTTTCTGCGAAGAGCGAAACCAAGATTCCCGTGATATCGAGGGAGGCGTGTCCGGTGGGGCATCAAAGAGGCGTCTCAGACAGAAAGAGTAAATGCGTAGTATTACATATATATGAACCTTTTGTTTTATTTGTTCAAATATAAGATTAACTAAGCTTAGTTAATTGTAATGGAATATTCATTTAGGATCACTGTGGTGCTTTTTTTATGTGAACTCCCCATGTTTTGCAAAAAACTGTACGTGGTGTAGGGGGATATTTTTGGATTCGGCACATTTAAAGTACATGAAGTTTTCTAATTAAAATCATATGAAGCCACACAAACATTTTTTGCAGACCTGTGTACTCGTGGAGATGGGTTGTTAAAAACCTCAAAATTTTATCAAAATATGCATGAATCGAAACAGAGAAAACAAATATCCATTTTATGGATATAGTAGTAATTGTTGAAAGTGATTAGACAGCATAGGTCATTTCTCACGTTGGTTACCACCGGGTATCGAACCCAGGACAGCATTCTCCAAAGTCTTTCCAACATGTCTATCTGGGTTTTCCTTGATAGATAAAATACGATTAGTCATTTCATCCCCAAATGGTGAAATTTTTAAAATTGTAAAGTTGACGATTCAATCCTATACAGAAGCGAGTAACGCATATCCCAAGCGGAGTTTCAGTTGGTGGCTGTTTCTTTCACATTTACTTAGAAAAATACGCAACGGAATCATCATTTTAAATTTTAGACCCACGTTCGACTCTGCATTTGTTATACTCGATCGAGGGCAATCAGAATGAAGATATCTCTCAACGGAAAGAGTTATAATTAAACATATTCCTACACATATTTAGCCAGAAAAGCCGTCTGCGATTTCAATTCCCGATCGATGAAATCTACTCTATTTGTAAAATCCATGAAAATGTAAAGATTCGATCATCGCACCTCCGTCGTCGAAATTGGGAAGTTTTTTAGCAAATGACTCGTATTACTTGTCATTAACTTGGTCGCACATTTGTTTGTAATTGATATCCCTCAAATGATGAGTTTTAATTGGGGAATAAATCTTCGCTTCTAAACTGTTTTATTTCTTTGAGCTAATAGTTGCAACATCCTTGATAATATTATGAATGTATTTTCAAAACGCGACACAACCGTCCTCAAATCCAATCAATGGATTGATCTAGAGATCTATTTATCTTCAAATATCCCTCCCCATTGAGGCACTTCGTAGTTATTGCTGCTTCCGTAAGGAGTACGCCAATTTTGAATATCCGATTTTTTTCCAGTTTCCAAGTGAGTTGTTTTCGTGGAATATTTAAATATGAGAAATACGTTTTCTTTTGGCGGACGAATACGTCGGCAATATTTATTCTCTCGATTATCGCTTCAACACTATTTTCCGTATGCTTTGATATTTTCAGTCATTATATATTGTATTCTAGAGATGGTCTCAGCTTCCAATCAAACTTTTATCCTTCCTGATGAAAGAATCGTGGAATCATTAGTCTGCCGTTACTTAAGAGATGCCCTTCCCAATGTTCTTTTCCAATGAGAAAAATTTCCATACGAAGAGCGGCCATTCTGTCCTCGCGTTCAGGTGTTGGCCTCTTTGTAAATCACTCCACTGAAGCGGACCCAGTGAACGCCTCGGTGGATGCCTTTATGCCTCAACGGCCTCCGAAATCATCATTTACACTAAAAATACTCTTTTGATGCGGTAAATCAGAGTGAAGAAAGAATTAGAGCAAATTCTTAAAATGAAAGGAACGGTTTAAGCATTTTTCTGTTGTCATGGCGTGTAAAGAAGCGGGGTATTAACGCCTACCTTACAGGGGCTTGTATATTCATGCCCGCTACTTACTACAATATATGTCAATTCTTTCAAAAACTAAATGGATTGAATACTAGAGGAGTTAAACGCTTATGTGGCCAACTCATTTCACTTTCCATGATAGTAGTTTACATAACCGAACTATTGGAAACTTATAATTAGTGTTGTTTGGATTTCTAGTTTGGATACGTTCAATATCTATCAAAAACTCATTTTTTTCTATGCTGAAGTGTTGTTGTGTTGTAGATATAGACTTCCCGAGTCTTTGAGAGTTTTTTCTTCCAAGAGGTTGCAAAGCGTGGGAAGGAAAATATTAGTTACGATTATTTGGTAAGGGATATAAAACGTAACATCCACTCATTAGATCCCCCACATTAGCGCGCCCATGCTTATTTCATTATCTTTCGTTATTTGACTATATCATCAGCAGATTTTGGAATTTCATTGAAATGTCGCCTGCGAAGAAAACACCATCAATGGATAAAAATAATGATGTGAAGTATATATATAGCTTATTACACAAGGTTTGTATAAAAAACAAAACATCATTTATATCAGATGAAATCTTCTGGTAGGCTTACAATTAAGCCTCACTTCGTTATATAAGTATTAACTAAGTATTCAACTGAATGCGTCGCATACCGAACATGAACAATTCGTCTGCATTAAAAAATAAGGTAGGCTCTTGATTATAGTTGATATTACAATTGAATTTGCAGAATTAAAGTCGCATACTAAGGTTAAAAAAATGAAGACGTCAACTTAAAATTATTTAGACTAGGTGTCAGGTGGTTTAACCAGCAGAGAATTGACGCAAACCCAGTCTTACGCTCTGAGTGTTCAAAGGAAACAAAAGTTTTCCAGGAATTGAAATTTTGAATGGGCATTGCATGACCACGTGGTTGACAGGATAAGTCAGGAGATTCGTTGGAATCTATCATCAGAGAAAAAATTAGCAACATCGACAAGGAAGAAGAAGATTTTAAGTTACAGTTTTAACAGTATATCAAATATATTTTGAGTCATCAAGTCACAGTTCCAATAAATATGTGTGTACCTTACCCGCACAATACCTTTCAGCTGAGTGATTCGCTTTCAAAATGGTATATTTTTAATAATTTCATCGCAAATTAATTTTTACTGGTATCTTGTATTTCTCCAATACTTTTTCAAATTTCTACGGAAATTCGGTTATCGAATAATTTTCGTAAATAAACATTAAATTAACGGGTAATCATAAAATAAGGACCAACGAACTTTGACGATGCCTTAAAGGGTTGCGAATGGTTAGATGCAATGAGAGAGGAAATGAGTGCTTTCAAAGAGAATGAAACATGGGACTTGGTTTCGTTTCCGGCAGGTAAACGCACCATAGATATTCCGTGTTCCATGTGAAATACAAACCCGATACATAGTGGGCCGAAATTGAAAAAAGCCGGAAAAAAGGCCAAAATTGCTTTTTTTGAGATACAAACTTGAAACTCTGCATATATACAGCGAAATGATTGCTGATCATGGAACGGTAAGTCATTTTCAATAATCGTATGCGTTACTTAGATACGGAGGGTCAAACATGACTAAATTTCCAAAAACACACCCGATTACATTTTACTTCGAAAATCTAATAAGTTAAGCTAATAGTGGACTTGTGGAAGGAATTTAGTGGAATAAAAAATACTATATTCGATCAGAATGGTACTTTATCTATATCATCAATCAGTTTCAAGGATATTGGTCAATATTTGTGTGGTGTTCCATCACAAAATGGCGGACGCTTTTTTCAGACAAAATTTGGAATAAAGTAGTCGATATCTTTCGTTTGAAAAATATGTGCAGCGGGAATTCACTGCACCAGAGTATTGGGTGAAGACAGTTTAAGAATATCCAGCACAGATATTTTATAAACGTTGCCGTACATATCGGCACGAAAAGGGGCACCCTTAACGGCCCTTAACGGCATTTACCAGGCTTTTCCACAAATTCATTTCCATTCCCTCTAAGAAATGAATCTTAACATGCAGTTCTAGTTTGGCTTCAGTGAAGCAGTGTTGTAAATTGCAAATAGGAAAAAATTAGAGGGTATGCGTTCGAAGAAAATTACTTTGATTTTTTGTGTACACCCTAATATATATACATATATCTATTATATATAGACGCTTCTCCGGATATACCTATATATATACGAGTAAAATGTAGCTTGCATACTGCAAGCAGATCGACAACATAAATTTCATATCGGCATTATATCGGGACGGTCCTCAAAAGAATAAATAAAACGATTGAAAATATTCTTAAAATTCGATACAATTTAATCGTCTGGCATCGAACCCGGGTCTTCCTGGTGAACTTACTATGCAGCACAACAGAAGATTGCCATTTATAACTATGTGTGAAAATTCAAGCAAAAATATTGGCTGCAACTGCTTCAAACGACGTCCTACTTATCCCTTATATTCCTTATGAGAGAAATTTTAATGTGCTCTGGCATCGAACCCAGGAACAGCATTTCGTATCTAAATGTTTTTCTTAAGCCGAGTCTTAATATACATCTTCTTTCTAAGCAAGAACTCCCTATTATTTCGATAAGTGCATGAAAGAAATAATTAAAAACCATCCCAATGTGTTTTATATGGCAGATATATTTACCGCCCGGCATCGAACCCGGGTCTTTCTGGTGATACTTCCTATGCAGCACAACATAAGATAGACCTCTATGTGTGAAAATTCAGGCAGAAATATTGGCTTCAACTGCCTCAAACGACGTCCTACTTTTTCCATATATTCTTTATGTGAGAAATTGTAATGTGCTCTGGCATCGAACCCAAGAACAGTACGGTCTTATCTAAATTTTTTTCAAAAACCTATGCTTAATATACATATTTCATATAAGCAAGAACTTCCTATCATTGCGATAAGAGCATGAAAAAAATAATGAAAAACTACCTCAATGTATTTTATAAGGCCGATTTTTGCATCGTACTAGCATCGAACCCAGGATATTTTCTGTTAAAGTCATTTATGTTTTCGATAGATCATGGCCACATATATCAGCTCCTTGAGTTTCGATTCTCTACCTGTCCGGGAAGTATTTTTAAAAAATTCCCGAATATCAAAGCAATGCATTTAAATGGAAAAAATCGGGACTTTGGGGCCCTGTGGATTCGAACCCATGACACCGAGGTTCAAATCGCAATTTTTCTGGCGGTTACACTAGTGTAAACGCAGTGTAATGTATTATATATGGGGGAATTTATTTCAAAAGTGTTTTTTATTGTCACAAACAGATCAAATATCCTTAATCAATGAATCGGTGAGCGGTTACCGAGGGAAGTTGTAGAGTTTTGATTGTATTAGCGATTGTCGCAAACGATTATCATGTACTTCTTTGCTACTTGGTATGAACCACTGATAAAGCGATGTTCACTGTACACGATAATGCAGCCACTATTCAATGTTAATACATAAATGATTCGATTTTCTGGTCTGAATTTTCACTTTAAATTGAACGGCGTACTTAAGCGGCGAAAATGCAATGGAAATGGAACGAACACTATGAATGGCATCGGAATCGATTTGAAAAGCGGTGCGTGTTAGAAAACAGTTGAAATGCGAGGTCAGCACGCGATCCCCAGCCTCGAAAATGTGAACAACGCCTCTCTGCGGCAGACACGCAAACTAACAACTCGATTTACGTTTAAAATATGTTCTCTTCACAAAACAATCTGTCAAAATAAGTGAATATTGTCGGAACGAATAATCTATATCCCGCAGGTTTTCTTTTAAAGTTAAATCAAACTCAGATTATCCTTATTCTAATTCGTATCTTCTTAAACTTTGCTAAGAGGGTTAAGAATAGATATGAATTTGTCTTCAATCTTGAGCTCCAAATAGGATCGAAAAATCAGAACGAAAGTGGGAATTAGCCAAGAAGAGTTCTCCAACATTAAAACGAAAGAAAAGACTAAGCAAATCGGGCAACCTTCCTTAACCAAGACAATTCCAGCTAAACTACGAATATACATAAAACAAATGCTCCTAATTCATCAATCCATCTATTCATCCGTCCGTTTTACCATCAATCCATTTACATTTACTTTTAAATCCTGCAATCCACCAGTGGTGCGTGGCAGGGGGTGTAAAACATTGAGATCCTTATCTTACCTGAAGAGCTATTAGCTTCTCTAATACTTCGCCGGAAAAACGACCAAAAGTAGCTATCTGTCCTGGCAACTACTTCCCTATATCGCTCTTTCGTTTTCTCCTGAAGATCGCGTTTATAACTGTTATAGGTTTATAAGTTTATAACTGGGATATCTGTTATCTCCTCCCCGAAATCGGCAGTGATAAATTTATCAAAAAGCTTCCGTCGATGTCTTCTATCACTAAGAGAGTTCCATCCGAGGGATTCTATCACAGCCACTGCTGTCGAATCTGAAATCTCCCTTGAAGAACCTTGCTGCTCTACGTTGAACCATCACAGGATCGGAAATTAATCCTACTTCGTGAGGATCCCGAATCGCACAGCAATACTCAGGTAGAGGTCGAATCAGGGGAAAATACGCTGTTTCTTTTACTTTAATTGAACTTCCCCTCAGAATTTTACTGCCAAACCTTTGCATCCCATTCGCATTTCCTATTACGCTTCGAATATTCTCTTTGAAGAAACAATTACTGCTGAGCGTAATTCCTAAGTATTGATGATGCCTCAGGAACTCCGAGGGGTTTCCTGAAACAATACAAGGTAAAGAAATGAAAGTTGGTACAGGACAGTTGCCGCATCGCTTTGTATCGAATTAATCCTGAAGAAGAATGCATTTGAAATATTTATTGAGTGCTCTCAAAAAGTGCGGCTCTTGCTTTCTCGGAATAGCGGGGAATGATGAGAAGAAGGCCAACAAAATCGGCTGCAGGAGATTTGAAACATCTAATTCCTTAACAGAGCTGTGCCCCAAACTTTCTTTTCTTTGGAGCAGTGTGGCTCTCCGGCCTCAACTTATTCCACAAATTACACACACAAATGCGCATCAGATTCCTTAAAGATTGTAAAAATCTAAACGTCTTCCGAAACCTCACTAACAATTCCCCAAAAACAGAAAACTCTTCGGCTAAGAAAGCGATAATCTCTGCCAAAAAATATTGGTTTTACTTAAAAATCAACAACTTATATAGCAAACGTTCTCAATTGGAATAGCAAGCCTACGTCATACACCTAAAAAAATCTGATGTGGCCAGCACATGACTTTTTCCATATATAAGATGTAAATATTTATCTACGACACTATTTTCGAACTCTATATTCAATCTAAACTTGGAAGATGAGTGATTAATTTATATCATATTATCTTTTACGTCACAAAAATTATAAATAATGTTTTTCGGGACATTTTTGATGAAAAACGATGAAATGGCCTTTTGCCCACAGCGCCCAGAGCAGAGACGTACTTAATCAGCAACTTCCGGTTTATCAGTATTTCACGAACAACTCCTACACTATCAGTGATACAAAAATATGTTTCATACAAAAGTTATAGTAAATTACATTTTCTAAAACGTTTATAAAAAATAATAGTATATGCCTAAATATCAGATTAATGGAGATATTTTGCAAACACGGAAACGAGCTTCGAAAAGTAAAGCTCAACTTACGGTAAACCGATTTACTCCAAAAACTAATCAACTCTGACAGCACACACCACAGTAATATATACGAAGTTTGGTATTGATACGACTAATAGTTTTTACGTTAGAGCGCCCACTATCACACACGACGCCAGATACTAAATTTGAATTCAGTCTACTCCCCTAACCGGAGGTATATAATAATAATTATAATAATAATACAGATACACACACACACACAGACATCATTCCGGAAATGGTCAAAACGTGTTCTAGGGACCCCAAAACATGTATTTCCGTTGAAATCTCGAAGTCGATTTTTTTCTTGAAAACAATACTTTCTCTATACTTCGTATATGGAGAAAGTAAGAAACCTAATGTTTGAGCAATATAGTACACATGGACGTTTACAGGGTAAAGTATATAAAACCACAAGGCATAAAATAGCACAAAAAACAACAAACGTCGTCAGAAACTCACCTCTTTGAAACAGCTGCCAAAAAAATCGCAATCCCAAAACACTTTTCACAATATTATTTACCTCTCCAGAGAAACCTTCAATAGACATAAATTCTTTAATCTTTCAAAAGGCCTCAAATACACGCTTCCCTACAAAACCATACACGATAGCAGATATAGTATCTTCAATCAAATTCCTGCCAGAAAACTCAGAAAACATTATCAGGAACATGTTATGTCAATCAAAAAGACTGCTTTTATCTGAAAGCAGATAAAGGGAACAAAGTAGTCATCCTTGACAAGTAGTAATCTATCTACAATATAAAATAGAGTGTGTGCGTGTTTGTGTGTGTGTTCGCTAAAAACTCGCAAACTCGCAAAACTCGCAAAACTTTGACATTTTCTACATAATTAAACGTCGATCCCGCGCAGAGTATAGGCTACTTTTTATTTCCTTAAAGTTAACGGTTTGAACCCAGACGGGTCAAAACCTTTTCATAAAAAATAGGCGTAAAGTACATTTTTCCGTTGCAGAGTTCATTTCTTCTGCAAAATTAAATTAGAAAAAAAACAGTCGTACTAAGTCGAATTAAGCACCAAAAGAAAGAAAATAGAATAAGGATTTTTATTTTGGTCGTGGAATATAGTTTTCGATTCGAAATTGTGCACATTTTGATAAAGTACGTGAATATTTTACCGAAAGTTTGAGGTCGTAAACAACCCATCCCCCTGACGATTAAGGCGATTGTTGAGTCCCCAGCTCATGTATTCATCCGTAAGAACACTTTTAGATTTTATGCCACCTTAAATTCAATGCCAAGAATAATTTAATATTAGAATTTTAATACGAAGAGGATAAAATTATATGGGATATCATCATTTGCAGTTATGACTGATATGTTGTGAAGAATCGCACGTACTAACATAAGAGTATTTAAGAAATTTTTCAAATTTAAGCGTCTGTAGCAACCAAGTTTTATTTACATCAACGTAATTGTTTACTGATTATTCCATGGAATAAAACCGTAGTAGTTTTTTGCACGAAATTGCTTTCTCTCGATCAATTCAACTGAATGAGTATGAAAAACATGGTAAGTTGCGGATGTTTTAATATGATCTTCCGAATTAAGTATTACATATAATCAATTTATATCGATATATGTTTAGTGATTGACGAAAATGGATTTAGTGAATTTCGTTAAGATTTTCCAGATCCAGTGTTTGTAATCTTTTAGAAGTTAAACAGCGTGTTGTAAAGTTGTAGCAAATCTCCAGCAACGTATTCCTTAATAAAAACGGTAAAGTAAGTTTATGTTTTGTTATATGCAGAATGCAAAAAGTTACAAACAAGATCATGTAGTGGTTTTTCTAAGTGCTTCCACTTCATATAAATTTGCTATTTTTCTGTTATTGGTGTTTAATCTCTGTATCTTTTTCGGCGTTGTGATTGCATTTGTGCTATTTAATCCATGTTTTACGCATTTTATCATCGGGGTACAAATCAGCTCCATAATACACTAACTTTCCACAAAGAATATTCATCGGTTGTTTTATAGTTATATATAATATATTTCTGTTGTGTTTAATCATCGTTTCCGATATCCATTTGTGCCTTTGTAAAAATGTTTCTTTAAAAGTGCGCCTAATGTGATCTCCGAATACAATTTTATAATCTTTAAACGATTGCTGCCTCAATGGATGAAATTGCTCGTTCATAGGATATGAGATTGAAAAATTTAGCCGAGGTGACTTTGTAGACTTAATTATAACTTTCTTTTCTTCGTTTATTGGTTTGGAAATATTGTCTTAATCGAAGAATTTGTTCATTCAAAAGATATGAGATTAAATATTGAGTTGAAGTTACTTTGTAGACTTAATTATGACTTTCCCCTTTCTTTATTGCTTTTAAAAGTATTTTAGCCTGGCATTTGCTATCTACCTAAAATTATGAGACATGAGTTACGATCAAGGCTGTACCAATAGTATTTATCGATTTCAATTTTCCCGTTGAGAATCAACGACACCTCTGCTGGTATAAAAATAAAATAGAGTGTGGGTGTGTTTGTGTGTATATACGCTAAAACCTCGAGAATCCAGAGTCGCAAAACTATGAGATTTTCTGCATAATTAAACGTCGATCCCGCGCAGAGGCTACTTTTTATTTAAGTCCACTTAGAATCCACGGTTCGAACCCAGACGGGTCAAACCCTTTTCATAAGAAATTCACGTAAAGTTCTTTTTTCCATAGCAGGGTTTATTTCTTTTGCAAAATTAAATTAGGAATGACAGTTGTAGGAAGTCGAATTAAGCACCAATAGAAGGAGAATAAAATAAAGATTCTTATTATGGTCGTGAAATATCATTTTCAATTCGAAATTGCGAAAATTTTGATAAAATACGTGAATATTTTATCGAAATTTTGAGGTGGTAAACAACCCATCCCCCTGACGATAAAGGCGATTGTTGAGTCCTCAGCTCATTTATCCGTTAGAAAACATTGAGAAAATGTGCCTACTTCATATTAATGTTAAGAATAAGTGAAAGATTGTATGAAGGGGGAGAAATTTAAGGAGATATTAGTAACCGCAGCTATAAACGACATAATGTGAACAATCGTGCGTACAAACATACTGTTACGAGCCGTGGGGTTCGGGATAATTTACTCAACTCTCGTAATCCGAAAAATAACACTTTATTCCCGATCTTAATCAATACAGAAACTTTTCTTCGTCAACACGCTCAACACCAAACACAACTCCAACTGTTTCCCTATTTTTTCTCTCCGCATGATCTCTTGAGCGTGCACGGGTCACTCCTCTCCCTCGAAGTCGAACGCGTCCCAAGCACTCGATGAGTTGTGCCACAATGTAAGTGTTCCGTACGGAGAAATGGTCTTAATTGAGAGGCTCTCAACATTGTCTCTCAACATAGTTACATTGTCCTTAGTAACTGCCGCGTCGCGTATTTATAATAGTTCGCGGCATTTCCATGAAATAACGTTGGGCGCAGCACTGCCCCTTCCTTAGACATGCTCGTCTCGAGCATTGTTGGACCCGTAATATCGCGCCAATCGATCAACATGGACAATCTTCGGAGCACCCCGTTGGCCTTTTTGGATCCGGTACGTCAGGTCATTAATTTTGGTCACAATCCGGTATGGTCCGTCCCATTTTGCTTGTAATTTCGGAGATTTTCCTTTCTTGCGGACTGGATTATGCAGCCACACCAAGGATCCTTCACTAAAACCCGGATCGTTCATTTTCCTATCATAGCGGGTCTTCATCTTTTCAGACGTTTGTTGACCTGATTGCCTGATGTGTTCATAAACGTCATTCATTCTGTTCCGCAGGTCACTCGCGTATTCTGTCAGACTTTGTGGAGAATCCGGTGGGATGCCAGTTATGAGATCAGCTGGTAATCGCAGTTCTCGTCCAAAGTTCGCGAAAGCTGGAGTCATAGTCGTAGCCTCGTGTACTGCACTTCGATATGACAGAAGAAATGGCTGGATGTGTCGGTCCCAATCCTTTTGCCTGTTTTCCACCACTTTAGCTAGATATCTTTCCAGCGTTTGGTTAAATCTTTCGACCATTCCATCAGACTGTGGGTGATATGACGTAGTTCTAGTCTTATGGGTACCCATTACTCGACACGCCTCCTGAAATATCTGTGATTCGAAATTCCTGCCCTGGTCGCTGTGAATTTCAAGCGGTACACCAAAACGACAAAAGACATCGTGGACTAGTTTGTCCGCTACTGTAGAAGCTTCCTGATTAGGAATTGCGAAAACTTCCGGCCATTTTGTGAAGTAGTCCATGACGACCATGAAGTATTTGTTTCCAGATTCACTCTCAGGGAATGGTCCCGCAATATCTACTGCTATGCGTTCCCATGGCGCTCCGACGTTATACAGCTTCAGTGCTCCTCTGCTGCGCGTTTGAGGTCCTTTTACCGCTGCACAGCTTGTGCATTTTCGGCACCAGTCTTCCACATCATCTCGGCAATGGAGCCAATAAAATCGCTCTCGTATCTTTGATAGAGTTCTCTTTACGCCCATGTGTCCGCCAGAACATTCATCATGGTAGAGCTGTAGAACTTCAGGTACCTTGGCTTTAGGGACTACCATTTGCAGATGACTACGGTCTCCTCGAGCATTTTCCCATTTACGGCACAATACTCCGTCTTGCATGACCAAGCTGTCCCACTGAGCCCAATAACCCTTGGTCGCCGCACTCATTCCAGCAACATTACTCCATTTGGGCTTTAGGGCCCCGGCCTTAATCCACTCTACAATAGGCTTAACGTCCTTGTCAATCTCTTGGGCTTGTTGTAGCGCTTGTTTCCAATCATCGCCTAAATCTGTCCTCATCATTCTGACAGGCAGAACTTCCTTTGCTTCTTGCCTGATGCAATGCTTGCAGTCTTCCGGGCAAGGTCTTCTTGACAGCGCGTCTGCATTCCCGTGAGATTTTCCACTACGATGCTCGGTTTTGTAGTCAAACTCTTGTAGCTGCTCGATCCATCTAGCCACTTGTCCCTCAGGGTTCTTAAACTGCAGTAGCCAGTTCAATGCAGCATGGTCGGTACGAAGGTGGAATTTGCGTCCTAGCAGGTATTTACTGAAATGTTGCAATGACTTTACTACTGCAAGCAGTTCCCTTCTTGTGACGCAGTAGTTCCTCTCCGGCTTCGATAAAGATTTGCTGAAATAAGCGATCACAACCTCATGCTCTCCTTAAGCTGCGACAATACTCCGCCGATGCCAGTATTACTTGCGTCTGTGTCTACGATGAACTCATTCTCAGTGTCCGGAAACCCAAGTATAGGAGTGTCGCATAGATGCTTCTTCAATACCCGGAAAGCAACTTCGCAGTCCTTGTCCCAGGAGAATACTCGCTTTTCTTCGGTAAGCTTGTGCAAAGGCTTGGCAATGTCAGCGAAGTTCTTCACAAATTCCGGTAATAGGAGCACAACCCCAAAAATGCTCTGATCTCTGTCTTGTCTTTCGGAATCGGCCATTCCTTGACAGCAGCAATCTTCTCTGGATCAGTCTGCACTCCTTCTGACGAAACAACGTGCCCCAAAAAGCTCACTTGCTGTTTAAAGAATGAGCACTTTTTCGGACTCAATTTTAGGTTAGCCGCACGAATCTTTGCAAGCACACTATCCAGGTTCTTAAGGTGATTTTCAAATGTGCGTCCGACGATAATGATATCGTCCAAATATACAAGGCAAGCGTCTCCAACCAGTCCAGTAAGTACTCGTTCCATCAATCTCTCAAAAGTTGCAGGTGCGTTGCACAAACCAAATGGCATAACCTTAAATTGCCATAGGCCCTTTCCTGTAGAGAAGGCGGTCTTCTCCTTGTCTCCAGGGTCTATTTCTACTTGCCAATAGCCACTTTTTAAGTCCAGGGTTGTAAACCACTTCATCCCTGTCAGCGTATCCAGAGTATCATCAATCCTAGGTAGGGGATAGCTGTCCTTTTTAGTAATATGATTCAGTCGGCGATAGTCTACACAAAAACGCATGGTCCCGTCCTTTTTCTTCACGAGTACCACAGGAGAACACCAAGGGCTGGATGAAGATTCTATCACGCCGTCCTTCACCATTTCTTCGATCATGGTCTCTACTTCTTTTTCTCGCGCAACTGGTACTCTTCTAGGACGCTGGCGTATCGGTAGCTCAGAGCCCGTATTTATTTTGTGCTGAACCAAATTAGTCTTCCCAATATCAGCATTATTCGTTGAGAAAATATCGGCATAACGCAGCAGCATCTTCTTGGCCAATGTAACTTCTCTATCAGACAGATGCTCGCGGCAGTCTTCGAGAAAAGGTGACACATCGAAGCTTCCATTTTGTTTAGTGCCGCTGGTAGATGCTTCGCATCTTCGCACCCACGCTACTTCTTGGCAAGTACCCATTAACGTTCCCTTTTTGATGACGTGTTCTTCATTACTCAGGTTCAGTATGCGGACAGCTGAAGTATTTGGGCCCGTCACTAGAGTTCGAGCCATCATCCATGGTTTGTCAGTGTCCACTCTTTCTAAGATCAAGCATCGTTGCTCCCGTCCAGGGTCCCGTGGTAAATTAACTGGTACTATGGATTCCGATCTAGCTGGCAGGATTGTTTTCTTAAGACAGTAGACATTGCCTGACGATCCACCTTCCATGGAGATTTCTTCTGTACCACACTTCAAAATTCCTTGTTTCACATCGATCTCGCAATGGTGTTCTCTCATGAAATCCAAACCCAGAATACAATCATCGACGATATTGGCCACGATGACATTATGCCGAAAGATCCTTTCACCCAGTTTCATTTCCACTCGCCTCTCACCATGGACGGGTATGTGCTGACCGGTTGCTGTTAGGAGTAGAATTCGGTCACGGTTCCGGGAGGAGTCCCCAAGAAGACGATTGGCAACATGGGAACTGACGACTGTTCGTGACGCTCCAGTATCCAATGTCAACTTGCAGGGTGTTCCATTAATTTCACCGACGATGATCAGGCTGTTCCCATCGTGGGCCTGTGAGATCGAAACCTTGGGGCCTTTTCCAAAACCAGCCAGCACCCACCCCTCAGTCCTGGCGTTTATTCGTTTCCCTGCTGCTGGTGGGGAGTGTTGCTACCTATCCATTCTTCTTGTACTCTATCCTCCCACTTGGTGTTACGTTTAGGACAACTGGACTTTAGGTGACCCTTTTCTCCACATTCATAGCATCTCGGGCTAAACCTTTGTCGACTTTCGCGGCTAGGTGCTGCTACCACCTCCCTGACGCGGTAGGCTCGATGATCCCGACGAACTGCCTCCACCTCGAGGGCGTGGGCCAAAGCATCTCTCAAAGTCTTGGGATGTCCAAGTCTGACGGCAGCCCTCACTTCCAGATCGTGTATTCCATCGACGAAGGCTTGAATCAAAATCTTGTCGATAATTTCCGGCGATGAGTAATACGCCTTCCGGACCAGCCTTTCAATTTCTAGTGCCCACTGTTGAAGATTCTCGCCACTACGCTGAGTACGATCCTTTAACTGAGCGCGGCATACATGCTCTAAGTGTGCGTCGCCGTAACGAGACTCCAATGCTTCCAGCAGTTGGTCAAAGGTGGCCTTATTTCCCAGAGCCTCCAGTACCGTTAGGGCTTGATCTCGGAGACCTAGCTTGAGCGCCGTCATAGCCTGTGCTTCACTCCATCCATTGGCTTCAACGACGGCTTCGAATTGAATTTCATACGCAGACCACGAAGAGCTTCCATCAAATGGTGGCACCTTGAATCCGCGCGCCGGAGATGCAGTTACAAAATGAGCAGCAATTCCTTCGCCAGCTTTCAAATATCCCAAATCTTTCTTTACAAGTGCTATTTGGGCCTCCGTGTTGTCTATCCGACTTTTTGCATCCAATATTTCCTCCTTTAAAGAAGTTAGATCTTTCTCAAAAGCGTGTCGGATGTCTTTCATGAGCAGAGTTTGTTCCTCCTGACGGCGGGCCTGCTCTTGAAGAATCTCCATTAGAGCAGACATGTCGAATGCAGGAGCAGGAGCCTGCGGTGCAGTCGCCGATGTCACGCCAGACGGATCAGAATTGGTAGAATCCGTCTTCTGCTGCTGCTGACGGATGAGTTCCGGAGAATCACCAAACCTCCCCTGGTTCACTTCCTGTTGGCGGTGTTGACTCCTGGTGCGAACCGCATCAGTATCATCTTTCGGTAGAATCGGCATAATTATCCCACTTCTGACACCAAATTGTTACGAGCCGTGGGGTTCGGGATAATTTACTCAACTCTCGTAATCCGAAAAATAACACTTTATTCCCGATCTTAATCAATACAGAAACTTTTCTTCGTCAACACGCTCAACACCAAACACAACTCCAACTGTTTCCCTATTTTTTCTCTCCGCATGATCTCTTGAGCGTGCACGGGTCACTCCTCTCCCTCGAAGTCGAACGCGTCCCAAGCACTCGATGAGTTGTGCCACAATGTAAGTGTTCCGTACGGAGAAATGGTCTTAATTGAGAGGCTCTCAACATTGTCTCTCAACATAGTTACATTGTCCTTAGTAACTGCCGCGTCGCGTATTTATAATAGTTCGCGGCATTTCCATGAAATAACGTTGGGCGCAGCAATACAAATGGAAAGTTTTTCAAATTTTATGGAAGCGTCTGTAGCAACCAAGTTTTATTTATATCAACGCATTTGTTTACAGAATATCCCGTGGTATAAAGGGGTTTATATAAGTTTGAAACATGAAATGGATTTCTCGAAATAAATTCAACTGAATGCGTGTAAAACTCTTAAAAAAAGGTAACGTAAGTTTATGTTTTGTTATACGCAGAATGCAGTAAGTTATTCATTTATTCAACGGGCATTTCAGCTAGTACTGCGAAAAAGTGAGACACGTGAAGACCCTTATCAGTCCATACCCAGAAATCAACAAAACGATCACTTACACCAAAGAAACTCTTAAGAGCATCTTATCAATAATTTTATTTCTAATTTACATTAACGATCTCATAGATAACGTAAAGAGTTAGATTAGATTATTTGCCAACGATACCCTGATATACAGAGAGATTTTGTCAGAAAACGATTGTAATGTATTTCAAAACGGCCTGGACGTAGTATCAGGATGGTGTAAAGATTGGCAGCTGGATTTAAATATAAATAAATGCGTTGCCATGAGTTTTACGCGCTCCACAAACATATTTCCCGCGCAGTACCAAATTTCAGGGCGTACATTAGAGCTAGTGCATGACAACAAATACCTAGGAGTCACGTTTAGCAGTAACTTATCTTTTAAAGATCATATAAGAGATGCGATAAGATGCAAGAATAGAATGCAAAGATTAATTGGTAGAACGTTGAGAGGATGCTCATCGAGAGTCAAAGAAATAGCTTACTTTTCTCTTATTCGTCCGAGTCTAGAATATTGCTGTGTGGTTTGGGACCCACACGAAGTAGGTTTAGTCTCAGATATAGAGATGGTCCAGCGTAGAGCAGCCCGATTCGTTTGCGGGGATTTCATGTTCGATAGCAGCGTTACGGCAATGATAGAGTCCCTCAGTTGGAATTCACTACAGATGAGAAGATCTGAATGTCATAGGAAACTTTTCGAAAAGTTCATTCGTTCAGAATTTATAGATGAAGTAAGCGAAATGTTAGTGCCAGTAAGGAGCGAATGCAGTTTCCGAGAGGCATCGACGAAGCGTTATAGGGAAGTAATCACAAGGACGGATAATTACTTTTGGTCGTTTTTCCCCCAGGTTATTAGATATGCTAACAGGGAGGAATTGATAATGGCGGTGTGTTACACCTCCTTCCATACGCCTCTGGCGGCTCACGGGGTATATTTCTGAATATAAAATCTAAATCAAGTATCCTTTACATTTCAAACTTCAAATTTCCAATCCAACAGTTCCAAAGATGCACCGACTCGCAAAAATACGCAAGGAAGACACTCCACTCAGATCCATCTTCCATCAACTCCCCCCACTTATAAAATATCGCAATGGCCTCATCAACAACTCAAACACTAGCCTCTTAACCAACAACCCAAAGTTCAAAACACAAATCATCTTGTTGACATGCTTAAAAATGTATCTTTACGTAAAAACGAAACCCTAGTCTCTTACTATGTTAAGTCTCTATTCCTAAACATTACCTTAGACATCACTTATCTTTTCCTAGAACAGTGGTTATCAGAACAAAACGTTTCCTCGGAATTCATCAAAGAATATATCCTCCTGACTAAAACTTGCATGAACCAATTTTTTTCCAAATAGAAGGAAACTTTTTCAAACAAATCAATAGCACAGCAATGCGAAATTCACTCAAACCTTTTCATGACTTACTTCGAAAATTACTGCAATGACACCTTCGATGCTTCAAAGAGCCTTCTACTTCTTGCAGAAATAAAATGCTCAATAATAGAACATACATTTCTCTTTCGATGCCAACGTCACTCTCCAGTTGTAGATTTAAGAATAACACACAACTAACTCAAATTCAACATAAACACTCAGACATTCCCCCGTCATATTTGTCAAAAACCCTTTCAATCCATGATAAATAGGCTTCTAAAAATTCCTCAAAAAAGATTTCAAGAAAGAACTCACGCGCATTAAAAAATCGCGGAACAGAACAGATTTGACACCTCGCTAGCTAAGAAAACATAAACTCAATATACAGCAATACATAACTTTAACATCCACTCAATACACAATTTCATAAAATTACCCTTTGTCCCAGGATTTGTAACAAATCGAAACCATTTTTTTCCAAGTTCGACTTAACTGCAGTCTTCGTAAATCTATCGAATCTAGTCCACAACCCCAAAGACGTCGTCACTCCATCAACGCAAAAATCAGTTAATATATATGAAATTTCATGCCAAGGCTGCGATTTGGTTTATATGGGGCAGATAAAAAGAAAATTAGAGAAAAGATTTAGAGAACACATTTCCCATTTTTTAAATAATCACTTGAACAACATATTCAGCATACAACCACAGGGCGAATACATTCCTCTCGAGTTCTCAGCCAATTGGTGCTGTACCACCGGCGTTTCGGCCTCCTCCTGAGGATGGCTGCTGAGTCCGTGGCCGAGAAGTCGGTGGTAACGCCAATTGGCTGAGGAGAGGAATACACATTCGCCGGTAGAGTCTTTCTAATACAACCACGAAATCAAGTTATTTAAAATTGAGAAAATCGGTGCTCAAGTATTTAAATTTAGATGAACGCATCATTGCACACAAGTAAAAAGAGAAATTCATGAACGCCGACCAAATTCGTCCCTCTCTCTTGGAAATCCTTCCGACAACTAGGAGATGCTTTCATTTCCCAGCATCTTCCTACGTAACTAGGGAAAACCGCTATTCCCAAACTCTTCCAACCAGAACCCTCTCATACCAGTAAATACGTCACAGGTAAAAAACAAATTTTGCAAAATTTAATTAGGAATAGTCTTACGTTAACGAGACAAACGCCGAAAGAAAGAATATCGAATGAAGATTCTTATTTCATTCGTGGAATCTTAATTTTGATTCGAATTTTGGAAGATATCCGTAAAAGAAAGTTTTGTGAAAATTTGAGGTTGTATACAACTCATCCCCCTGACGACCGATCCCATTGTTGAACCCGATGTGTTATCCCTTTAAAATACTCGAGGACTTTAGGCCCATAAAGCTGATGGTTACAGAGGACGGTATATTCCATGGATAACGAGAAATTATCTGTAAGAAGGTAACCAGCAATTGCAGGCACGTAATTACAGTCAGGAAGGGTAGATTAACAGCTGATGAAGGAAGTAAGATGTCTTATACGATATAAAGCAGGAATTCTGTGGGTTTGTTCGTTTGTTTGCTCGTCTTCGATTGAAGTCCACACCGTTTGCCAGATTCGCGTCTAACTTTGCTTACGTGTTCTCTGGGATCTGGAAGGAAGTCTCAATTTTATTCGATAATTTTTCTAGGTTTAAACCGAGATCGCTCAGATAGGTTTCCATAAAAATAAATCCAAACTTCACTTTGATCGGTAGCAGGATATAGTTATTTTGAAGAATTAAAATAGAAAATTTGTCATGCAGAGTCTAGATAAGCACCAAAAGAAAGGAAATTAAATGAAGATTGTTATTTTAATCTTGGAATATTGTTTCCGAATCGAAATTTCGAGAATTTCGACAAAAATACGCGTAAATTTTCCAAAATTTTTGAGGTTGTAAACAACCAGTATAGTAAGAATAGCTTGAGAATTTAGACGTGCATACTTAAGGGTATTTACGCATTGCACAAACGATAACTTGAATTTATTCTACTTCTATATTTCCCGTTGAGAATGAACGGCCGCTTCACCTAGTACGCACACAAAATTCCTTTTTTCTATTGCAAGCTTCATGTATTTTTGCAAAATTAAACTACGAGGAATAGTCGTAGAAATAGTCAAATCAATACAAGCGCTTACATCAGGAAAAATGAATCATTTATCTTATCTTGGTCGGACAAACGTGTTTAAGACACGAAATTGTGTGAATTTTGATGCAATATATAAATGTTTTGGGAAACTGTATGTTTGCCCATTCCCTTGACGCGGAGTTGATAAGATTTCCCATAAGAATAACTTTTAGGTCCACACAGAAAAAATGAAAAAAACTTAATGATAAACTATGAGAGGTCAATACCCATTTTTCTAAGACTTTATAATTTCCAGTGGCAATAAACGAATCCCTGGGTCACATATAAAGTGTTTACCAATCTCCCCGACATTGACGATGGAAAATTTCGCTCGTTGGATCAAGAAGTCAAGAAAAATTATCTTTTTTGGAATATTACTAACTTTTGATTCGGAAATTCTTTCGCAAAAATGCGTGTTCAACTGCTGGTGTGATTGTGTCCCATTCTTCCTTGAATTAGTTAATTTCACTTCTCCGATCACACATTCAACTCGAACGTTCCAAAGACAAACGTCAACATTATTTCAAAATGATGAAGTGATTAGATGTTCTTTTGCTTCCATTTCACATTTTTACATTTATTTGCTATTGATTTTGTTGAAAATTGATTTTCTGAATTCTTTTGAGAGTTCAGCTTACAAGAATGCATACTAGTTCCTCAACTCTGTCTATCGCAATCTTTAAATAGCATCCTTGCTTCCTCCTGCGTTACTTTTAATATCCATTCAATTACTATAAGAGTTATGGTCTTCGAATATCTTTGGAAGTACCGGTTTAGGATGGCAGTCACATAGGACGAGTTGTTTTTGCGATCCAATTTGCTTAGCTTTCGAGAGCTCAGAATCAGTGCGACGATTGAATCGAAATTTTGGTTTCAGCAAATGCACCAATCATCTTAAAATCACGTTTGGAATAGCGTCCTCAAACTACAAATACTGATTTTAAAAAGAACTCTCTCATTCATTCTGCCGTAGATTACGTCGATTATCACTGATTGTCATCGTTACGAACGTAGCAATGCAACGCCTGCAACTTACCTTTTTTCCTCTATGATTTTCAACCGAGAATTCAGAAACGGTGGAGAGGGGGAGGTAGAGAGGGGAGGGGGAATGAGAGGGAGAGGTGGGGAGGGGAATGAGAGCGGTAGGGGGCAGGGGAGCATACATGAGAAGGTGGAGGTGATGGAGGGATTTTCATTGCTGAGGTGTTGGGAAAAATATTTGTTTATGAGGATTGGAATTAGGTAGGGTTAGTTAGTTAGTTAGTGTGGGTGTTTAAATGTTTGGATGGAGAAGTTGAGGAATGTATACGGAATGGGATAGTTTCCAAAAGCAGACTCCCTAAACATGATTTGCTAATATTATTACTGCAGACCCATGGAATTTCGGAAGATCTGTTTGGGAGGAGGAAAGATCATTAAGAATCCATTCGATTTTGGGAGTGTGTAGAAGGGGAGATTGAAATAGGATGGAAATTAATTTATAGGGATCATATTAAATGAACTTTCAAATTTCCACGAAACAAAACTTTATTGTGCGACCGGTTTCGAGCTAATCACCTGACGCAGAAATGAAACAAAATCTTCGGCAAAACAAAACAAAAAATTCGATAACAGCCAAATTTGCCATATATTCAGCAACGAAAATTTGGTTCCGGAGAGAGTTAAAACTGTGGTACGTGAATAGGGCAAACTTACGTTCATGTATGTTACACAAGTCACTTTTGGAACACCTCCATCCATTTGAGTGCGATCAAATTAGATCAAGCGCTATATGTTTCAAGAAATGTAACAGTCGCTGAGGTAAGTTAACACAATCTCATAGAGGCGTTTCAAACAGCCCCTATCCGAAAGCGAGGAATCGTTCTAATGTGTAATTTTACAATTTTCCTTAAATCCCCATTTTCGATTGTAGATATTTCAAAAATTTGATCGCTATATAAAAATTTGATACTGAAATGATTTACAACTATCGTTCGCTTGATCCTTCCCTGAAAGTTCATTTAACACATGCTATTGCTCTGAAGCAAAATTTGTATATTCCCTTATAATCATACCTTCAGAACACGTTGACTAACATCAAGGATACACTAACCCGTGAAAATCTAACACTCACCTGAAAGTGTGTGGCGATCTTGAATACAGTGGATTATATTAATAAGTGTGAGAATTTCTTTCATAATAACGACATAGTGCCTATTTCTGACCCAACTCGAGATTTACAGTGAAGCAGTGAATAAATTTGTGTACCACGGTGTTCAGCCCAAGTGATTATCACATGGTTTTCAATTCAAACCCCCCCGTTTACACGGACTCGTACAACTCCATAAAGCGGACATCCGCCCCGTTATTTCCAGTGTTTCTTCACATAAATTGGCTTCGTTTGTGTTCAACGTCTTGAAGACCCGACTCACTCCCAAATATAGAGTGCGAAACTCTTTGGAATTTACTAAAAAATGAAAATCTTAAAAGCATTGTGATAATACAAAACAATTGTTGATGTAAAGAACCTGCTCACTAGTTCCCAAGGAGAAACGGACTTGAAAAAAGTCTGACAGGGCCGAGAATCGGACTCGGGATCTCTACCCGGGAGACTGCCTTAACCATCTAGGCCAGAACATTTTAACTAGCCGTTCTGGGGACTTCGTGCGCAAGGGCAAGTGTAGTTTCGTCCGACTGAGCGGCATCATCTACGGGCGGAAGATCCCGGGTTCGATTCCCGGCCCTGTCAGACTTTTTTCTAGTCCGTTTTTCCTAATGCCCTTATGTGCAAAGCCACCTCAACCCTTTCCTTATCTGTTCACTAGTATTATGAAAAGTGAAGTTTTTAATTTGATTAGAGATATTTTGTCTAAAAATAATGTCGATTTATTTGTGATACATGATTTGCTTTTTGTAATTTATATTTGTATTTCCCATAATTATCTCCTGTTTAACGATTACTTCTATAATCAACCAGATGGTCTGGCTATGGGTTCTTTTGTCTGAATTGTTTATGGATAAGTTGGAAACTGCATTATTTGATATTGATAAATACGTTGGCTTTTGATGTAGGTATGTGGATGATGTACTTTGCTTTTGGAACGGTACTTAGGGACAATTAGACAGTTTTCTACTCTTTTAAACACATTACATACAAAAATCAAATTAATTTTCTTGATCTTACCCTCCCTAAAATAAGCAACTCTATTGATTTTGCTATTTACAGGAAACCTACTACTCACGGGGATTCGAACCACCCATTATTACACAAGCATGCCGCTTACCAAAGTCTCATACACAGACTTCTACACATACCACTTAAACCATAAAATACTACTACTACTACCACTACTTGAACCAGAAAATTTCATACGTGAACTCAACGTCATTGAACCAATTGCTCCTGCCAGTGGTTACACAGAAAAACTTATAAATACCATCCTTGCCCGCAAACTCAGAAAAATAAACTTAGCTAAATTCAACCCCATCTTTTCCAGCATTAAAGAAAACAAAAACTCTTTGGGGAAAACTTCCTTTTCTTGGTACCTTAAGTTACAAATTAGGAAATATACTCACTACATACACCATAAAACCAGCTTATTACACAACACACACTTTAAGGTATTCTCTGATTATAAACAAATACACGCTCAATTTTACTCTCTAAGTGGGAATATACAAATTACATTGCAACGACTGCGGATACATCTCCCAAACTTCCCGCAACTTACCGACAAGAACAAAAGAACACTTGCGCTCATTCAACAATAGTTCAGACTCCTCACTTTTCACCAAACATTTATTCGAATACAAACATCACTACGATTTCACATCCTCACTGCTACATTGTGAACAAAAAGGCCGAAAACTAGACTATCTGGAAATTATTGAAATTACGCACCACAATGTATGCGACTGTAACCTCACAAACATTCACCTTCTCACCAATCACTGTCCCTTATTTGTCAACCTACTGCCTCCCCCATCCACAGCTCCCAACGGCTAAAGACTTTGTTGCATTTCTGTGCCATGATTAGCTCGAAACCGGTCAGACAATAAAGTTTTGTTTTGTGGAATTTTGAAATTTTATTTAATATGATCCCGATTACGGAGTTCCACCAAGCAAAGGATTCATCCATCGAATATGATTTTAATTTAATGGGCCAAATGATGAGGGTCCGAGGAAATCTTCCGCTTTTCTTTCGTTTCAGCTAATTGGAGTTTCCGTAATTAGCTTTGAATAAGAAAATAGCATTATTTCCGATTCATTAATCTTTGTCGTGCACCAGAAACAGTTTCGTGGAGATATTTAGAGTGCACTTTCGCTCGTCGCGGAATATTCATGAAAACGGCGAAACTGAAATCAGCATTTCTTAAGTCGTTACTCGATTTCTTTTCATAAATACTTATGTATTTCCAAATAGGAAAGAGAACGCTTTAATGGATATATAATAAACGGATGGCGTCGTATTTATCGGCTCTAAAACATTTGGAGGAATTTCCCTTTTTGTAGCTCACGTTCTTTCCACTCCTGCAAACGAAAATTGGTAAATGGTCCAACAATGTGAATAAATTTATTAAGGAAACCATTAGGATTTTGCTTTCGACTACTCTCGTCAATGTAAGCTTCTTAGGCGCAACATCGTGTGTTTAGAAATTGAATAAATATTCCCATTCAGATATTTAAGTGTCATTTTCGATTTTAATTCGTGAGAATTTTCTCTAAATTAAGAAGGCTTAGCAAACTCTCGTGATTTTAAAGAACCCTTACATTTTACATTTACATTTAAACACTGCAATCCGCCAGTGGCGCTAGGCAGGGGGTGTAAAAATACCGACATCCTTAACTAACCCGAAGAGCTATTACCTTCTCTAATACTTCGCGGGAAAAACGACCAAAAGTAACTGTATCTGTCCTGGTAACTACTTCCCTGTATCGCTTTTTTGTTTTCTCCCGAAGATCGCGTAAGTTTATAACTGGGATAAGAATATCAGTTATCTCCTCCCCGAAATCGATAGTGATAAATTTCTCAAAAAGCTTCCGTCGATGTCTTCTATCACTAAGAGAGTTCCATCCGAGGGATTCTATCAAAGCCACTGCTGTCGAATCTGAAATCTCCCCTGACGAACCTTGCTGCTCTACGTTGAACCATCTCGAGATCGGAAATTAATCCTACTTCGTGAGGATCCCAAATCGCACAGCAATACTCAAGTAGAGGTCGAATCAGGGAAAAATACACTGTTTCTTTTACTCTCGATGAACATCCCCTCAGAATTCTACTGGCTAACCTTCGCATCCCATTCGCATTTCCTATTACACTTCAAATATGCTCTTCGAAGAAAAAATTACTGCTGAGCGTAATTCCTAAGTATTTACGATGCATCATGAGCTCCAAGGGATTTCCTGAAATTCTGTACGGTACGCTGGTAACGTTATTGGACGGCGTGAAAGTCATGGGAACGCACTTCTTTACATTCAGCTCGAGCTGCCAATCACTACACCAACCCGAAATAATATTCAGATCGTTCTGCAAACAAACAGTGTCACCTTGAGTTGCGTTCTCTCTATACGCAACAGTATCATCAGCGAATAAATTAACCTTGCATTATCCACAACATTGTTAATATGTATCAGGAAATAAATTTGTCTTAATACACTTCCCTGTGGAACACCGGATGTGACGCGAACCTCATCAGATAAAATTTCGTCCAACGCAACTCACTGCGATCTGTCTCCGAGAAATTAGTTTATCCATTCAACTACTTGACCTTGACTGCTACCATCGATTTTTGAGCTAATTCGTGTTTCCTATGAGAATGTATTGGAAATGCAGACTCGTATAGATAAGGCAGTAACTTAAGACCTTACTTACAAGTACACTACCATGTACAAGTGTTTATAAACCATCCGAACTTTGAATATAGACAATTAAGTAACTTTTCCTCGGGTTCAACGGGAAAAAGAAACAAGATATTGATTAATATAAGAAAAGATTATGTTAGATAGAGTTTGTGTGAATTCTTCTCAGAAGTCAATCTGCGGTCGACTTGAGTGTTTTCTCCTCCGATAACGTATTCCGAATAATTGATCAACGATTTTTCACAAGATAAAGCGCCTATATTTTCTCTTGATTCCATTTCTTATTTTTCACATTGACTATGCAATTTTTCATCAGGTTTCAGAAGATCACAGGTAGTATTTTATCAGTCGACTTTCATGTATCCGTTGAAAATATATATTCCGCTATTTTATATTACAATTTCCATGTCGATCTATTGGCCATCGCTTCCAAAGGCTCCCTTTAGAACGTTTGGCACAGCGCATTTCACGGTCTATTTATATTGCAAAATTATATTTTTTTAAAAGTTTCGCAAAAAAATTAAAATTTTATAAAAATATGTCTGATATTCTTATTGCCGATTATGGGTTTCGGTTCCAATGATGGGAAAATTGTTAAAATGTTTTCTATAAGTCCAATTTAACCGAGGCAGTTTCATGAACCCTGTGAACTTCAAAACTATATTCTTCTATAGACTTCAAATAATATATTCGAGTGATATTTGCATAACTCTTTTAATTCTATTTTCCGGTCCATCGCTTCGACGGAAGAAATGGGTATTTCTCATTATGATTTTTTCATAATCAGAAACTTGCTGCAACGACATAATTCGGATTTGAAGTTTTATTATATTAGTTTTCAGCATCGAAAGTACGAGCGTTCATTGAAAACTCCGAAATGTAGCTCCATCTTTTAAATAAGCACCGCTGCCCTCTGGTGGCGTGTTTCCGAAACTACGTTGCGCACTGCCGTGTCTCGCTCTGCTCGCGCATGTTCTGCTTTGACGCACTTTTTTTGAGGAAATTGAATGTAATATAACCTCAGTCAACGGGTCTATGACTAGGCTAGACTATATAGTAATGCATATACGGTCGTCTTCATCGTAGAAAAACGCATGGAAAGCAAAATTCATAAGACCACTAAAATATCAGTGGGAGAATTTGATGCGACATTTCCAATGAGAAAGTATTCATAGAAACAAATTAAGAATATTTGCTCGCAATATTTATTATAAGACCGGTTTCAGCGTTGAATTGACATCGACGTTAATTAGTGAAAAGTTGCTTCCAATTTTACAAGGTGTTGAATGTACGAAAAACTTTGTTGATCTGAAAATCTGTACAAAGCTACCGATATAATTTAATTAGTAACTCGTAGATTCTCTGCTGAGTTAAGAAAGCATTCATTTCAAATATTGTCATTAACAAAACGAAGAATTAAGTCATGTATTCTGAAAAGATTTTCCAGTTGGTTGGATACATACGTTTTAGTGGGAAGTCGTCGCAGGTTTGCAACAGGAGAGAAACTATGTTGTTACGGGGCTTCCAATGGAATAGCCGGTGGCTTCTACATTGAATTCAAGGGAAAAGGTTTTGGGAAATAAAGGTATATTAAGTAATCTGTGAATTACATAATAAACAGTTCGTGGTATTGGTGAACCTTTGGGATTTATAGGGTATTATTACAATAGAATTTAACCTCGTTAGAATAACGGGAGATCGAATTTTCCAAGTGAGTGCCAGCGAGGAGAGTCGCTCTGGAAGTACACAATCCTCAACGCCATAGGAAAATATTTTCGTAGATAATTTACTTCCATCGATTTGCTGGGAATTCATGGAGAAAATCTACGGCAACGATATTTTACTTTTAATAAGTTTGATCTTCTCACGCACCGAACAAAATCTCACATCTGAGTAATCTCGATTTGAGGGAGTCTGCGCCCTGACGTCATTCAATAGTGACGTCAGAGGCAGCTTCGATCCGTTTGCACCACGCACACGCAATGCCAACTGCAAATGAACGTGAGGATATTTGCACTGAAAAGGAACCAAAAATATCAATCAAATCAACTCTTATATGCATAAGGTTACGTGATTTTCGTTCAGAGCAACATTATGTCATGCGTTTTGGTAAAGTACTTCACTGCATTTACTTTACCGTTCACTGTTTCTTTCTGTTTAATCCGTTCAGTTTAATACACTTTTTAATAATTTTAATTAACTAATTAAGTTGATTACCGAAGGCAATACCTCATCCCTTATCTATTTCTGCCTTCTTTCACCACTACATATAAACGTGGGCACCGACAGATTGCCCCATGTACATAACAAATACATATTTAAAGAAGAATACTACAAGGAAGTGGACATGAAGAGGTCCAAGTGGAACCAAAAACGAAATTGATCACATATAAGTTAAAAAACTGTACACAGACACGAACTGTGAAGTGTTAAATATCTTTAACACAGGGAGTAACAACAACGCTGTTGACGCAATATCACGTTTAACCCCCAAATGGAACGGCAGAAGTTGATTTCTTGCGGGGAAATAAACATCGATAAACTTTCAGATAGCAGAAGGAGTTTCAGCTGGAACTAAGAAACACATCTTCAAGAGGAAGAACTAGAAGCCAAAGTCATACAGGTCATAAAAATGTGGCAGAGGAAGTAGCAAGTATGCCAAGGAAACTTACGGATAAAAATTTCAGTGATGGAACCCGGCAAATGATGACACGACGGAAGGAACTGAAGAATTTACACTACATGATATAATATCGAATAAGCCCAGTTTTGCAACTCTATTAGAGTGGCAATCAAGGAAGGCGTGGGGAATTTTAATGAAAAGGTTGTGCAAGGGGCCATAGAAAATGACAAGAGCATTAAGAGCCACATACGCCTAGCAATAGAGAGGAAACAGATATTGCCGTTACAAAAACGAGATGGCACAACGACCTTCCTTTGGCTTCTTCAAATGAAGCATTATTTGACCACATAGTAGGACATTCGAGGAGAAAACTGTCATCAATTTTAAGACGATCGAATAATGACTTGCTTCTGACGGAAATGAAGTTGTAGATGTTTTTCTCTGAAATAAAACAAGAGAAAATCAATTGACAAAATTATGATCTAAACAGAAAACTAATGAAACAACTACTATAATTATTTATTTAACTTACCATACAATGAACCGTAAAGTTCTTCCTTCGATGGGATGTAACGTTTACCATGAGTCCATAAATTCTCTTCGGATAAATTTTTAACTGCCGTTATCCACATCATCGTCAAATAATGATAAGGCAGAAACTTCTTCAGTCAAATATCGTAAATGCTGACTTATCTCTAGTGAAGCTGATTTGCGATGCTTTGGTACAAAATAAGGCTGCTCACTCGTAAATGGCGCTTGCGGTTTTGACTAAGAATTTTGTAAAAAATCTATGACCGGCATTTTCCGGAATATTAGTTCGACTACAACCCCCTGTATAACTTTTATGTGCAGGAATCAAAGTAATTTACTTAATAATAATAGTAATGTGGCTGAAAATGGAATTTATTCAGCATTAACTAAGCGAAGTATCAAAGTTCGCACAAACAAATTCCACTTTTGTATTTTATCGATTCTAGCCCATTCTGTACGAAGTTATATATACTAGAATAAATATAAACTAAAATAAAAGAATGCTTGGAAGGTTTCAAGATGATATTTAATTGCAAAGAGATTATCATTAGCAATGGTTCTTTGGTCTTCGACTTTGTCAGATTCGAATTCGCCGAACGCACTCAATAACTGCGCTTTCGTACGATCCAACTAACTTGGGAGACACAAAAAGCGATCCATACTTTCATAATTTCAAACACGCTAGTTCTTAATTATTTATTCTTAAGGACTACAATTAGGCACCAGGTGATAGTCATTCCTGTTGGGGGAGGGAAAAATAAAATAATCTGCCTCCTATTCACCCTAGTAGGGAGGAACTACCATATTGAAGAGAGTAAGTCTTACATATAATTACAAAATTTACAACATTCATACAATATTTTAAAGAATATAATAATATTATTATCGATAAATACATTATAAGATGTAATTATTATTATGTTTCCTATACGTTTTAAATCTATAGGAAAACGCAATGCGTAAGTAGGTCATTCGGAAAATGCTACAGTTTGGATTCAACTCATCCATACGAGTATGCCAATGTGGAATGGAGATAGCATCCAAACGATGACTGAACTTAACAAAATAAATAAGGAACAAAGAAATTCTAAACGTTTTAATTTTTAGCTCCCTACCAAGAATGAACAAACGGACGGACCAATCACTAAGAAATCCTCGGACGATCATCCGGAGACCCTTTTGACGATGAGCTGTTTTCAGAACATTTTGAATATAAATAAGTGATGTATTGCATAGACCTTATTAGGTAAGAATAAATTACATTCAAAATTCCGGAAACGGAGTTATTTGCGTTTCACCTAATTCTCTCAGCAGCTGCCCCATTTTCATTGCATTAACTATGTATGTGCGTGTATGTATACATTGTATGTGCGTGTATGTATACATTGTATGTAGGTGTACAAAACTTGACTGGCCGCCATGGAAGAAGTCGTAAGTGCATTCGTTCTCCTGCCAGAGGCAGAAATGAGCGGTTTGTTATTCTCCTTTCGGCGATACTTCAATACAAAAACAGAAAGAAATCGATTGTAGAAATGGAGGCTTAAAATTGTTTCACTGAAAAATATTGATTATGTCATAATTCCTATTCCTGATCGATTACAGTAATTCAATGAGAATGTTTCTTAAAAATCAATGATTGCTTGCTTTGTTATATTTGCTATCTCGTATAATTTTAACCGGCCAATGACAAATCATGAAATCCATTTTCCAGGTAGATTAGCAGTGTATTGCAGGACGTCTTTTCCATACACTATAATAGCTTATGCTATACATTTATGAGTTTTCTGCCGTTTTTCTCTCATTTATAGCGAAAGTTACACCTCATACACTTCATTTGGATCAGTTTCACCCATTTCTTATCCGTTAAACACAAAGCTATTCCAGCTGTTATCAATTTATCTATTCCTATAACTGTAGATAAATAATGTACAATATTTTGCAGCCAACTTTCAAAAGAGCTCCCCTATTAACACATAGCTGCGTGAAACTTAATTTTTGAAGACCAAAGCTCGATTAGAATTTAACTTATTTAAAATTTAATATAAAAGTGTGTATTCTTTTACAAGTGAACTTATAAAAGTAAAAAAACACACGAATTCCACATATTTTATAATAAAGCTGTTGACCGGTGTCGGTGTTAAAGCACCATCCTCAAAACTAGCTAAGCTGTTCTGAGGATGGTGCTTTAACACCGAAACCGGTCAACAGCTTTATTATAAAATTTGTGGAATTTGTACAAGTGTGTGTTTTTTACTTCTCTGAGCTTAAAATGAATTTCCACCAAATAACACTAGAGTTGATTTCTTTTACAAGTGAAGCAGGAGAGAGTGCGGACGGCGCCCTCCTTTCCACTGGGCGTGGCGTGCTTTTTATAGTCCTTACGCACGAACCGTGCCTGGTACGGCCAAACGAACCGGACCAAGAAAGACGCCCCACCAAAATGTTCGACATGAAGTCACAAAATTAGAACGAATTGCTTTCTTGAAATTTTCTATTCGAATGCTTTTATAAAAATTTAATTTGAATTGGTAAAGAAATCTGAACGCGTTCGTATGTGACTGCCAAAATAAATACAGATAAAAATAATATGATTACCGTGCCACAATGTAAAATGTTGAAAATGCATCTCGTCTAAAGAGAGACTCAAATACCTAGTTATTTCATATTTCGCCGTCTCATCAAGTTCATTCATGTCATCAAGGGAATCAGTATATTTGCTGAGCATATTTCTCTTCAAATAAATAATTAATAATTACTTACTTATAAAATAACACTTGAAACCGAACTCATTGAATGGTTAGCTGTTGATAATCGAGTGCTGGATGGACTACGCTATTTATAGAGCAAAATAGATGACAATCGGATAAGGTCTGTTCACCTTATGTAAGTTAACGAAATTATTCAATTTTGCCCTTTATTCCATGGTATTTTAACTGAGTGTTTCATTTTTAGGATGAATTCTATTCCTAATTATATTATTCTTCAGTTTTCAAAATTTGAGGCAGAAAGTAAAATTCAGGATGAAAGAGAGCCTTTTTCGTAAACAGTCTAAACTCCTTTGGCAGTGAGTGTATAAGCAGCTGACAAAATCTCTTCAGTAACAAATTCTTTAATAAATGATGGCGGACGCATACATTGAAGAAGAACAAGAGCGAAAGCTTGCAACCACGAGGAAGTGAAGAAACGCTTGATCATGAGAAGGTCATATCGTAAAGGAGTATCGTTCCGCGCTGGTTCTCTACTATGCGGTGAAGATCAGCAGGGTGAACTGAACTTCGTCAGAAAATATAAAAAATATATAAAAAGTCGTTTGTCAGGGCGGCGTTGGTCATCGGGAATCGATTTAAAAGTCCGGTAAAATTAGTTTCTGATAAATATTTTATTTCTCGCCTTTTGTGGAATAAAGATGACTTTTTTTTGGTTTAGCGGTGAGTTGCGAAGAACTATGTCACGCTATGCAAACAAAGAGCTTCAATTTGTACAAAGATATAATATTTTTACTTCCTTTTGTACACTCCTGGCCAAAATTAACGCAGCACTGGCCGTAAGGATCGCTAGGGAGGTGCTGCGTTAATTTTGGCCAGGAGTGTACAATACGCGGTGATGGAATAAGAATCGAATATAAGCTCGTCAAATTAGAGACAATTTTCCTGTTTTCAGACACTCGTTACGTCGTCGCTACGTTTGATAAAATCCGACTTTGAGGTGGTTTAAAAATTCAAATGCTGACGAATTCAGAACTGTTAATACTCCGTATACACACTTGATCGATTTTGCGTTCTTCTGGACGTCTCCAAAATCATAATCGGCAGAGAAAGATCTTCCCATTTAGAACCGATTGAAATTCCCGTCGGAATCACCGAAAAGTTCCCTCTCCCTCATTATCAATCCATGAAGTCCTCAATGTATAATTAATTGAATTCATAAAATGACTGAAGTTTTAATTATTATAAGGATTCACTTCGCAAAGACTACAAAAACGTTTTTGGAAAACCTAAGGCTAAATCTAACACCAAAACTTTTTCGAAATATTTCGTCGATGGTTGATATGCTACAGAGCCCTCACCATTTAGTTGACAGTATTGCTCAAATGGCCAACGCTGTTGCCAAACCTACGGTGGCGGGGCGACAGCGATGACGCCGTCGCCCCGCCTCCTGAACACCGCGCCGAATTTGAATTCATAACCATGAGTGTTATGAATAAGCTAATCAAAAAGCTCCTAGAGTTAGGTTTTCGATAGATAAGGGATGTATGCACAATTTTTTAAAGTTCGGTCAAGATCAAAGCTCTAAATACCATGTGAATTACTTCAAAGTATAATTTTTATAGGATAATGACAATTATTGGCAAGCGATAGGTAGTTAATTTTTTTATTTAAAACCAGTAAAGTTGTTACCTTAAAATATATCCGCAATGATATATTTTTCATAAAGTTAATAATATGAAAGGTTGAATTATGATATTAATATTTGATGAAATATTTTTTTTCCGGGATGGACAGCATTAAATTCAATTGACATTCACTCGTCCTTCCTAATTGGTTAGACGACTAAATAATAATATTTACCGTCTGAATGATGTCGTCTTATATCGATGGCATAATCAAATAACAATTTAAAAATTTAATAAATTCTAAGATAAAAATCTTCTTACCTTTCCACTCAAGAATCCGAAAGGTATCCAAATCCCTCCATGTAAGCTGATGTGCTGGGCTGTGGCTCTGACGCATCTTCTGATGTGCTTGTCCACTGAGACGGCGATTCAAGACGAACAATCAGTTCTTCTATGTCATCTTGCAAATTATCTGCCTGCCACATTTCCTCTTCCACTTTCATCACATTTTTACATGATTTCGCCAATTTTCAGGAGAAACAGAGCCGAAACTCTCTAATATAAGTCTCTCCACATCTTTCTTCTTAAATATTACATTCTTCATACCCACGTAATGCTTAATATGGTTGCTATTTATTCAGCAGTTCTCATGCGAAGTTTTTTTGTCCGTACTCAATAAAACCACTTTCGTATTTTTGAAGTTTTTTTTCGATTCTAGCCCACTGTGCGAAGGTGCTCTCTGGTAGGGCTGAAATTGTGCCCTTGTTCTGACTATCATCACAAGCTAATACTTATTATGACCCTGGGAATTTAACGAGTATTACGCACAAAATGAGAGTGGGAAACACTCCTTCGAGAACTGCCTAACACACGGAGCGAATCAGCTTTGCCCACTGAATATCGCATGAAATCACGAAAAAGAGAAAATCGCACAGATAAACACAGATATTTTACAAAAAAAAGGCAGAATCTGATACTGAAGCCAAGTTTTATGGTAAAAAAATCGCTGATTAACGTTAGAGGATTCTGAACTATTACGTTAAGACTGTAACTTTAACTAGTTCCTTCTATCATACTCTGATGGACTATTTTCATTTGTCATGGGGTGCAGGATGGAGTCGATTAAATTAATTAATTGCAAAGATATTAGTTCGCATAATCAGGTTTTTGATCGATATTGTGTGTATGATATTTTCAGTTTCCATAATAGTTCATGTTGAATTCACTTTCACTGAATTTTTTCTAAATTACAAAATCAACTCACATCTCAGAGGACATTGTTCAGTTCATACTCAAAGAAAATGAATTTTCAACTAAGGCCTGTCATAAAGTTGCCTACGTCCTGGATAAATGTGGCGAACCGTTTAGAGGATGAAGTGGTGAAGGAATACTTGTTGGAGGCGGCTGAGGAACTTTGCCCAGAAAAGTCGAGACAATTTCAAAAAGTAGCTTTTGGTGGAAATACTGTTGAACATTCAAGGTAGATGTCAAACCCACCTGACGGTACACCGCATTTGATTATTTTCGTGAAATCAGCTGTTATAAAGACAACAGGCCCAGCGACACAAACAACCTAATAATCAATATTCAATAACTCTGCACGAAATTTATCAAGAATATTTGTCTCAAATACAATACCACACAATAATAATTATAAGCAAATTAGACCCGTGCTTGATATCGCAATTTACGTATATTAAGAGAGCTAAGTGAAACGTGACGAAAGACTAATGCAAAAGAACTCCGGACTTGTGAAGATTACGCTATATTATTCACGAATTAAGATATATTCCAGTTACCAGAAATATCACAAATGATAATAAGTTTAACTCAGCTTTCAGAAAGAGTCCAACGTGCTTTCACGACAGTTCAGTACACGTCACTCATCGTCGAAGGAAAAACTGTTCTGACCGCGAGCAATTCGCTCCTCCAGTCTAATCGCGCCGACCTTCTCACGACGGTCTCTTCAGTGGGCGAGCTCTCGCGTAAAATAGCCCGTTCTTCGGAAAAACTCCGCATCTCTCGAACAGGAGGGGTAAACAACTAAGCACAGACATTAATAACATCAGGGGTGAGGCGAATCGGCCAATCACTCTCATATAAACTGTCACATGTCTACGCCGTGTTAATTAGTCCGATCGGCGGCAGTATCTTTGCCATCACAAGTATAAAAATAGCCTTATACTCCGGCCCTTCAGCCAGAGGCACTTCTGACGGAGCCTTTCTGGCTGAGAAATTCTCACAGCAACTTTTAAATGGGGAAATTTCACTAGAAATTCGTCGCAATACCATTTCCATCCGTGTTGCAGTCATGGGTGAAGACGTTATGACTCAAATTGCAAAAAAGGCACGCAAGTTTCCCCATTTTTCAATTCCGATTAAGGAATCGCTGTTCCACATCTCAACTGTCTATCTTCCACCTCAACTGCTATCAGAGGTGTGAAGAGAACACTACACTTCCCTAAATAGATTGTACTGTTACCATAGAGGATATATACAATGAATTGAAATAAAAACATTTGCTGATTATAACTTGGACTGAACTAACCTCAGTTGACTGATGGAGGAAAGAACACGAGCCTCGTAAAGAAAGACTTGGTTGGACCAGTGAAGCAGTTATTTATTGAGAAAAACATTCCACTTGCTGTAGTATTCACCAGCAAGCTTTGTGTGCTAAGTATGTGGATATCAGCAGTGTGCTGAATACTGTTCAGTTTACTGAAAACGCTTTAATCTCAAAGTTGATATATAAAATCTTGTTCCCATATTCGATCTTGCAGTTTCGTAAATAAATTTTTAAATTATAATATGTGTGAACGCATGTCCCGCTGAAGTTGGTGGTTGAATATTTATATACACATATATACTTTGAATACCTTCTCAATATAATAATATCGTAACTTATTTGGATTGTTCGTATCAATTAATAATAAACAATAATTGCTCTTCAACGATATCAGTAGCCAAACATTGATTGAAAAATGTGAATTCGACTCGGCGATATTATTAAAGAGTAACTTAGAATTGAGTTCGTATCGCCACCGCCCATAATTCGTCTTCTAATTAGAAATCTCCGAACGGCCGAATCGCTGCAACAAGAGAACTTTTTATTGAAGAACACTTTTCGATCTTTGATGCAAAATGAACAATCAGAGTTGAGTTGCAATGAGACGAAAGAAGTGCTTCCAACAGATATCTATTGTATATAGACCCTTCTTCGGATTCATTCATGTACATACCTATATAGATAGATAGATAGATAGGATACTAATTCACAGGCTAAACTACAATCGTCATTGACCTGAAATTTTTTCCGACGTATTGGCCACCACGTGAAACCACCGGAAAAATGGCGATTTTGAACCTCAATGTCATGGGTTCAATTCCAGAGGGCCCCAAAGTCGCGATTTTTTCCATTTAAATGCATTAATTTGATTTTCGGGAATTAAAAAAAAAATACTTCCCGGATAGGTAAGGAATTAAAACTCAAGGAGCCTATGTATATAGTCATGATCTATCGAGAACATAAATGATATTTACGGAAAAAGTCCTAGGTTCAATGCTAGGACGATGCAAAAATCTGCCCTTTAAAATATAATAAGGTAGTTTTTCGTTATTTTTTTTTTGATGCACATATCGAAATGATAGGAAGTTCGTGCTACGCTAGAAGACGTATGTTAAGATTTTGTTTAAGAAAAAAAAAGACCGTACTATTCCTGGGTTCGATGCCAGAGCACAATAGCATTTCTCTCATAAGGAATATATGGGAAAAGTAGGACGTTGTTTGAGGCAGTTAAAGCCAACATTTCTGCCTGAATTTTCACACATAGTTAGAGGTGGTGATTTTCTGTTGTGCTGCATAGTAAGTATCACCAGAAAGACCAGGGTTCGATGCCAGATGATTAAATTGCAGCGAATTTTAAGGATATTATCAACACATAGTTAGATACGGTGATCTTTTATTGTGTTGCATAGAAAGTATCACCAGAAAGACCCGGGTTCGATGCCGGGCGATAAATATGTCTCCCATTTCAAACACATTGAGGTAGTTTTCATTATTTTTTTATGCACTGATCGAAAAGATAGGAAGTTCTTGCTTTGCTAGAAGATGTATATTGAGACTCGGTTTAAGAAAAAATATTAGATAAGACCATGCTGTTCCTGTGTTCGATGCCAGAGCACATTATAATTTCTCACATAAGGAATATAAGGGAAAAGTAGGACGTCGTTTGAGGCAGTTGCACCCAATTTTTCTGCATGATTTTTCACACATAGTTAGAGATGGTGATCTTCTGTTGTGCTGCATAGTAAATATGACCAGGAAGATCCAGCTTCGATGCCGGACGAACAAATTGCAAAGAATTTTAAGAATATTATCAATCCTTTTTTTCCTTTTGAGGACCCTCTCGAATTGATGCCGACTTGAAATTACTGTTATCGAAATGCTTGCAGTATGCAAGCAACATTTTACTCGTATTAAATAGAAGATGCAGGACCTGGTAAAGTGGTGAATTGGAACTCATATCTTTATCTAGGGGAATTGTGTGCTATATATAAAAAATTGTATTCCTGTTATAGTTTAAGAAAGTTGAGTTACAAATAAAATTATATTAATCTCATAATCAAAGAGAATTATTTTCTTCGTTACAGTTCAAAAGTTGCTTGCTTCCATAGCATGATAGGAGATTCATCTTCATTAAATTTTCATAATAAATCACCACACGGGCAAAAGTTTCTAACCTCGCAAATTTTGAATGTTACCAATTCGAAAATGATAAGTAATTCTGTTGAATGAGAGGTCTGGGAAATATCGATACAAACTAGCCATTTCTTAAGTACCTATAACTTAATTTCATTTATGAAGTTAATAGCTTGTTTATCTAATTTCTTAGTTTTAATGATATAGTATTAATCCACCATGTCGGTTAGTGCAGCAATAGATTCCTTGCCTTAAAAAAGAAACAGTATTGTTCATTTAGCGACAAGATCGGGTGCGAGAGAAGAACAACGCAGAATGTGCAGCCTTTTCTGTTTGGTGGAATAGGTGCTCTTAAAAATCGTCGGCAAAAGATTCACAAGATCAGGTTTAGAAAAATAGTACAATATCATCCAGATCATTTTAAAGAAAAAGAGAGGAAGAGTTGATCTCAGCGTTTACAGCTACGTTTCATGGCGCACCACCAATAATAGCCAAGAATATGGGAATGAAATGTCTCAAATATTTGTCTGCGATTCATCTATTGCGAAGAAGCAATCCAGTGGTAAAACAAAAGAGTGCAGTATCGTTGAAAATGTTTTAGCTCCAGCCATGAAATCCTACTTTCTAGCTAAAAAAAGTCTTCGTTCGCCTCAGATGCTTCCATTTAAGGAAATTCAAAACTGTTTTCCGTGATTGTGCAATATCTTTGCAAAGAGAGTGGAGTAAGAACAGGTGGATTTTTACTAAGACGCGAAAGAAGACAGTGAATTAATATCAAACAAATTAAAATCTATTATTCACATTAATGGTCTTAACTTAATAATATATTCGCGTAATTTGCGGAAAATGCGTCAGTTAATTACAGATTTCCTACTTCCGTTTTTCAAAAGTTGAAATTTTCAATTCCAGGATCAGTGAAAGCAAACTGCAAGTGCCACGTTTTACACAATTTGATATTTTTATTTTAAAAGGTTATTCTGAATTCGCGTCTCATCCTAAAAGAGCATCAGGGCTTAAATAGATCTTTGATAGCCTCGACCAGGGGTGAAAGAAATGTACGTTCGATGGCTTTCGACAGTAATACATCGCTTTCTCTGAAATATGATTTTCTCTCACACGGAGAATGCCCGACATTTACTGGGAAGCTTTCAAGAATGAAGATGATAATTCATTAAATATATGTTACTGTTTGTTCTTGCATAATATTACGAATATTTTTTCATACATTGTGAAATGCAAAACACGAAAAATGATAAGTTTCATGGCGAGAAAACTATGGATTCTTAAATGGATGGATCGTTTAAAATTCATGGATGATTAGAAGATAATTACATTCGAAAATGAAGTTAATCACTTTTTTGAACGATTTTTATCTAATTTAGGTAAACGGTATGATGATGAAACATTAGAGTTTAAACATATGTCGATTCTTTCTTTGAGAAAGTCTATTATATGGAAAGACTTTAAAATCTTATGTGAATCACTTCGATTGAATTTAAACATTGAAAATATGTACGATGATTTTTGCGTTTTAAGGGATTTGTATGATCATCTGGCAGACTAGAGCAGAGTGGATCTACGCTGGGTAGAATATTACAAAAAAAGAGAATAATTCCGGTAAAGAACGTATGAAACTGGTCTCGTTTATGTTGTCGATTTCAGACGCCACCAGAGAATGACCACTTAGTATAACGGGACAGATTTTAACTGAGGAAACAGATTAAGTAACAAGCTGCTTAAGGCGGAATTGCAGGTATTTTGGAACATCAGTTTAAAATGTACGGAATATTATTCGCTTCTTTAGAATAATCCAAAAATATTGGAAGCAGTACGGAATCAGTCAAATTATTTATTTTTTTGAAATAAAAATAATCTTTATTATATTTTGCTATAAATATTCAAATTTATTTAAAATTTTTATCAATTGTGATAAAAATTTTCACTATTATTCACCTCCATATATATTAAATACAAATATGTATTATAGTCGTGGATAATTAGTTGTGAATTTACTTTAGTTTGCTGTGAATATTGAGAACAATAAACATGGATATCGTGCATGTTTATTTCCTTAAATAACTTTACGTTGACAATCCTCCTTATTGTAAGTTATTTAAGTCATATCCCATTTTTATAGAAAGATGTTTAGAAATATTTTAGAAGTTTCTTAGAGTGCGTCTTTAGAAGTGCTAATTTCCATGATTCTGTCCAGAAAATTTTGTTAAGGCATTGAAATATGTTTATAGGTAGAGCTAATATAAGTATGATCAAGTTGAATATTTATGCTGTCCGTGTTGATTCCTAATTATGAAATCGTACGTTTCAAGAAAGGCCATTAAAGAGCTAGCTATTATATGTTCCATCATTTTACCGCTCAGTGATATTAAAGATATAGGCCTGTAATTAGCTGGATCGTCCTTAGAGCCGCTTTTAAATATTGGCGTGACATTAGCAATTTTCCAATCATTCGGGACCTTTCCTTCGCTCATACTCTTGTCAAATATAACTTTAAGAAAAGGTGCTACGCTCTCCGCTACTTCCTTTAACACTCTAGCAGGTATGTCTTCAGGACCCGGAGCTTTATTCGGTTTAATCTGTTGCAATAGTTTAATGACTCCGTCTTCTCTGAAGGTGATTTTCGACGTCGATTCAGGTTTATCAACATTTTGGAGAGTATTTGATGTATCGTCAGACGTGAAAACGCTTCGAAAAAAATCGTTCAAGATATTAGAATTTGCCTTCAGCATCGTTTACTACATCACCGCTAGTATCCTTCGACGAACTAACAGTTTGCACTTTACCTTGTACCTCACGAACGTACGACCAAAACGCTTTTGGGTCCTCTTCCAAATGTTCGCATAAAATCTTCTTTTTATATTGACGGAGGGAATCTTGCATAATTCGTTTAGTTTCCGACTTTTCTTCCTTATGTTCGCTCTAAGAAATACATAGGAAATGCTTACATCTGCCCACACGAGCGTATTTACGACCACAAGCCGGCAGCTGTGGTCGGACTGTGGTCGGTCCCGGCCACCGACCACAGCCTTTCACCACAACACACGAGCCACACTTCGACCACACTTCGACCACAGTACGACTTCCAATACAACCAGACAGGTGAAGTCCGGTCCAACCACAGGCGAACCACAATTTGTGGTCCGCCTGCGGTCGGTCCCGACTGCAACTCAACCTCATTTTTGTGGTCGAGACCAACTGCAAAATGTGGTCCGTGTGTTCAAGCCCTTAATTTGGAATGCAAACGCCTCTGTTTCTTTAGTGCTCTCCTAGTCTCCTTATTATACAATCTAGGTTCATTAATTTGATTTGAAAGTTTTGAGGGTACAAATTTATCCATTAGGTCACGCATTGTTCATACAAAGAGATTCCACGTGTCCTCGGTATTTAAACATATCGCGCGCGTTTTATACTCCGGAAATTCGTACATTCGGATATTCGTATGTACTACGATATTCTTCGAAATCGGCTCGCGGGTAAAAATATACTATGCGCTTAGGTTTTTTGTGCCTTACCAAGTTAAGGTCGAAATATATAATGATGGCTTTGTGATCGGATATTCCATCGCAAACAGATGTGTTAGATACTCGCTCGGAGGTATTCGTAAGAAAAAGATCTAAAATGCTTATTTCCCTGGTAGGCTCTTTGACTAGCTGGTGTAACGCATTTTTTGCATTAAATTTAACAAGGTCCGATATTCATACCCTTGAACATATTTTTCACTGGCAAATACAGCGTTCTATGCCATAACTAGCATGTACAATTATAACAAATCTTAGGGTTATTTTTTCGTTCTCAAGATCGTTTTATATTTGTAGTATACGCTGACTGAAATATCATAAGTTACTTATCTATTTTTTTTCTCTTGTTGTGAGTAGCATACTCTCAACTAATACTTGGGAAAACTTAAAATCAAAAATTGTTATAACGAAGGATAATGCTCCGACGGCACAGTACTCTACCCCGAAAAACGGAGGGTGGACTGTATCTGAGCAAAAGAAACGGAAAAAGGTGAGCCCGCCGCAGGGGATGGGAAATCACCTTATAAGGTCCTCTCCTGACTCCCTTGGCGGTCATCCACGATGTTGTCTCGACCGTAGGCTTTTTGAAGTGCCACGCACACGACGACAAGAAGCGTGACGACTCCTCGCGCCCTCTGCAACCATAGCTCAACATAAATACAAAAAAAGAAGGCGAGCGACGATTCCGCTCCCCGCGGCAGGCTCAAATGATACTTTTGTCTAAACTGATAATATGAAGAGCCTTAAATATCGGATGAAATGCAAAATGTTTTACCTGACATTTGCAGACTGGGTTAAAATTTTGTTTTAAATGCTGCGTTGGAATGCTATTTTACACCTGTAGAACTAGTCATTTTTCTTTAGAATTTTGGTTTTAGGCATCACATCAACTCTTGAATGTAGTGCTGCTATAGTGCTGTGATAAATATCTGCAGTTAGTTATCATGTCAGCTGATAAAACATATTACCATAGATGGTATACAGACTCGTTATTGGGTAGGAAGAGATGATTTTTGTATATATAAGTTCAATTATGTTCATGAAATACATTTTCTCTAAATTCCTTCCACATCTCCATGTGAGAATAGGCATTCTTTCACAGTTGTGTGAGTGTTCATTTGTTTTTCTTTAGGATCCTAATTTCTAGCAATTCGCTTGCAAGAGGCTAAAAACATGTTTCCGTACATAGATACACAACATCTTTAAAAATATATTATGAGTTAAGGTATTAACTACGCAGCGAACATTTTCAAACGGAATGAGGACATCGTCCGAACTCCGTGGGACTTTGATTGATGAAAGGATTCCAATATCTACATTTAATTGACACGTACCTTTAATACAGAACCTTTAATATGTAGATTAATTAAAATACGATATCACAGTGACTTCGGGGCGTTAATACTCTTTAATGACGTAGCATGCTCCTCGCTCCAACAACGCTACTTCTTTAGAAAAGCAATTAATTCTTACATTCTAACTTCAGAAGATACTCACACAACCTTTAGTGTTCGCATGAAAGTATTATAATATTACCTGCACAGCGTAATTATCCACGAATATCACAGAAAAAGCGACTATCCCGAGGCAACTCGCCGCAAAGAATTTCGATGCATTGTCGATCGGACAATGGTTCTGATGTTTGGAGTCGAATTGCAGAACCAAAGACTACGGGACTTCTGCAACGGGGTCGATTTGAGGCCGGTTCATGTACGAATCACGTAAACTGTTCTGGCGTTCACTATACTGCGGAGCTGGTGGCACGTAGGATCTATGAGGTGAGTAAGGTTCTTTTTAAGGTTAGAAGATAATCAGAGTACACTACCACAGGTAGTTTTAGAGTCCGATTCTTCCGGTTTAAATGAGAGCGTTTTAATTCAGACAGAGTTGCGCGGGAAAAATTTTAATCCAAAGAATATAGCCGTTAAAGGAAATTGCGAGACGTTACAGCGAGAAGTCCAGAGCTCGGATTCTCCCAGTCATCTCAAGGGCGATAGTAACGAAGAAATAAAGTTATTCGTAAAAATAAAAAGAATAATATATTATTCTTTTTATTTTTATAATGTTCTTCCGCCAAGTGAAGGCCAAAACCATCAATGCAAAATTACTCGTAGTGAATTGTACAAGTATAAACAATAAGCAAGTGGGATTCTTCGAATTGACTAAGAAGACATGTGCCGACACAGAAACGAAAGTTGGCTTAGCGAAGAAAAAGCGACCAGTGAGATTTTTGCTCCCAATTTCACAGCGCATCGGAAACAGCATTCGATACAGTGCCACTCGAGAAGTCACTACAAAAAGTCGGTTCCTATGCAATCAACGACCATATCATTCAGTGGATTAGGTCCTTTCTTACAGGAATAAGACAACGCGTGGTCTTAACCGGCGTTTTTTTCCGACGAGGTAGAGGTGTCGTCGGAAGTTCCTCAGGGTAGTATTATAGGACCGATCTTGTTTTTAATATACATACACGACATAGTGGACAATGTTAAGAGTAATGTGAGGCTCTTCGCGGACGACACCCTTATATATGGGTAAATTCAAAATGCGGAAGGCGATATTACAGGCCGACTGGACAAATGGGGCTTATATTGGCAACTCGGTTTGAATTTATGTAGTTAACGATGTTAAAGTATGTATTCAAATGTAAATAATGTAATTAAAGATGCTAAACGCAAAGCAAGTATCTTGAACGGTTTTTTCCAAAGCGCTTTAACTTCCAGCTATACATCGAATACACGGTTGATAAGCCTGAATCGATGTCGAAAATCACCTTCAGAGAAGACGGAGTCATTAAACCATTGCGACAGATTAAACCGAATAAAGCTCCGGGTCCTGAAGACATACCTGCTAGAGTGTTAAAGGAAGTAGCGGAGAGCGTAGCACCTTTTCTTAAAGTTATATTTGACAAGAGTATGAACGAAGGAAAGGTCCCGAAGGATTGGAAAATTGCGAATTTCGAATGAATTGAGAACCTTTTCTTATCAACGACTTCAGCAATCACATTGACAGCAAAGTTAGGATATTCGCGGACGACGTAGTCATTTACACGGAAATAGAGAGTTTAGATTAACTACGACACAGATAGAATTACGGAATGGTGCGATGATGGGCATTTACTGCTAAATTTAGAAAAATGTTCAACAGGTAACTTCTTCAAAATAAAACCCATAATAAATGATTAGTCGTAGAGATTCTGTAGGATAAACTTAATGACACTGGAATCATAGAAATATCTTGGAGTAATTCTCACGAATAATTTATCATGGAGCACTCACATTCGAAATATGTGTGGAAAAGCACTTAAGAAACTCGGCTTCGTTAAAAGAACAGTCGGCAGAAGCGAAGAAAAAGTTCGCGAGCGATGTTACTTAGCGATAGTTAGGCCTCACCTTGAGTATGCATTAGTGTATGTGGCCCAGCCGAGAAATGTCATATTCGGAATTTAGAAAAGGTATAACGAAAGGCAGTGGCGCAGCGAGGAGGGGGTTTCAGAGGTTCAAACCCCCCCAAGAGTCAAGTCCTATGACTAGCTCTGAGATTTTTTTTCTGCTGAAGAGTACAAAACCCCAATCATCACGCAAGTCTTAGAGATATACTGCTTGATAAATTCAGCGAAAGCTCCGCATACCAATATGGCTCCGATTTCAGCTAAGGTGATGTTTTCGGTAGCAGAGCAGGCCCAAAGCTGACATCGACATCAATGGGACGCTACGAGTGTTTCGCACACAATGTTCAACGCATGCACTTCTTAACCATATCCTTTTGTTAGATGACTAACGCCATAAGATACGATTCTCATGAGAAGAATTCGAAAGTGCTGATTTGTTTACTCCTCGCAAAAATACAAGGGAATATTTGAGAAGTAATTTCAAACTTACACCCTGAAAACAGAAATTAATATTACGTTTAAGACACAAAAATTGATAAAACGCTCAATTAGATCTTCTGCATGTGACTATTTTTAGGGTGTGAATGCAAGGTTAGGATCGTCAGTAGTGCTTTTGAGAAATTCACAGTGAACATTTCAAAGGAGAGTTTAGTTTGGATTTCATAAGGTACAGATGGACATCCGAAATTTATTTCACAATCCGCGAATAGCTCAAGGCCTCTATCGGAAAAAAACGTAAGTTAACGGCTATGTGTTTTTTCTGAAATGACCATTATTAGTTGCATAAATTAGGATTGTCTTAATTTATGGCTGTTATCGGAGGCCACATCTCAATGAGTTTAGCGATAATTCCAAAGGTACTGGTTCCTTTATTAAGCGTCTGGACGCTTAAAAGTCTGTACAGTAGTCTCTTCATTACTCGAGCTGATTGAAAATGTACTGATCCTTATTCTATGATTACCTGTTAATTTGCTGTATATTTACGAAAATAATTCGGTAACCGAATTTCCGTAGAAATTTGAAGAAGTATTGGAGCAATACAAGATATCACTAAAAATAATTTTAGATGATATTATTAATAATAAACCATTTTGGAAGCAAATCAGTTAGCTAAAAGGTATTGTGCGCGTAAGGTACGCACAGATTTATCGGAACAGTGACTTGATGGCATGAAATAAATATGATGAACTATTAAAACTGCGGCTTAAATTCTCTAGCTTCCTTTTCGATGCAGCCAATTTTTCTCTGGTAATAGAATCCAACGAATCTCATGACTTATACGGTCAACCACGTGCTCATGCAATGCCCCTTCAAAATTTCAATTCATGGAAAATTTTTGTTTTCTTATAACATAGTGCGTAATACAGTGGTCTCTGCTGGTAATGCAACCTAACTATTAATTAGTCTAAATAATTGTAAGTTGACGACTTCATTTTTTTTACCTTAGTATGTAACTTTAATTCTGCAAATTCAATTATAATATCAACTATAATAAAGAGTATACTGTATTTTTTTATGCAGCCGAATTTTTAATTCTCGGTTTGTGACGCAATCAATTGAATACTTAGCTAATACATAAATAACGAAATTAGACTTAACTATAAGCCTACCATATAATTCTGATATAAATTATTTTTTAACGAAGCGAAACCATCTGATATAAATTATATTTGTTTCAAAGAAGAGGATTTAATTTTAAAAACAAGGGATGAAGTCACTCCTAAGAAACCTGCTGATGATATAGTCTAATAACGAAAGATATTCAAATGAGCATGGGCGCGCTAAAGGATCTAATAAGTGGATATTACGTTTTATGTCGCTTGCCAAATAATCGTAACTAATTTTTTTCCTTCTCACGCTTCGCAACCTCTTCGAAGAGAGAACGCTCAAAGACTCGGGAAGTTTATATCTACAACACAAAAAACTTCAGCATAGGAAAAAAATGACTTTTTAATAGATATTGGACGTATCCAAACATCACTTATGAGTTTCCAATAGTTCGCTTATGTAATCTACTATCTTGGAAAGTTTAATTAGTTGGCTACCTAAGTGTTAAACTCCTCTATTTTTCAATGTATTTAGTTTTTTTAAGAATTGACGTTTATTGTAGTAAGTAGCGGGCATGAATATACTAGCATTAAGCATTATTTTGTTTCCTTGGACCCCTCCCATTGGCAAATCCTGGCTGCGCCATTGACGAAAGGCAATACGATTTGTAAAGAGTACTATAAAACAGCGAGTGTTACTCAGATGTTAGAGGACGCGGAATGGAAATCATTAGAATATGGAACACTAATTCAATGGATAAATTTATTAAATAAGTTCAGAGAAATTACGTTCTCAGATGACGTAACCGATATAATGCGACCCCCTGTTATATGTTCTTATACTGCCAGAAAGATTAGGGAAATAGATGCTAGAAAGAATCTCTTCAAGAATTAATTTATTCCGCGAAGTATACGCGAAAGCAACCGTTTAGCAAAATAGAGACAAGGTGCTTGCACCCCCTGCCACACGCCGAAAGGCGGCTTGCAGGGACCCAGCATAGCCGTAAGGAATGGACGTAATTTCATTGGAATACTTTAGAAAGACTCTTACGCGCATACGTACTCCTCCAGTGCTTACACTCCGTTTAAACTTTCGGCTAAGTACTCTGGATTAAATAAAATTATCATTCTTTTCGTGTCATTTAGAGGTAGAAAAAAGTTGATTTAATCCTAGTAGCTGAATCTCTTTTAAAATAGGAGAAATAATATTGCCATAATATTTTCAGCCCTAATAGTGTTGTTGAGCAAACCTTTTAAACAAAATCTCTCAAAAATGAAAAATCCTCATCTCCAAAGGTTTGTTATAGGCCATGGAGTCGACAAACGTACTGAAGAGGAAAGAAATTTTCGACTATAATCGACAAACGCACTTCAAGGGTTAATGCAGATAGCTAGTGTACTCGCCAATTAAAAATTACGGAACTGATGTTAATTATTTAAACTAAACTATTTATAATCTGCTTTGAAATACACAATATTTGTTTTTATTCTCCAAATGCATCTCATGTAAACTTGGCATATCCACGAAAACATCGATGTTTTCGGTCACTTATTTGCTAAAATGATATAGGTTTGTTTCATTTTCAGAAATCATTTCGACAGCAACATTATCCATTTCAAGAACATCGATTACAAAGAATTTATTGATTAAATACAATTTTTAAACCATCTACAGCGCAAAAAGTTTAATAAATTGTCATAATTCAATGTTGAATTTCGATTAATGCTTCCCTTACACTGTATGTATTGCCGACGGATTTGCTTGGAATTATGCGTACGGCCGAAGAGACAAGTTTCATTCAAGTCGGCTTTTAGAGCGACACCCGTGTTCGGTTTTGTGTGTGCCTTTCTTCACATAAATTCATATGAGAGTTCAACCACAGTCTCCAGGCCTGTTCTTATAACAACTCCACGCAATATTATTGTATGGGGCCCTATACACCCCAGGCTGCCCCTCTATAATAATTTAATAGAATACATTTTATAATCATATAACGTTAAAATATCATAATATGATAAGGAAATTGAATTTATTATGCTTTTAATTATTGAATTGTTTTATTTCCTTATTGTGGCTTGGCGGCAGTGCCCTGAGTTGACGGGGCCCTACGCGACCGTATGCCCAAAAACGGCCCTGATAGTCTCAGTCGTCAAGGAAACTGATTGTTTGCGACAACAAATTTCACTTATTTTTCGCATTTTTTCTTCATATTATCGCACTTTCGAATCCAAAATGTTGTTAGACAAAGAAAATAAGAATTCTTTATCAATTTCCTGTATTGATATTCGATATCGTTCTCGAAGGAGCATTATTTTTAATTTAATTCTGCAAATAAATTTAAGCTCGTAGACGGTGAAAATGGACGAGCATTTCTCACGGGAATGATTCTTCGGTCGTGGAACCCATAATACTAACTAATATACATTATTTCATTGGCTTTCTAAGAAATCTACACATTTCTACAAGATCGGAAAGTGATTTTGAAACTAAATTTAAAAAATTGCTTCAATGATTTCCTTAATGCTACCGATTTCGAATGAATAAATAATTATAAACAGATATGTGATTATTAGGTAAACTGTACAGTAATGATGAAGGGTAATAATGACTTTTTCACCTGTATTGCTTGGTAATTTGAATGGAATTGGAAATAATGAAGACTTTTGACTCTGGAACCATCCGTGTTTGTGTAGGCATAACATGGTTTGGCAGCAAGAAGGTTATTACTATGGTAAATTTAATATTGCTGAATAAATACGTGAAGTTTATGTATCTTGTAATTAAAGAATTGATGTAAAAAGGCTTTCAACTGCAGAAAGGTGGATGAATAGTATCTCGCAAATCATTGCAATAAGAGAACTCGATAGTGAAAATGAATTGCGCAACCATAGAATAATATTTATCAGCACAAACTGTGAACCACATTTGAAAAACATGTGAACTTCCGTTATGCTAAATAGATACTTTAGTGATCGTAAATAATTCATTTGAGGATATCTCTCAACTTTGATATAATTTTAATCCTTTTTATGTTAAAAGTAAAAGTAAAATCGCGTCAAGAAATATCATTCTTTCGAGAAATATTAAGACGACTGCTACATTTTCATAAGTACAAGAATGGCTGAATAATGCTAAGCCATCTTAATGCTGACTCTTAATTGCGTCATTTATAAAATGTCGACCACTTAAAGCGATCGCAGTAATAAGAAACAGTCGACGAATGAATTCCGTTCATCGAACGCTGGAACAGAAATCTAATCTTAGCGCTGCGTATCGCCTCGCATACGAGAGTGATTTAACATTCATATAAAGACCTTCTCGTCCATACATCAAACCGATGCACGGCCGTTATATGAACGCATTAATTAATAATAAATCGATTAATATGAAACGCAAAATTCTACTTTTGATTTTACATCCTCAAAAAATGGAACATGAAGACCGAAATGGAGGGTTTGGAAATCTGTAAACGATAACAGATGAGAATAATGGCTGAAATTAACGTAATGCTGCATGTGCGTGGTATTCGGAAAGTTCCGTGGTTTGAAGTGGATCGACGGCGAGGGGTTGGTACCCCTGCACGGAAGAAATGCCGCATAACGATCGGCAAGCGAGAATGGTTCGTTTGGAGGGGAGACACATAAAGAAAGGAAAAACAAAAGAGAGAGATCTGATGTCTATTACAAGCCTCGTTTGTTTATTCTAGTCGAGTTCATTGAATCAAATGAAGTCCAGATAACCATTGGTTGAGTGATTTGAAGTGCGATGGTTAACGTCTAATTAAAACCTAAGACGCACATTATTATACTTTGCTGAATAATTAAAGAAATAGAGTATTTTCATTCGAGCCCTCCTAGAATATTGCTGCACACATCCTTTCTACGATCTGCAGATGGTTGGACATACGTTTTACGTTAAGGTTGGACCTTTTCACTCCTGAGGAAGAAAGCATTTGAGAAGTACATTGAGTGTTATTTAAGTGCGGTCTCTTGTTTTCTCCGAACACCGGCGGATGAGAAAGGGGTCGCCGACAAAGACGGCTATTGGAGATTTTTAGCTTCTAACTGCAATTACTGTTATTGATGTACTTTCGACATCCCCTGCCACACACCACTTGCGGTTTGGAAGGTCAATATGTTAGTAAATGCGTTTCGGGGATTTAAATGGGGAATGGTTATCACCGAAGCCATAAGAAAATGACTATCTGCTTCCATATAACATTGAAACTTCTCCTTAAGTTCTTCATGATAGTTATCCTACTGCCAAAGATTGAGAAGTAATTTCATTTTGCGTCCTCTTCTTCTTTAATCAACCGAGTTTTTCCATAGTAAATTACCATTTACTTTGTTATTAGAGGTATTTTTTGTGCAAACATTTTTTTGCCAAGAGCAAGTGAACTAATTCCTCATTTTATGAAATGTTTGGAGTAAAAGCATCTATGGATAATCGGATTTGTAAGTAGAAAATTAATACAGAATTGAAACATATAATTCATAAACGAGAGAGTTCAGCTTAGGAACGCATCTAGCATTCATTGATTTTGAAAGAGCATTTGATCGCATCAATAGAGAAATGTATTAATTATGAAGAAAAGAGGGTTTCCTAAGCATCTGATGAAAGTTACCCGGAGTCTGTACACAAAGACCAAAAGTGTAATTGATACTGCGAAGCAGATTACTCAATAAATTGTCATCAACCAAGGTGTTAGACAGTCTTTTTCCAACCTTGTTTAATCTATATATAGACGACGTACTGCGAATATGGAAGGAAAACAGTGAGGCATAGAATTGGGCCCATATCAGTACTTCAACACAATGTTGTTTGCAGATGACCAGGTTATCATACAAGATAAAGAGGACAAATTGCAGATGACAGTACACGGATGGCAACAGTTGAGCAACTTATTAAACCAGAAAATATCAACGAAAAAAACGAAGACAATGGCATTCTTAGGGAGCAGCCCAATACGAACAAAAATTGTTATCGGAGATCAAGTCCTGGAACAAGTGTCTCATTTCCATTATTCAGGATGCGATATAACATGCGACGAAGACAAATATATTAAATATAAAGTTAATGCTTTCCGGAGAATATGTGGTACAATAAGGAGAACATTAAAAACAAAACAAAGAAACACAAAGTTTTATGAAGTGATGGCAGTCCCTACTTTACTGTATCGGTCAGAATGTTGGGAACCAAAAAATTTTCAATTAAGGCGAATCATTTGAAATTACATTTTTATGGTGAGTGAAACACAAGAATTGATAAATTGACTCATATAAGAGATCCAGGCTATCGCTGATAGATTAGTGTTGTAGTGTTGGAAGAACGAGAAAAAGATGTTGAAGTTCCACGGAACAAGTGAAGCCGAAACAGACTTAATCCTTGAAAGAAGATGATTAAAGAGAAGATCTTTCAGAGATACTTGGAGGAATGGGACGTACTGAACAATGATGATTTATCATACCATGAATTTCGTTTAAAAAGTCATTGCTATTCATTTTACCATGAAGTTACGGATACTTTCAGGTCATTCTGCTGTCGAATTGGGAAGAACCTCGAGTTGTTCTACTTACACTTCATTATTCTTCCATTCTCTATTGGTTGAACTCTCTTTCTTTCAGTCTTTATAACTTCATAACATTAACAGATTTTTGGAAAATATTGTTACTGAAATTTTCCATATGTGAATATTTATAAACGTTAATTCTACCAACCGTATTTTGGACCAGTGTTGAGGATGAAAATACCGCCATAAGCTATTTTACGGTTAAAATTCAAATAAAGACACATTTCAGTAAAATGTAAATATTTTATTAATGCTACGTCTAATTTGTGTAGTCATCAAGTTGCTATCGTAAGTTCACATAAGTTAAAATGATTAACATAATAATATGATTAGCAGGAATTAAACATGAAAGAGCTGATTGTTCACCAAAAAGACAGCGAAACCAGATTCTTGGCAATGAGGCGCGCTAACAAAAAATCCACCGGAATTCCAGGGCGAGCAGGTGAAATTTATCTATTTATATTATTATCATCGATTATAGATTTTGTATACAAATTGTAAGAAATTGGTGAATGTGATAAATTGTTTTGAGAAACTGTTGAAGTAAGGTAGCACATATTTCCTGAGAGCTACGGTATTTAACTCTATTTCTCTTGAGAATTAACCAGCTATTCAGCTAGTTGTAAATAAAAGAAGGGTGATAGATTTCTGTGAATGGTATTTAAATGTGAGTAAAGCATGGTTTGAGGGCATTTTCAATTTCCCCGACAGTGGTCTCGATTGAATAGTCTCCAGAGGAGTGATTAAATTCGGTCTCTCCTAATTCGAGGCAATGGAAACAGCAGTGTGTGACTGGAATGGCAAATCGAGAGAAAGGTCATATTTTATTCAGTCCAAACTCCAAAGTTAATTATTTGAGGTGCCAAAATTAATAATTGCTGCAGTAATATAAAAAATGCAAGTCCGTAAAAGTACTAATAACGGTCAAAATGGTTCGTTTCTACTTTTTTGGAGCTTTTAAATAAGTCTTATATAAAATGAGTACTGAAACAAGGTCTCGGAGGAGAACGTAAGCCGCGCTCATAACGATATTTCTTTAAAAAAACTCGTCTAACGCTTTCTGTTTTATCCGACAGGAGGCAGCATCGCGAAAGAAGCAGAAGGAATAAAGGAGAGAAGAAATCAAGTGAGACTTGGAATACCGATCCGAGTGACATCTGGTGAGGCCATGGCGCGGACTGCAATTGAATATGTTCTTCGTTAAAAAGGCGCCGAACGGCAAATTTCGGATGAAATCGAAGGTCATGGATTCGGGATTCGTGGATATTTTCAGACTGAAGGGTGTATTCCATTTCCTACGCAAAGGTGCTAATTGTGTCGAGATAAAGAAGGTTTCCCAAGGTGCCTGCAAAAGACTTTAACGGTTTTTAAAGCGATAAGTACATGTGATATTACACTTTCTCTACACACATAACTCTCTCATAAAAAACTACATAACGTTCTTCTGCAGAAAAACCATATCCGTTTGTAATGTGCATCGTATCGAAGTCGTTTGAATTCCTGAGCGCCCTCTGAAAGGAAGAGGAGAAATATTTTTGTCTTAGAGGCGGACAGAGATTTTAAAGTAAATTGCACGAGCAAAATATACATAGGAGGGAGAGTAAAAATAATCACTGGCGTCGCACACATCTCACGAATATCACGCTTTGAAACACCCTTTTCAAGATGAATCTGATAAATATGGACGCAGAGAACAGGGTTGTATTGAACGTGGGAGGGATCCGGCACGAGACCTACAAGGCAACGCTGAAGAAGATTCCTGCCACGCGCCTCTCCCGACTCACAGAGGCCTTGGCCAACTACGACCCCATCCTCAACGAGTACTTCTTCGACAGGCATCCCGGGGTCTTCGCGCAGGTCCTCAATTACTACAGGTGAGGGACTTACTTTCCTAAACTTTTCCATACCTTGTAACAGGTAGAGCAACAACTTTTGGCTGTTCCTTTATTTTTTATAAGCTAATTTTGCTATTCTACAAAACGTTCGTAACTTGGTAATTTACTACGAGGTTTGACCAAAAATATGGTGAATAATTTTATCACGAACAAATTAATAAGCTTACAGCAATTTTGACTTAATTTCCTTCAAAGTTCTTCCTTGGGTGGCGATTCGCTCATTCCAACGTTGATTAGAAGAATTTCTGCAAGGCCTCTTTTAGCCTTCGGCTACTTTGTCGTGGTCCTATCAATGTCGGTATTATAATGTTTTCTTCATGTTTTTGATTTTAGTTTTGGGAAGAGCACGGTCCGGATAGTAACGCCTTATTGTTTCGCCAACCTGGCGAAAGTGTTTACAACCGCCGTTAGTGTGTAACGGCTGTACAAACATTTGCGGATCAGAAGCGAGGTATAGCGGTGCGTTGACATGGTGAAGGAGGAAGCCATTGGCCAATTTTTCTGGTCTCTTTCTCCGTGTATCGCAAATGTACGTCCACTAAGTACAAATTGCAGTTGTTCCCCTTGGAATGAACTCTGATCGGGTTCTGCCCTCACGATCCAAAAAACAATAAAACAAAATCTTGCAAAAAGAGGCAATGATGATTCGGCGAAAAAGGCGATCGAGAGCATACCGAATCTCGGACGGGTCCGTTTAAAGCATTTTATGCGATAATTTGCTAATGATTGAATGATAATGTCCAAAATTATTACTGAAGATGAAGGTGGGGTGTATGACTTTGATTTAAGATGCAAATTCAGATTTTCCAAGGGAAAACGAGTTGCTCTCCTCGCCCTAAGAAAGAAATCAAATTCAAACATAATGGCTATGTTCAGTTCAAACACTACCCGAAAAAGAAACAAATAAAATTGTTTGGCATTCCATTTCATAAATAAGATTGAAGGAGCGATTCTTGTAAACTCGCTCGAAGAAATCTCAGACGCAGAATCTCACCTGTGGTTGATTGATATATTCAGGGAAAGTACATTTGCAGAAATTCAAGCGTATAGTCGCCCTCTGCTTCGATATTAATTAAGAGAAATCGATGACAGAACGAGTGGTTTTAAAAAAACATTCGAACGCTACGCGACAAGAAGGGGAGTAAAGAACAGACAAGGTGTGTCCGAAAGTCGGCGAAGAGTTATGGAAACGAGTTTTGATATTCAGCTGTAACATTTAATGGGAAAACATACTAACGAATATACAATTGAAAAATATGATGTTTCCTTAATATACTAAGCGTTGATTGGAATTCCTCCAAAAGTGAAGAACTGTGATACCATAAGGTAATTCCGGGTGAGATGCCCCACCGCGAGAGATGCCCCAGTCGTAGTATTTTTAAGGAAAACCACAAGATTGCTCTGCTGACGGTGTGCCTCAGTCAGTTGGAAGGCACTTGTCTATTTATAAGAGTTTCACGGCGATTAATTCTATTTAACGCAATTTTATAACATCATTTGAGGTAGATACTGTTTTCTTCCACCCTGTTATGAGTTTGAGTGCAATGCTTCTGTTTGGCATCAGTTTAAATGCTTGAGTATCTTGAATTAAAGGGCAATAACTTGTAGCTATAGGTTCGTCTAATATCTATGTCCATCATGCACTGGCCATCTTGGACAAAGTGTAGCCCCACTGTAAGGACATCTCTCCCATAATAAAGCCTCACCTCCAACTTATAACAGGGTGGTAAAAACAGTACCTAGTGGGCACGACAACTGCGTAAAAAGAATTAATCGCCGTTAAACTCTTGCAAATGGTCAGTTGCCTTCCAACTGACTGACGCACACCTTCAGTAGAGCAATCTTGCGGTTCTCCTTAAATATACTACGACTGGGGTATCTCACCCAGAATTATCTTATACTACGTATATTTAAATATTAATATTAGAACGCCCTTAATATAGAAAGAGAAAATAATTTATGATAAAGTGACGTGCGAAGAGTAAATTTTGAATGGGTTATTTTCCAGCCAGTTTATTACAGGAATTATATTTCCTGATTGACAATAATGAGATGCAAACATGTCAAATAAATATGTACGGAAAAAAAAACAAGAGATATCACTTTTTGCGGAAATTGGATGCCATGTCCGAATTTTGACGATTGCATCGCAATTTCGGAATAATAAAAAAATCTGTTTTCATCATTTGCCTTCAGCGTCGTTCGTTTAAACGTTCCTAATAAAAGTGAACAAAAGCGACCATTTTAATCTCTGGAATATCATCTTCCGTTTCTCCTCTTTATAACTCCTGGGTCAATCCATGCCAAGTGGTCTGATTTCAGAGAAGTGCCCCGCTCGACCATCACCGATTTCGATGAAATTTTGTGTGAACATTCACACATATCCCTTATGAACATATGTAAATTTTTACGTTCGCCGATGGTATACTTGCTGAGATATAGAAGATTGTTTGACCCCGTGTCGCTGCCTTCTCCAACATGACTATGAGTTTTCAGTAACTTTGAGGCGTCGTATCTCAGAAAATTGTTTTATGAAGTAAACACATTTTGGCTATCTTAAACAACTTTTTGCGCTATATTAAACAAATTAATAAAAATAACTGTAAGAGCGACCCCCTTGCAGAAAATTCCGTGCAAAACTGGTCCAAAAAATTGCGGATCGAAAAAAAATTAAAACTTTTTTTCAAGAAAAATTTGTTTTTATATTTCAAGAAGAAATGATAAAATCAACGTGAAACTTATCGCATGATAACATATAAATATATAGATTATAAATATAAAATTTCATATTCCTAGTACTTTCCATTACTTTAAAAATTGAGTCAACATTTGACATTTTTTGTAAAAAAGCCAAAAATAGGCTATTTTTACCCCGCTTTTACAAAAAAAGACCCACTGGAATTTCTTTTGAAAATTTTTTATCAAATAGAGAATGATTTTAACTCTCTAAAAAAGTATATCTATTTTTTCATCTCGAGCATATAAGGCCCTAGAAACAGGAACAACTATGAGGATGACATTTGTAAAAACGACAAAAATAGGTTATTTTCTGCCCGCTCTTAGAAAAGAAAGACCTTTTCGATACTCTTGTAAATTATTTTCATTTAAAAGAGCATATTTCAAACCTCTTAAAAAAGTACACTTGGTTTTTCATCGCGAGCACCTACAGCCCTAAAAAAATTAACAGTTAATTCATTAACCTCTTGGCCTCGTTATGTAGGATGTTTAACTCGGGTTATCTACTAATGAAAATGCAAAAAACAGTAATAAAATAGAAAAGGGGTTAACCGGTGGAATCGCCTTCAAAGGTTAAAATTCGCCCATCAAAAGACGGCATTATCATTATTATTGACATATTTATTACATACGAATTTGTATTTGTACATAAATGCATAAATATATAGATTTGTATATACCTTCGAAATACTCTAAAAATGATTGCGAGCCCAGATGGTACGATAAAGAGGTTAGAAGGGCTCTCCGCAAACAAAGAGATTTGCACGGAAAAGCAAAAGCTTTTAAGGGAATAGATCAGCCTGTTCCAAATCCACCACGATCACTATTGCTAGAAAAGCACAAGAAAGCAAAAAGCGACACCAAGCGAGCTATGCGTAACGCCCACAGCAACTTTAAAAAGAAAATACTTGGGGAATGTTTAGAGGAATACCCTAAAGCTTTCTGGTCCTACGTTAGAGAGGTACAGGGAAAGATACAAACAGTGAGCTCGATAAGGGATATCGAAGGTAACATTACTTACGATTCGAAGAGGAAAGCAAATATTCTAAACGAATTTTACCAAAGCGTATTCACATCAGATTGTAACATAGAGATCCTCCCTAAGGTTAATATACTGGATTCCATGCCAAATATAACTTTTACGGCAGACGGTATAGTTAAAATATTACGCAAAATTAAGCCAAATAAGTCGCCAGGGCCAGAAGGCATTCCAGCAAGAGTGCTTAAAGAACTGGCAGAAAGCGTCGCCCCTTATCTCAAAATTATATTTTGTAAATCGATAAATGAAGGTAGGGTCCCATCCGATTGGAAATTAGCTAATATTACTCCTGTTTACAAAAGCGGATTAAAGGAGGACCCAGGAAATTATAGACCCATATCATTAACTTCGCTGTCCGGAAAGGTAATGGAACATATCGTCGTAAGCTCACTCATGGGATTTTTAGATAGAAATGAATTCCTCGACGCAAACCAGCATGGTTTTCGTAAGTCCCGATCATGTGAAACCCAACTTGCTCTATTTGTACACGATATCTTAAAGTCTGCCGAATGTAAAAGGCAAGTGGACGCTATTTTCCTAGATTTCAAAAAAGCTTTCGATAGAGTCCCCCACTACAAACTAATTTACAAACTAAAACTAGCGGGCATTACCAAGGAAGTAGTCGACTGGGTTAAGGATTTTCTCTACGAGAGGGAACAACAAGTTGTACTGGATGGCGTTAGCTCAAATAGAGTCAAAGTTACCTCTGGCGTACCTCAAGGCAGTGTAATTGGACCTCTTCTTATCCTTATTTATATCAATGACTTGAGTGACGATATAGTTAGTAATGTGAGGATATTTGCGGATGACTCGGTTATATATAGGGAAATAACAAACGAGGAAGACCGGACATCTCTCTCAAACGATTTAGTCTTTATCCAAAGGTGGTGCGAAAAATGGGAATTAGATATTAACGTAAGTAAATGCTCCGTAGTTAATTTCTTCGAAAAGAAAAAAATGCGTCCAAATCACCCATACAAAATTAATGGAATTAGTATCAAAGTAGTAGATTCAGTTAAATATCTCGGGATCAACATTACTAATAACTTAAATTGGAGCACGCATATTCGAAAAATCTGCGGCAAAGCAAGTAAAAGGCTTGGCTTTGTAAAGCGCATTGTCGGTAAATGCGATGAAAAGGTGAGAGAGCGATGTTATTTTACCTTGGTCAGACCCCTTCTGGAATATACGGCAAGTATATGGGATCCAGCGGATGAAACGTGTACTCGCGAACTCGAGAAAGTGCAGCGTAAAGCGGTTCGTTTTGTTAAGAAATGCTACGATAAAAAAGCAAGCGTTACAAAAATGCTCTCAGACGTAGGTTGGGAATCCTTGAAAGAAAGGAGATTGGAAGCTAGGCTGCGATTGCTTAATAAATTCAGGGAAACTACATTTTCCAAAGATACAATCGGTATCATGCAACCCCCCTGCTACGTCGGTCGATCCGATAATGACCGTAAGTTAAGAGAAATAGATGCTAGGACGAATCGTTTTAGAGATTCATTCTTTCCGCGAACAATACGTGACAATAACCGAATAAGGAAGTAATTTAGATTCAACTTGTGTTTACAGCCCTGCCACACGCCGAAAGGCGGCTTGTAGGGTATTAATATAGATGTAGATGTATTTAATGTTGAATACGCACCCTAAAAGCATTGTCTGTGTCTAGGGTAGGCTCTGATGCCAATAACATATCATGATGAATCTATGAACTGTATGTGCAATTACAATTCAATTACATTCCATTTTCATCTTATAGTGATGAGAAAACGAAGGAAACTCTCGCTCGAGTAACGTCAATTCATTTATTCACGGAGGAACGAAAAAAGTTACTTTTTCGCGTAATTTGTCTCAAGCAGATCCTCAGTGCATAGATTGATTTTCTGGCCTCTTTTCGTAATATCAACGAAAGTTCTATTATTCAAACCACAGTTGGATTTACTCTGATTTCTCAATTTAACCTTCCCTCCCCAGTAATCCCCTCAAACGGGCTTTCTTTGGATATTCATTTGTTTATTTGCCTTTTTACTTTCTCCATATACGAAGTATAGAGAAAGTATTGTTTTCATAAAAAATTCGACTTCGAGATTTCAACGGAAATACATGTTTTGGGGTCCCTAGAATACGTTTTAACCATTTTTGGAATGATGTCTGTGTGTATGTGTGTGTGTGTGTCTGTATGTGTGTGTGTGTGTGTGTCTGTATGTGTGTGTGGGTTAGTGGGCGCTCTTACGTGAAAACTATTGGTCGTATCAATACCAAACTTCATATATAGTACTTTTGTGTGGGCTGTCAGAGTTGATTAGTTTTTGAAGTAAATCGGTTAACCGGAAGTCGAGCTTCATTCATCAAAGCTCATTTCCGGTTTTCAATATATCTCCATAAATATGATATATACGTATGTTGTATCAATTATAAAAGTTTTAGATAATGTATTTTTCTATAACTTTTGTATTTAACATATTTTTGTATAACCGGTTGATAAGGAGTTATTCGTGAAATACCGATAAACCGCAAGTAGCTGTTATGTACTTTGTGGGCGCTCTAACATGAAAACTATTAGTTGTATTAACACCAAATTTCATATATAGTACTTTGCTTCATGTATTTAGAGTTGATTAGTTTTTGGAGTAAATCGGTTAACCGAAAGTCGAGTTTCATTCTTCAAAGCTCATTTCCGGTTTTCAAAATATCTCCATAAATATGATATTTAGGTATATATTATTAGATATAAAAGTTTTAGAAAATATAATTTACTATAACTTTTGCTTGAAACATATTTTTTATCACTGATTGTTTAGGTGTTATTCCTGAAATACTGATAAACCGGAAGTTGCTGATTATGTACTTTGTGGGCGCTCTGGGCTCTATAGGCGAAAGGCCAATTTCATCGTTTTTCATCGATTATGTCCCGAAAAACATTATTTATAATGTTTGTGACGTCAAAGATAATAATATATAAATTAATCACTCAGCTTCCAAGTTTAGATGGAATATAGAGTTCGAAATTACTGTCGTAGATAAATATTTGCATCTTATATATGGAGAAAGTCATGTGCTGGCCACATCAGATTTTTCAGATAAGAATTCCGTCCAAAATCTTGATTGGAATTTTTGTTTTTGTATGCATTGGAAATAATCGGTGAATTATTTTCACCGGAACTGAATTACAATCGATCAAGCATAATCAAAATAAAACTTCATTACTGAGATGGACTGATGAAAAGATAGCGAAATAAAGCATGGTAACGAGTTATAAACAACTAATTCGATCGATTGATACGTTTAATCTCCAATGTTTTCATAAAACGTTTGGATACGCAACGTTCTTATGAGGCGTTAGAATTAAATATAGAAAATAGAGAAAGAAAATAATCGAGATTGTTTACGAAATACACGAAATCTTTTTAAAATGTTGAGGGTGTAAACACCCGGTTCCCTTGACGACAAATGCGATTGTTGAATCCGAGTTCCTGCATTTTATCATATTTAAAGTTAAGAAGAAGAGAAAAGTTGTAAATATCGTTCACATTGATTAGTATAATCAATCGTTCGAAGTGATTTAAATATTGTATTTCGAAAAACGAAATGTGAGTTAACTTGATACCTAATGTTGTGTTCAGCTCAATTTAGGGATCCAACTGTCGTTCGTCTTGCTGTCCATCTTAAAAACGAACGAACAGTGCATTTCAAACAACAAGACAGAGCAGCAAATCCACCGAACACAACATTAGCAGCGTTTTTATTTCTATTATGTCAAACATGATTTTGCAAGAACTTTGATATATGCAGACATTCCGACTTATTGCACTTGAAATAAAATGCGAAAGCATTTTGAAAGAATTCTTGTCCTTAAAGAAGAGAGGCATAGCAGTATCTGGACAACCTGGAATATTTTCATCGAATGCTTTTGGAAGAATATGCATTGTACGTACATCCCAACAACGCTGAATGCTTTGATTAACGGTTCTTCAGATGACCGTTCGTGGTCCAACATCATTTTTACATTTACGAACAGCGAATCTAAAAATAAACGACACGGAATCACTTTGTGGTAATTATTAATTCTAACAAAATCCATATTGAGGAATCTTTTACTAAACCGCAGAAAAGGTACAGAAACGACCATGGTTTCGCAGCATCATCAGGCTGAGCTTTGATGCAGCCATGCTGCGAAACCACGGCCGTTTCTGTACCTTTCTGTGGTTTAGTAGAAGACTCCTCAATATATATAATCGCAGGGTTTTAGACGCTGCGATTTTTTTGGATCTTAAAACAATTAAAGCTTGAGCTAATTTTCATACGATCGTTAATTCTAACAATTATTTCTATGTAAGTCTAAATTTCTAATGTATTCGGATGAAACGCATGTGGGGTTCAGGAATCACATAATTCGTCGAGGGAAATGATCCTCAGGATGCGATGATAAATAATACGAGGACCGTACAGAAAGCAATCGCCGGCTGAAATCGAAAAATCCCGCACATTGGGTCAATTTTTTTTTTTTTTAGTGCAGAACTTCTTCTGGAAAATCTACCGCCTGGGAAGGAGGCCAACCTGTCACGGTGTTCTGAAGCTCTTCAGGAAATTGATGGGAAAATTTAATTTAATTAATGGGATTTTACCGTTCCTGAACCTAAATATTGGCAACACAAACAGTAAACACCTTTCCAGTTTAAAGGAGGCCCAGTTTTGCTGACTGCGTCATAAGTGCTGATTCATTTCACCCTTACTCTCAAAAACTCGCTTCGTTTCATTCGATGAAAAAAACTTATGCACGCACCCCTCTCAGTGGCGGACTACAAGAAGGGAATGACAACCATCAAATGTATTGCGAGTGCCAACGGTTTTGATGCACAAATGGTGGAGAAGATAATATCGAAGAAAAGAAGAGAAGCAGCTTTAAATACCATCTTTAAAGTCCAAGAAACAGATAAAAAAAGGTGCTCCGTGTGTTTCCTAGGAAAGCGATCCCATTCAGTGAGTAGCTGATTCCCCAAAAACTTGAGTTGTAATTTCAAAAATAGTGTAAAATTAAAAGACATGTAGGTAAAATGTAAAGATCCTGTCGATTTTACGGATGGCAGTGGTGTTTACAAACTAGATTGCTCGAGCTGTGGTGCTTGTTACTATGGCCAAACTGGGCGTCCATTTGCAGAAAGGAGAAAAGAACACTTACGGCCTTTTGTAAATAACAATCCAGTCATTTCTAATTTTTCAAAACGTTAAATACTCTGTGGACATACAAGTGATTTCCAAATTTCAGTTTGTCATTTTTGTGAAAAGGGCAGCAGATTAGATGCTCCGGAAACTTTTGAAATCATTAAAAACTCCTCTTGTAAAAATATTGTCAACAAGTATTTGTTTCCCAATCCCTCTCCCATCACACAAGCCCTCAACTCCCTAACTTACTCATTCTGCTTCCTTCCTACACATACCTTCCCCTCTAACCCACCCTCTTCCATTCTATAGCTTCAACTCACAACCCCACCCACTGCCTTGGCTTTTTTTCCCCAACCAATCGTTACCCTCCCTTACTTTGCTTTGGTTGTTTCATTTGTCCAGTTTCGAATAAAAGATACGTAATCTATGCTGCGAAACCATGCTGCATATTATTTTGTGGTTTAGTAAAAGTTATTCAATCATGAGTCTCGTTGTATCATACTACCAAAATATAAGGTCCCTAACCTTCTTTGCGTTACATCCCGTCCTAGCATTTACATTACACACGTTTTAATTCATTTTCTGTATAATGCAATACATTCCATTGAAAAATATTGCAGCAACTCCATACATGGATGGACGAAAGATGTTCAAAAATACCTTGGAAGAAACTCACTCACAAAAATCTATTTTTAATGGGTGTGTGAGCTCGTTTAGATTTTTCAATTGCTGCTCAATCTCTACTTTTCTTATACTTGTTCCTTCGAAGAAACGACACGTTTATGGTTTCTCTAAATCCATGATTTCACAGGACGGGGAAACTGCACTATCCTACAGACGTCTGCGGTCCTCTGTTTGAGGAGGAACTGGAGTTTTGGGGATTGGACGCAAATCAGGTGGAGCCCTGCTGCTGGATGACCTACACGCAGGTAAACTCTTTTTAAATGCTCGATTTGCATGCGCTTCCAGAAGTCGAATTTGAGTCGCGTCGTATCTGTAAGCATCGAATTCATTACGGACCTCAACCTTCGCTGCACTCTTATGAATGATTCTCTGCAGTTAATTGAAATGGGTTTCATGCGGCCAAGTATTTATTTTCTTTGGAGATATCGATTTCACCCATTACAGGTTACTGAGGATCTTCATCCACTGACACCGAACTGATGTAAGAAAGTAAAGTTAACTATCGCCTACTAAATGATCATTAGTAAAATTAATAATAAATCCATCACTTTTCGACTAAGTAAGGTGAGACTTCGAACAATGAGAAGTTGACTTTTCTAAAGACGTACTAGATAACTCAAACCGAAACTGTGACTAATTCAGCTGTACAGGTCCTCTATGGATTCTGTAGTTGTAACGTTTTCTTGCTAGTCCAAACAGCTCCAAAATATATCACGATCTCATTCCTTACTCAAGTATAATCTAATTACTAATCTGCCATCACCCATTTCTTCCTTTCGTTTTGGAAGTGCACAATTAACAGTTTCTGACAATTGGGATACTGAGATGGTGCCGGTTGTAGTCAAAGAACCTTCACAAACACATCACTGCTACATTACATTGGTTCGCCCCGTCTTAGAATAAGCTTCAGCGGTTTGGAATCCCTGCTACTAAACTAAAATTGAATCCGTTGAAATAGTCCAAAAGAGAATTAACAAGTTGCAGCGCAATACTGCGAGAATTGAATATCGTGAAAATGGCTGACCATTGTAATCATCATTCCAGCCACATTGGGTCAGACGTAGAGTTGTACACATCTCTTTTCCTCACAAGGCATTCAAAGGTGCATTTGGTGCATCTGATTGCACTTTTAGGTAATGCTGCACCACAACTCGAAATTCATCGCTATTGGCGATTGCCTTCTCAGAGAAAAACTTGCACAAGTTTTCGCCTATTCCAAGACTATTTCGGATCCCTGAATACCATAAAGGCATGTTCAATTGTTTCTTTCTGATGTTTAATCCTATTATTTTGTCTTTTTAATGCTTTTACTCCTAACTTCATCTCTACTACCTCTTTAATATCGTAATTTTTATTGTATCACGTGCAATCTGTGTGAGTTAAATACATTATTAATATTGTCAAAATGTCTCTAAATTGAAATTGCTCGAAGAAAAAGTAATAGAATCCTAAAAAATAATGTATTTCATGTTATACTTCAATAGAAGCGATAACTTAGGCATGAAAATGATAATGCACGAAAACACATCTTAAATAAATTAAGATAGGATGTAAACATATGACTCTGGATTGCGGGAAGAGTAAAAAACGGCGAAACATGCAAATGGCGATAACAAGTAAATCAAAATTAAAAATGAAAGATTAGTTTTTTAAAGGTTGTCAATAAATAACGAGTTAAATGATCAAAAAGCATATTATAAAGGTAAATATTTTACTATCGGACCATGTTTCTTGCAGAACCATAGTATCCGAGTAAGATGAATCGACACAGCGGTTATCGCATTTAATATTCGACGAACCTCATATTCGAATGGATCCAACCGAACTCCTTGTGCCAGTTTTCTTTAAATGGACGATAACTGTGGCACTCGTGGGTGGCGATTTAAACAAATGCCGCGCACACATTAAGTATCAACATTTTCCTATGCTTGCGGACAGCTTGCAACCGATATTTCAATTCGTTAAAAAATCGTCGCCGCGGCGTGAATGAATGTGCGAAACATCCCGAGCCTAATCGCCCAAAATAGCCTCTTTTTTCGTACGAAAACTGGGAACGCCAGTCGCGCTGTAGCCGACACAGTTCGGTATTATAATCGGGAGAGCGAGTTTGATGGGCTCTTCACAAGGCATTAATGTGGCGTAAATACCCCAGCGTCGTTTTCTACTATTTCCATCGCCTTTCTCAAAAAAAAGAGTCTGTCATTCTGTTACATGAAGTATGCAAGTGCTAAGTTGTGATCGTTAAATCAAGTGTTATGAAGGACCAAGTACAGGTTTATAACATCGTGTTGTGTTTTTCCCGATGAAATCACTGCGAAGGGTACAGCTTCGGTTGGAATTTTATGAATTTCGCGAAAAATCCAAGACGGGATTTTAGCAAAATTTGGTCAATATTGACCCCCTGCGAAAAATATTTTAGTTATTACCCTTTTCTCCGATAAACGAAATTGGGCGAATTTTGAGTAGCAATTGTGGAGGTTTCTAAAGTTTTTTTGAAGTCAGCAGCTGACAAGGAAAAGGACAGTGAATGAAGGATGAAGATGTTGTTGCTCTAACGAAAAATACACTCATCGACCTAAAGCCATTTTAAATTTCACTGAAAAAGCATGCTATTTCAATTCACGCGAAAAAGTTTGGGGAAAGTGAGGATTAATTTAATAAACTTTGGAAAAGCAAAGAATGCGAAGGAGAGCTGCAAACCGCAGAAGTTGAGAGAAAAATTCGGGGAAAAATTTTATTATTGGAGAAACTACCCGAAGAAAAAAGAATTTTCTTATGGCGAAATTTTTAGGAAGGATCGCGCGGTGAATAAGTGAAAGAGAGTCCATTTCAATAGCATTTGCCGTCTAAAAATAGACGACTCCAAAGAAAAGTTAAATATTCAAGATACACCTTCCCGCTTTTTCACATTTTTACATTGAAAATCGCATTCTAGGAGTGCATTGCGAAAACATTGGAGTTGCTCCGAATCTCCCGAAGCAAGTCGCGTTGACTGGACAGAATAACGTCGACTTAGAGAAGAAATTTTTAAGAATTTTGTAATTATCTGTGCGACATCTGAAGACGTTGATCACTAATCCTCAAATAACAAATGAGAAACTAATTCGAAATGTCCTCAATCAATTGGGATTCTCCGATGAACACAGTCTCGGTTTCATTTATTAATGCATTTAGTGATATCTCAATTGTTGTGTATATATTTTAATATATTTCTGAGTACATAATGACCCAACTTAAAGGTGCTGAGATTGATATTCTTGGCAGGAAGGGGCACCAATACTGGTTGGAAGGATCGAATATTCGAGGAATTGACTAGAAACCCTATGGAATTGGCTGTTTTACTCTTAAATTACTACGAACTACCGTCACGACCTCTTACCACTCCCCAACCAACAATCTCTTATATGTAGGAACGGTTTAGCTAATCTGATTTGTAAATGCAGGGGAATATTGTTACAAATTGGTAATTTATTTGAAATTTAGGCCGATCTTGACTAGAAAGTCAATTTGTCCTCATGATACCATCTCTAGCATCAATTTAGCGTAGTTGGGAGTTTCCTTTAGTGACCAGCTTCACTATCCGTATGGCACTGATCGCCGGTCAATGACCGTTCCGGTACAGTGTTTCCGGAAAGTTAAAGTCTGTCAATTATGTTTGATGTGGTCCTTAAAATCAGTGAAACAGTTATAGAAGAATTATTACTTTCTCGAAGAATAATTTGTTACCATTTGCTTCAAAATTTAGTTTGAGAACAATGCTATACCGAATGTAATGATGAAGATTCCACTGCTCGTCTTTTTGTGCAATGAGAATCTTAATTAGTGTACATCGTAGGGTTGAAAGAGTAGTCGACGCGTCGAGAAGAATATTTTTTGGCTGCACAATAAACGTACTCGTCTGGATTTATGAATGGACTGCAGCCTATTATTTATTTTAAAATTATCTAGACTAGAAATAATCTACGAAATATTTGTAATTTTACCACAATTTATTTATTACAAAAAATAATCACCGGTTTCGATGATTAATCGTCATCTACAGAGGATAACGATTAATCGTCGAAACCGGTCGTGTGATTGTTTTTGTAATAAATAAATTGTGGTAAAAGTAGAAATATTTCGTAGATTATTTCCATTGTGGATTACCACAAGACCTCGCCTGATTCAGTGACGTTTACCTAGACTGACTGACTTTAAATATGTGACGAGGGTCATCAGATATGGAAAACTTTGTCCTGACACTATACTGCATTGCCATATTAGACAGTAAGCATGAATTCCACTATTTAATCAATTGTTTTGTGTAGTTTTTGTTTGCATATACATAAGAATGCTGTTTGCAGTGGTGAAACAACGAGCTTTGATCAATTTGCCAGGAATCATGGAAACTCTTCCAATCTGATGTCCTCTTCAGCAGGTGGCTCTGGTCGTTACTGAGTATTGTAAAATCTACTGGAGTGTGATAAATTAAGTTAGCTTTTATAGGTTTAAATGACATCACTGGAAGATTTTCACACTTTGATAGTTCTCAGACATATAGTTTGAATCCGTTAAGAATGGGGGCTAGAATAAACACCGTCAGTGTGCGTGAAGAGACCTCCTAACGCAGTTCGCAGTCATTTAATTTAGATTCCATAGGGTCTCTAGCAGTGGCTCACTGGACCCACTAACAAAACTATCTTTCTATATATACTGATGTTCTTTCCATAGCCCAAATATCCTTGACACCAATCACTAGGCCACTTTTGGTTCTAACTAGCTTGACTTCGAGCGGGGGTTCATTTTCCGAAGTGAACCTCTTTAGATGACGCGTTATCGGTGAAGAGCGGTGAAGACGGCTTGTGCCGATCGTTGGTCTACGATACAGCGACAGCCGACGAGAATCGTTTCAGATGATTTAGGAAATATTTGCCGACAAATAAGAGAGTTGAAATTCGAGGGATCGTTGGAAGCCGTGCATATCCAGCGAAAACTACGAAGACACCCTCGAAGATTATCCTTGGTTCGACGCTAGATCAGGGCAAATATTCTCCTATTTTAAAAGCATTGCGGCGATTTTTCAGTTTTTTGTGCCTTCCCGATAACTAGGAGACTTAAAACCCGGATGTGAATAATGATCATAAATACATTTCATATGCGCTGTTTAATGTTTCCCTGATGATCTTGGGTTCGAATCCAGAGTACCATTTACTTTCCTCAATGCATTGCAATGGAATCTTATTTTAGGATCATATCATCCGGTATGATATCGACATAAAACTTTAGATTAAATAAGTTTTATATCTGCCAGGTCGTTATATGTTTTCATAACTTCCGAAATGTCCTGAGTTCGAGACCAGGCAGCTATACCATTTGAAATGTATGGCGGGAATTTCATATTTTTATGATTCATTCACCGAAGTGGAAATTCTATAGACAGGCATGTGAACAGAAGTAAGGAATGTTTCATGTTAACAGTTTATCTTTTACCTTTTATGATCATTGGTTCGAAGTTGGGTCACTATTTTTATTCTATCATATATTTCAAAGATGGAATACAGAATTAAGTTTGAGGACCTTCTCGATATGATATCGACTTGAAATATGTATCATCAAGCATTTTTATTTGTTATTGTTTCTTTAAAGAAATCATTACTTAGTACTACTATCTTTGGCAAAATACTTTCTAACAAATGCATGCATTTCATAAGTTTCTGCATCTGGAAGCTTTCTTCCTCTTTCTTTAATCTCTAAAAAATGGGCAACAGCAGGTCTTGGGTCATAATATGCAGTTCCAACACCGTTAATTGCGATGTACATCGTAGAATTCATAGATTCTCTAGAAAGACTTGACTGTTTGTTGGATATAAGTGTATGGATTGGCACAGCTCTCTCAGTGCCATAACTGTGAGGAGTTAAAGTAAGATCTGCCTGCACTCATTTGTTGAAAATCAATGGAAGTTGCGATACCTTCAAGTAATGGTAAAGCCTAGCTGTTTACGAAGTCATGTTTGGAGTAGCAGGAATATAGAGCCCATCGCTTTCCCGAACTCTATACTTTTAAAGAAACATTGTATCCAAACTCTAACGTTTAACGCTTCCTTACTTCTTTTTAACACGCATAGAACTTGAGTTTTTTCCTTTTTTGCCGGCGCCAAGTATCTACTATCAATGGGGAACGAAATCTTGGCACAAGGTGACATTCGTGTCGCCTACCTTTTTTTGTAATTTTATGCACTGGTGTCTGCGGCTATGAAATCGCTATCGCACTGCAAACTCAGGAGCCTTTTCGCCAATTGCTCTCCCTTATTTGTCAATCTGTTGCCTCCTCCATCCACAGTTCCTATGCACAACAGTTAAATTTTCTTTTATGTATATCTTTTACCTGAAGATGAGTGGTTAGCTCTAAACCGGTCTTGCAATTTAAAGGTTTTCATGGAATTTGCAATGTCATTTCAATATGATCCAGATTAACCATTATTTTATTGTCTCCCTAATTTCTTCGTGTATGATTATAATTTTGAAGATTACGGGAGGAGGGTAGTGGAATCAAGGGGGCGGTGGCTTGAACAAGTTCTCGAAACACTGTTCTAAATCATTCATTTATAATGAACAGCTAATTGTGCATAACTTAAACTTTATCTATGAATAAATTGCTTAGATTCCTTCTTATCGTAATTCAAAATAACCATTTGACTACATACTATACAACCAGATTAAATGCTAAAGAAATTCAAGCTGAATTTAAAGTTTAATGCGCTTGCATTATTAGCTCCAAGTGATAGAAATTGAATCACCCGTCGGAGGATTTCAAAACAACAGATTTAGATCAACTCCTGCGCGATGAATTTTAATTATGCATTTATAAATGAATGCTTTTCATTATAAGTCAACCGGTAGCAGTAAATGTATTTGATCAACTTTTAGGAAAGAATATCTTTTTGTAGGCACATCAAAAGAGGTAGACGTGAATATTACTCGAGCGCAAAAATAAACATGAGTCGACATTTGCCTCCGCTTTAACAGAATACATTCCGATAGGTATATGATTTTTCCTTGCAATGAGACTTCCAAGAATAATGTCTAAGAATGATTTTAACCCCTCAAGTGCATTATTTGACAATTTATTTTCCTCTTGGGTTCGTTTGTGGAATATAGTCCACGTATGACGACGAGGATCTTGCTGAAAATAATTTGATTGCTTTTTTCATCACCTTCCCCTTTTCTTTTAAAGAAAGTTTTTTTTTACATTTTGCTTAGCAACAATTTTAATGGTTTAAATTTTATAGCACTATTATTTTTAAGAATTTTGAAAGCAATTCCGCTACCTGGCTGTTAGTTATGTTTTTCTGCCGCTAAATCACACGAAATAAAGATTAGACAACTTTTTTCCAAAAGCGCTACTCCGAAAGTTTGAGCGAAAAGTATAGAGGACCTTCTAATCGAGATGAGAACTTCTCTCCTTACAATGAACTAATCCTCATGTCCTTTCCTTATATATTTCACCGTCACTCAGTCGATAGGCACCGCCAAACTACTCTTATTTCGGTGGGAAATTTGACAACCTCAAGTGGTTCGTACCGTCGTCCATCTTGTGCCAGTGGAAGCTCTTTGTTCATCTGTCGGCTGTTTGGTGACATCCGAGTACTGCGTCAGTTCGGCATCATGTTCTCTGCAACTCACCGTCTTTTCTACCGTTTATCACTCAGGTCCAATCCGATTGGTATCCACCACTAACGCATTGCTCTCAGCGTTTAGTTCTCTAGTGTTTATCGAAGAAGACGTTTATTATTGAGATTCGAGTTTTTAATAAATTTTTGCTTGTTGCGAGTATGATGTCGTACACACATCGTGATTATAGTTCAAACGGAGGAAAAATTTCAAGATAAGTAACTTCACTCAAATCAGCAAATTACCGATGGTACAGAATATTTTGGAATCACATTTGCTCTTCTTTGCGACAAGGTTTTTGAGTATTCTTACTAAATATTTGAAATATTTGATTTTGATCGCTAAAAATTTGATTTTGAAAAGATGCACTCATTAACCTAGTGGTGGATCATTGCAAAGCGTTTATTATTTTCTCTTGAAAAAGTGGAAAAGTTGCATTAAACTAATAATGCGGGAAAATAAGGTTTCCTATTAATTGCAATTTAACAATATAAACGGCATTCCGATTGATACATGAAATGCCATATTTCATTCAGACAAGCCAAAATGTGCTACGTTGCCTCACATTTTCGTCATTCCTCCCTACCCGGACTTACAGATGGAGCTGCCGGCAATAAATCTGCAAATACTTCGTTATAAACCTAATTTTTTGAGCATTTATGGTTAAATTCGCGATAACAAAGAAATTTCGTAATAAATAATACGATTATATATATATAACTTTATTTAGTTCGCGAAATTATTACAATCTCTGAGATGATCAATTTAAGAATCTCGTAATTGCACGATGTAACACTTTCTCTAATAACAACTATACTGGGATCATATACGTCGCTTTTCCTAGAAAGTTTTTCTAATTCGCAGCATCGGGACACTCAGGAAACCCTGGCTGTGCTGGACCGGCTGGACCTCGACACGGAGCGGCCGAGCGACGAGGAGATGGCTCGCAAGTTTGGATTCGAAGAGGCGTACTATTCAGGGAGTCTGTCGTGGTGGCAGAGGATCAAGCCGAAGATATGGTCGCTGTTCGACGAGCCTTACTCCTCCACCTCCGCCAAGGTGCGGAACAAATCCTCTCTAATTTTATCATTTACCCATAAATTCTGTAAATTTTGAACGGAAATTGATAGATAAATGATTTTTTTTATATTTGGGTTAATTATTAGGGGTTAATGATGAAAATTTGGCTACATATTAGAATTAAATTTTAGCCAATTCAATAGTTTTGTACATTGAGCAGGATGTCCAATAAAGATAATAATAATATAGTTCTTTAATGGAAGAGGGCAAGCAATTTTCATTCTCGTGCTTTTCATCACTAAGATGAGTAAAGTGAAAATTGATCGCTTTACACTAACGGTGAAACTCCGCAACATTTTTGTCATTAAACTGTATTTAAAAATGGAATTCCACCAATTAACGCTGCAGAAGATCAGTTTTTGTTTTCGTTAATGTTTAAAATTCAGAAGAATTTTCGCAGACTTATATTTAGATCGCTTTGTTTTTTTTCAATTTACGAATTTTCTATTCGAAAAATTATCACATAATTCAAAATCTATTATATATCGAACGTGAATAAAATTAAATGAAGCCATGTTTCACCAGCGACGGAAAGCATAAAAACATATTAACAATGTTCTTTGCCAATGTTTTTGCTGTTCTCATTACGAAATTGAATTGGTAATTTCCACATATGTTCAAAACTATTATAAAATAAAATATATATTTTATAAAATGTATGTGGAATGAAATTATAATGTAGGAAATAGACTTTGTCGAATATTGAGGTTAAATTAGATAAAACATCGCCAACGTCGGTAAGTTTACTTCATATCCATCGAGATATGAAACTGATATCAAAGATTAAAGAGTTAACATAGATCTCATGCAAGAACTCTCACAATGAACTGCAAAAGACGTTGCTTATTTATTTTTTTTACAGGTAATCGGCGTGGTGTCTGTTTTCTTTATCTGCGTGTCCATCTTGTCGTTCTGTTTGAAAACGCATCCTGACATGAGGGTGCCCGTCATTCGGAACTTCACCGTCGCCACATCACCACAACACAGAGTGCAAAATGCCTCCTATGGTGAGAATGCCTTCGTATTTTCAAACGCAGTAATCACATCGTTGATACATAAATTAGGAAAATGTGTCAAATAAATGATCGTTCGAACGCATTCCAGTTAGCCCTACATCACCTCTTCCACAAATTCCGTACATCGAATCACAGTGATAATTATCACCGATTATAATTGATGATAATACAAATATGTTAAATTAAGTCATTAGAGGAAATATCAAGGTTATTTCTAAAGTATGATTATAGTAATTTCCCGCAAAGTTGATAATTCGTATTCCTATTCGTATATAAGGAACAGTAGCAAGATCTGTTGGGTCAGATTTTGTTTAAAAAGGAAAAAATTACAGAAAAGTAAATTAACGCTTTTAAAATGATCCATCAAGTAGAATGGGGATATTTTAATTGAATGAGGATCGTTTTATTTAAAATATGATTTAAATCAAAAATAATGATGTTATTACTCGATTCTACGCGTCCTCTCAGCCATGGCTCATTCAGCGATCCGCTTCACTTCAACACGCAATAGTAACATTCTATGAGTAGTACAGATTGTTTAGTAAGCAAAGCAAGAACTGACGTCGACTCCGAACGCTGGAGGAATGCTATAACGGGTGTGTTTTGGGCTGATGGTTAAACTATTGCAGGTCTCGCGTTGGATAATTAAGGTTGGGTCGATTTAAAAGAGGAAAGAAAGAGAGGGAGTCAAATGAATCGGATGGAATACTCTCGAGCGATCATCCACAGGTTTCGCATTCGTAAATATAAAAATAATGTCGAAGGTAAACATTTTGATTCAGGGATCCACGGCCACCATCGCGCCAACGGGCATCACCAGAAGGAGCAGCAGACGTGGGCGTGGACGCTGGACAAGACGCAGACGAACGCACACGAGGCGTTCTTCTACATCGAGTGCGTCTGCAACGCCTGGTTCTCTCTGGAGATACTGACTCGGTTCATCGCGTCTCCAGACAAATGGGAATTCGCAAAGGCCTCCGTCAACATCATCGACCTCATCGCCACGCTGTCCTTCTACATCGACCTCGTGCTGCAGAGGTTCGCATCGCACTTGGAGAACGCCGACATCCTCGAGTTCTTCTCCATCATCCGAATCATGAGGCTTTTCAAACTCACGAGGCACTCTTCCGGCCTCAAGATCCTCATACAGACCTTCAGGGTGAGTGTACGCCCTCTCCCCTCCGAGGAATTCATTTACCCTCTAAAGAAACGAATACAAATATTTACTTTGACACAATTAAAAAATCAAGTTAACTTGTTGAAAATATCCAAGATAATTGATTGAAAAATTGACGAGAAAAAGTAAATATCCTTATTAAGTTCTTCGTTCGATGAATTGGATTCCGATACAAAATATTTATGTTTGATTAGAAAAAAGTCGATGTGAAGATGAAGGACAAATAAAGGGAATATAAAAATTACGATATTCTGTACATGAATGAATTTGTTATATAAACTTCTTAGCCCCTATAAAATGTCCGCATATATGACTGAGAATTAACATTTGCTATTAGTCTCCGATTTCCGTTGACTTTCTCCGATTGAGTATCACTTTCCTGAGGCGCCATTCTAAAACGAGCGGCAATTGATATCTTATTTACCCGCCCACAATAACGTCGGGCCCTAGATAATGTAAGTAATTCCTTTGTTGTTTTCAGGCTAGCGCTAAGGAGTTGACTCTTCTGGTGTTCTTCCTCGTGCTGGGAATCGTGATATTTGCCTCCCTTGTGTACTACGCGGAGAGGATACAGGCCAACCCTCACAACGACTTCAATAGCATACCACTGGGACTTTGGTGGGCCTTGGTCACTATGACTACGGTCGGCTACGGTGATATGGCTCCCAAGACATACGTAGGAATGTTCGTTGGTGCTCTTTGCGCTTTGGCCGGTGTGCTTACCATCGCTCTGCCCGTCCCTGTAATCGTCTCAAACTTCGCCATGTACTATTCGCACACGCAGGTCTGTATGCACCCCTCAAAAAAGAATATAATAACAAGTTTTAATTTTGGAAAGCTGGGAACTCGGTAAAAACCCGATTGAAACCAATGCTCCGATTACATCCGATGCAATCAATAGAAAGGTATGAGAACGAGAATACAAATCAACGTAAGTTGTGCTCTTTTTGTAATACTAAATAAACCTTTGTAGTCACAAGCGCCTCCAATAATTATCGCGGAATTACAAAAGAAATCGGAAAATATTTATGTCTGATACAAGCAAAGTTATTAAATGTAGAATTTTGTTCCCATGGGTGCTGTCTTCAGTGAAAGATTGATTAAATCCCAATATTAAATACTGAAGTTTCAATCTAAAATAAATGAGAATATTTCTAACCAAAAAGGTAAAGAATGTTTAAAAGGTATCATATTGAAATATATAGTAAAATATACATTATCTATAACTTTTATACATAATTGTACATATTCTATATTGCATTCTGACAGAGATATGTATGAAAAACTTCTATTTCTGGATAAACAACAACTTCCGGTTGACCACTACTCAAGAATAACTCCTAAACAATCAGTGTTACGAAAAAATGTTTTATACAACAGTTGCAGTAATGTACATTATCTGTAACTTTTGTATTTAATTGTATATACCAACATTGCATTCTGATAGAGATATTTAAGAAACAAAATTTTGTTCCAGATAAACCGCAAATTCCGGTTTAAGCGATATCCATCAAAAACTAATCAACTTTTGGAATTGTTAGGAAAATACTAAATACGAAGTTTGGAAATGATCGGATAATTATTTTTAAGATAGAGCGCCCACAAACTTTTTTACCGCAGACAAACAGACAGTCACACACACAGACACACACACAGACAAACAGACAGACATGTTCGGGAAAATAGCGAAAACGAACTCTATGGGCCCCAAAACATCTATTTCCGTTGAAACCTGGAGGTCGAATTTTTTTGCGAATACAATACTTTCTCTATACTACGTATAGAGAGAAATTAAAAATCTGATGTGGCCATCACATGACTTTCTCCATATATAAGATGTAAATATTTATCTACGACATTATTTTCGAACTCTATATTCAATCTAACCTTGGAAGATAAGTGATTAATTTATATCATATTATCTTTTACGTCACGAACATTATAAATACTGTTTTTCGGGACATGTTCGATGAAAAACGATGAAATTGGCCTTTCGCCCACAGCGCCCACTGGTACATAAGTACATAATCAGCAACTTCCGGTTTATCAGTATTTCATGAATAACTCCTAAACAATCAGTTATACAAAAATATATTTCATACAAAAGTTATAGTAAATTATATTTTCTAAAACGTTTATAAATAATAGTATATACCTAAATTTCAAATCAATGGATATATTTTGCAAAAACGGAAACGAGCTTCGAAAAGTAAAGCTTGACTTCCGGTTTACCGATTAACTCCAAAAACTAGTCAACTCTGCTATACATGAAGTTTGGTATTGATACGGCTAATATTTTTCACGTTAGAGCGCCCACAAACGCACACATACACATACACACAGACATCATTCCACCACCACACCATCTTCTCTCTTCGTTTCGTTTGTAAGTGTTTCATGGAACGACGACCGAGATGGCCTATCACAGCCAGAAATGACATCACTGCGAATCAAATTATCTATTTTCGAAAAACGGAATGCGAGTTAATTTGATAACGAATGTCTTATTCATTTCAATTTATTTGTTTTGCTTTGGAAATGATTTCATATTCTGTTTTCGGAAATCAAAGTGTGTGAGTTACTTTGATTTTGATTGTTGCATTCAATTCGATTCATTTTTTTCGTATTTCACTTCATATCTTACTGCGCCACAGCGAAGCGTGGCCTGGTTTAACTAGTAGATAAATAAAAATGTACCTATATATAATTTACTTTTGCCAGTCTTGTTCATGGCTGTTATTGCAAGAAAGCTACTTACTTATGAGTATAGCTGAACATTGGCATTAATTAATGACTCCACTTACGTAAAGCCAGGAAAAGTTTAGAGTCATTTAGCTTCACGTACGAGTACCGTGTGAACGGGTGCACGGGCAAAATATCCTAATAAAATTCACCATGCTCTTGTAAAGAGAAGTACTGTTACAGCCAGTTGTCAATAGAACCCGTAGTTCTGATGAATGAGGACTGCAACTACATAAAGGTATTTCTTTGAGATACGATGTTTGAGAGTTTTAGAAGAAAATGGCAGTGGTCCTAAAGGAAGACTAATTGAAGGCAAGCAATGGGTTTCAGGCGAGAGCGAAACTGCCGAAGAAGAGAAGGCGAGTGCTGCCAGTGGAACAGCCAAGGGGCCCGAGACTGCCGGGTGCCCCGGTGCCGGGAGTCCCTGGGGGCCCAGCTCCAGGAGGTCCGGGATGCCCTGGACCTAACGCGCCCGGTTTACCTCCACAGAATCGCCGAATGAATGCCATCAAACAGAACCATCCAAAAGATTCTATGGGACCCAAGATGGGTACGTTTTCTAAAGTAACGCTGTTCTCCATTAATTTTAATTTCCTTTCTTTGTCAGGACTGATTGATCTTTCTGTGGTGCTTCCAGAGAATACCATCTCGTCTTTCAAAAATGTTATTTATATTTTTCAAAATATCCTAATTTCTGGCAATATGTCATATTCTAATGATAAATGTCTTTTGAATATCAAGCACTACGTTTCAGTTTTAAAGTATAATATCTAGACTATTGAAGAGTTCCTTTGGGATGATAACTCTGTATGCTCCCTCTTGTTTCGATCCTTAGAGTTTTTCAAATATATTACAATGAATTTATGTTTGGATAGTTTATTCCTTTCACACATATCGTTCTTTTAATATGATCAGTTAAAGGGACTGATATTTATATCACAAAAACAATTTGATTTTGTACATCTATCAGCTTAATATTAGGTCTGTTGTGTATCTGTTATTATAGCGTGATCAATACGTAGCTTATAACTACGTTTTTGTCGATATTGATTCATGGATTCAATTATAATACAGTGGAATATTTTTATCTATTTATAACTTTTGTTGCCTTTCTCTTGTTTGCTCTTTGCCAATAACTTATGCCAATGCAAATAGGCTGCCATCATCGCTTTAGAGTATAAGCTGGATATGTGGTTTCATGGCACCCCCTGTATATGGGATGATTTTTCAGGATGTATTTACTGTGGCACGAAGTTCTGATCCTGAAGTCCCATTATGAAATGCTCAAATAGTTCAACAACTAATTTTTTCACGTTAAGGAAATATATATTTTATGTTCTAAATAATTAAAATATTTATTATTTTGTAATGTATTTTTCTCCTATGGCGCTGTATATGTATTCATTAGATATAGCTTAAACGTCATGATTAAACGTGATGTAGTAAACCATTTTTATTGAGACTTGTAACGTCAGCAGTGCCGTAAATTGTAACCTTCCTGTATAACGCAATTTCGACGCGAAATATAAAATGAGTGATTCTTCTCGTTTGATGAATAGCAGGAAGGAGAGGCATAATTTCAGTTTCACATGATATACCTCAGAAAATATACTCCTTGAGTATTTGATTGCAATGCGTTAATAAAGAAAATTTTGAATAAAAGAAGGGACTCGATCAAAGGAAGAATAATAGTAATTTACTCTTGAAAGGAATGACTCGTCAGAAACGAGGCGAATCTGACGTTAAAAGTATTTATTGATGAAATATGTGTTTCAAGAAGTAAGGGTTGCGACTACTGCTAATTGGTACACTACATGTGCACTGGTGGAAAATTGGACTCTCGAAGGAATATAACCCCTACAAGAGTTGAGACTGGAATAATATTATCATTCTAAAAACAATTTTCAACATAATTGATAAAAGCCATCGTAAGTTTTGCAATTAAAAACGCATCCCAAAACTACGCTTCCATAGAAAGATCGTACCTTCCGCAGATTTTGCCAACATCGGTTTCCCTCTTCAAGAAAGAGCCGTTCCTGTTGTAGATTCTCTTTACGTTTGATCGTTAAAATCCTGCTCGCACTACTTATTTGACGATATATTTATGAAAGCGACGAATTCTGTTCGACTACTTTTTTGTATAATTTTATTAATATTTTAGCAACCATTTAGGATTCCTTAAGCGGCATTATCAAAGTCTGAAACTGATTTCAGGGATGAGCATGGGCGTCAGTTTGAACCCGAACGGCGTTGGTGGAGGTAGCGGAGGCAGCGCCACTCAACAGCAGACGGAAGTAACGAGCGGCTCTGGAGCGGCGCTCGCGTGAGGGGCAACTCAATGGTATTTCAAATAAACTTCACTTTAACGAATTGAGCACTTTGTTGTGGTATTCTAGACTAAATTCGAGACTGGTAAATAGGAAATTTACTAAAATACATTAATACCCTGCAATACAAAAAGGAGATCAGAATAATCAGCTTGGGGTTTTAATAGGAACGGTCAAATACCCTGGGCTAAAAAGCAACATTATACAAGGCAATTTTAAGGAATACTTCGAAGATAACTTGTATGCACATTATTGTGAAAAACAAAATGGCCTCTATAATTACTATAAAGAGTATAAACATTTTACTTTCTTATATACTTATATTAAGATTCCCTAGATTATGACTAAAAAGGAAGACATGAAAAAAGTCTGACTAGGACGGGAACCCTGATATCCCGAAAGCCGTTTCTCTACCAATTGAGCCATCGGCCCAGACACTAGCAAAGGTAGAGCAACCGACTCTACCAGTCTACCAATTGAGCCATCGAGCCAGACACTAGCAAAGGTAGAGCAACCGACTCTACCAGTCTACCAATTGAGCCATCGAGCCAGGCACTGGCAAAGGTAGAGCAACCGACTCTACCAGTCTACCAATTGAGCCATCGAGCCAGACACTGGCAAAGGTAGAGCAACCGACTCTACCAGTCTACCAATTGAGCCATCGAGCCAGACACTGGCAAAGGTAGAGCAACCGACTCTACCAGTCTACCAATTGAGCCATCGAGCCAGGCACTGGCAAAGGTAGAGCAACCGACTCTACCAGTCTACCAATTGAGCCATCGAGCCAGACACTGGCAAAGGTAGAGCAACCGACTCTACCAGTCTACCAATTGAGCCATCGAGCCAGACACTGGCAAAGGTAGAGCAACCGACTCTACCAGTCTACCAATTGAGCCATCGAGCCAGACACTGGCAAAGGTAGAGCAACCGACTCTACCAGTCTACCAATTGAGCCATCGAGCCAGACACTGGCAAAGGTAGAGCAACCGACTCTACCAGTCTACCAATTGAGCCATCGAGCCAGACACTGGCAAAGGTAGAGCAACCGACTCTACCAGTCTACCAATTGAGCCATCGAGCCAGACACTAGCAAAGGTAGAGCAACCGACTCTACCAGTCTACCAATTGAGCCATCGAGCCAGACACTAGCAAAGGTAGAGCAACCGACTCTACCAGTCTACCAATTGAGCCATCGAGCCAGGCACTGGCAAAGGTAGAGCAACCGACTCTACCAGTCTACCAATTGAGCCATCGAGCCAGACACTGGCAAAGGTAGAGCAACCGACTCTACCAGTCTACCAATTGAGCCATCGAGCCAGACACTAGCAAAGGTAGAGCAACCGACTCTACCAGTCTACCAATTGAGCCATCGAGCCAGGCACTGGCAAAGGTAGAGCAACCGACTCTACCAGTCTACCAATTGAGCCATCGAGCCAGGCACTGGCAAAGGTAGAGCAACCGACTCTACCAGTCTACCAATTGAGCCATCGAGCCAGACACTGGCAAAGGTAGAGCAACCGACTCTACCAGTCTACCAATTGAGCCATCGAGCCAGACACTCTCAAAGGTAGAGCAACCGACTTTACCAGTCTACCAATTGAGCCATCGAGCCAGACACTTACAAAAGTAGAGCAACTGACCGGCAATCAGGAGGTTCGGGATCGATTCCAAGTCGATTCAGGCTTTAGTCGTTCTTTCCTGGGTTTTTCCTAAGTCCTTTTCGTGCTAAGTCACCTTTTACCTTTACTTATATTTAGTAATTAAAAATATCAGTATAGAACGAGAGACTGACTAACAGGAGACTCGGATAGAAGGTAGAGAAAGCACCGAAACCCCACCATTGAAACTGTAATTCTTTCTTTCGAATGAAACCTAATTCAAACACCAGCAATTTATGCAGGACACTCAATTCAACCAGTGACTTGTATCGTAACGTTTCACAATCTCTTTAGAGACATCTTGAAAGATGATCAAAGCAGATTTCATCTACGGACTGACGCATGCGGAGAACATTCCGCTCTGACGAATCATTTTAAAATTTAATACGAACTTACGTAACCAACTATAATTTTCTTTTTACTGCTCACTAAAAACACTTAATCGGCATAAAACATCGGCATAGATTGGGGAGTTCTTTCGGCTTCCTCAAATGCTGGATAAATTGTTTTTTTTTAAACGCCTCGCTCCATTAACTCAGGACCATGATTTCGATCTGTAAGATGCTCTCATAGATGGAATCAACGATGATAATAGAAATTGAGGACGAGTCGTTTTAAAAACTCATTCTTCCATCGAGTGGTACGCGACAATAACCGAGTGAATAAGTAGTTTAGATCAACTGGTGTTTGCACCCCCTGCCACACGCCGAAATGCGGCTCGCAGGGTATTAATCATGGTCGTGTGTTAATAAAGTGACTGTAGTAATGGTATAAGTGTTCTTTTCTCCTCAAGATTTATTATGGAGGACTACCACGAAGTCAAGGACCAATTGGCAGGTTCTAATACTTAACTACTTTCAAGTAGATTTTTCCAGAAACGGATATATGAGAAGTTAATTATAGCATACAGGCTAAAGATCAGCAAGAAATGTTAATTTTTTGTTTTAAATGTTTAATTTGTTGAAACAGGAATAATTTGAAACGGCACGAAATTTCAAATACATAAGGTAATCGATTAGTAACATCACCATGGCACTGAAGGGGCAGGTCTTTAGTTCCTTCAATTGCTCCTTTCAAATTTGAGAGCTTGTCTCGCTTTACCCCTTCTAAACTTTTCCTTCAATATCCATTAAGCTGTCGTGACTCATGATGTGCTCTGTTCAACTTTCCTCCGTAATCACCATTTTCTTCCTTCCAGTAATTCACTCACTCTCTCCATCTTTCTTCACATTTCAAAGCAATGGTTTTCTTCCCATGCTCCAAGATTCATGGTCAAATCTATAAAGGAGTAAACTCAATATAGAACTTTTGGCAAATTTCTTCCTTAAAAATATTGGTATTTTATTGACATTCATCAAAGCTCTTTCAAATGCTCTCTTTTCCATCGCAATTCTGATATTTCGTGTGCAGTTCCCTTCCTTATTTAATTATAGACCTGCTATATTCGATGACCTTCTTATAAGGCGTTAACATCTTCTTCCTTCCCATTCCTCATAACCTGTTGATGTCAATTTCCCTTCCATATCTCTCTTATACACAAATTCCGATTTTTTTCCTGTGGCTTCTCTTCCATCACTCGATCATATTTTACGTTTACTCCTCCAACACCTCTCCTTACACTTTCTCTGTAGATTACTCCATCGTTTACGGTTACGATTTTGGTAAAAACCTTTCCAAAATTCTATATTATTCCTACTCCACCGCCATTTTAAAGTTCCAGATTGAAACTCATCTCTTACTTCGTTCATTCACAGTCAGGCCAAATCGTGTGGAAATACATCAAATGTAAAATGAAGGAAAGAGAGGTGTTAGTTGTTCCACATTTTTTATTATAAGTACGACCGACGAGCAATCCAGAAGATGACAATTTCTCATCAAAACCGGTCGTGCTTCTAATTTTTTAAAATGTGGAAAAATTACCACCTCTCTTTTCTTTATTTCACTTTGCTCAGCCCAAAGATCGACTCATTTTATATCGCTCTAACTACTGCGCCGCTGTGGCCGGCCGGACATTCCCTGCATCAAGTCTATACCATTAAGGCATTACCTAGGTTCTCCATTACTTTTAGAGGGCTATAGTTATTATAGTTCTCTCTATTTTTCATATTGCAAGTAAAAATTTATTGGTTAAGAGAACTACGCCACGGTAGTAGGTTGCTTGTCAATAGTAATTTAAGTCGCACAACATCATACGAATCGACTATTGCGCCTTTTAATCTTGATGTGGACAATATTTATTAAACATACAGAGGAAAGATAGTGAATGCCCATTACAGACCCCCCCAGTGGTCCTTAACCTTCATCTGGGCGCGCGGACGGTAGATTACCGTCACATTCATAAAAGCGAGTGCAACTTTTGCCTGGAGGTGTGCAGGAGGATGGGAGGGACGTGTATTCTTTATTTACACAATGAGACACTAGATGCCAGAGTAGCCCTTGCCAGCCTCTGTCTGTATCTCGTCTCAGTCACCGTCAAACCTTCGCATGTACTAAATGACGGCAGTTTACCGCCGCGCGCCCAGAAACGTAATTCTTTTCGGTCAGCCATCGGAGCAAAATGTGAGTACCGATTTCAGTTTTTTCGTTGGTATATTGCCATATTTCAAGTTTTTCATTGCTCTGCACCTTATCACTGTAAATACTGCTATGTTACCAAACAAAACAAATGGGTTGTTATCCTGAACAATATAAGATTAGTAGTAGCATTCATGCTTCGCTTGCCCGTTTAGAGGCAAGAGGAAATCAATTTTACTTTATCTGGGTCCCCGGACATGTTGGAATCAGAGGGAATGAACTTGCCGACTCTGCAGCCAAAGAAGCACTTGGAAAAGCTAATGTAGATACTCCATTCTTGGCAACACTCGACATCCGAAATATGTTTCGTAAAATCATTTTAAAATTATGGCAGGACTCATGGCTGACCATTGAAAATAATAAATTGCGCGAGATAAAGTCCGTCCCAGCCCCTTGGTCTTCCTCTATCAGGAGAAGTAGGTGGGAGGAAGTAGTGATCACAAGCTTGAGGATAGGGCATTGTGCACTAACGCACTCGTATCTCATCACGCAAGAGAAGATTCCGCCATATTGTGACCACTGTGAATCTCGCCTAACTATAAGACACCTCCTGACTGAATGTACCAAATATCAGTGCATCAGAAATAGGTATTTCCAAGGTCATCTCAAGGAAATTCTGGGGGATGATGTGGACAAATTAGACTCTGTCCTTAAATTCTTAAGTAGAGTAAAATTAATTAAACAGATTTAAAAATATAAAATAGTTTAAAAATATAAGTATTAAAGAATAAATTTGAATCGGATTTTTAAATTTCAACTTATGTTAAAAATAAAATAATATTATGATACATATATCTCCTCTGTATACGGTGCAACATGACCTTTGCTGTCGAGGCACCTTATAACTCTTACTACTACTACTACAATATAAGATTACCCATGTCTATGCAAATGGCAATTTCTCATGGGCACGTTTCACCGACCCTGAGGATATTCGTCGACTTCTTCTTGAGTTGGACTACGAATCGGAAGAAGAACGGGAACGACGACGACAAGAAGACCAACAGGAAGAGCAAATTGACAATCCAGACGATATCGATTTTGAACCTGAAGTTATTCAAGAAGATGAACACAATAAAGAGTCGGAGGAAGAGTTAGATTAGGCAATACACGACCTGGATTACGAGGAGGACTACGAGGAAGACCAGGGGCAAGCTAGGAACTGTAAAACGAAGCTCGAATGTTTCCTCCAAATCATTTCTTTAGAAATTTTGGATGATATTGTCAAGTACACTAATATTTTATTGCTCAAATAAAGGCTGGAAGATATGAGTCGTCTGACTCTCCCGTTCGAGATAGAGATTACAAACCCAACTCTAGAACGGAAATGAAAGCACTATTTGGGGCATTGTTCTTGATTGCCGTAAAAGGTGGAAACCGTGCTGATTTTTCTGAGTTTTTTAGTAAAAACGGAACAGGACTAATGATATTGCGCGCTAACTTTAGTGAACGTAGATTTCGATTGTTGTTGAGATCTATTCGTTTTGATGACGTTACGACCCGCAAAGAGCGATCTGCAACGGATAATTTAGCTCCGATTCGAGATTTTCAATAGACCTTTCTATCCAACTGTCAAAGAGCCTACAATGTTGGTGAAAGTGTGACCATCGACGAAATATTATTGGCTTTTCGTGGCCGTTGCAGTTTCATCCAATACATTGCCCAAAAGCCGGCGAAGGGCCATGTATTGGATGAACCGGGATGACCTGAAAATTTATGTCATGACAGTGTTTACATATGTAGCTAAAATTGTAGTATTTATTGTACTGTTCAAGGTGTAATAAATTTATTTCATTTTATATACATGTGTGATAGATGTTTTTCATCAATTTGATACTGATTTTGAAGATAAAGTGTTGAGCAAATCAGACGCAAAAACAGGGAGACGGTAAATTACCGTCGCGCGCCCGCTGGCGCTACGGAATAGGGCGCGCCCGGATGAGGGTTAACCGTGGCAAACCCATTTACCTTAGCTACATTAAAAGTTTAAAACTCCAACTTATTAACAGCCTTTTCCCATTTATTTTCTAACACTAATTTGACCAAATTAAGATGAGCCTTTTCTATTCTCAGAGTCGCAGCCGTCTGCTGGATGTGCATCCGTCGACCATCGGTGAAAAGTGTCGTGTGGCGGCTGTGTTCATCCGGCGGAAGTGATTCAAGTGTTCCTCGGGAGTACATCAAATTAACCTTTTGTCAATAATTTCTCGAGGGAGGAAAGATTTAATCTCATGGCCTTAACGAGGTCTCGAAAATAATTTGAGGTTACAACTTATAACACCAATTTACAATTTCGCAACACCCGTCCTCGGGAAAGATAAGAAAATCCTAGATTGTGTTGAGTGCATTCGAGTGATCTCCGCCCCATTTGCCCCATCAGATTATTTTTCTCCCTTTTGACGATTCGTGTCGTCATCAAGAGACGAAGGGCGAGAACAAATGAGGGGTGTTGTGAGGATACAAATATCTAACAAATCGTTGATTATTATTCTAATTATTATTATTCTTATTATTATTACGATCATCATCAATTATTATAATTAACTATTGATAATATTACTAATACAACTATTGCTACTCCTATTAACTAACGATATTAGATAATATTTTTTCTCCTTTATATATCAAGTGAAAAAGAAATTTACGACGATATATAATTATATACAAATATATACCCGTGCTACGGATGACTGCCGCCTCTGAGGGCCAGAAAGAGTGGCGTTGTGTGAGTGCGGTGTTTCTTTTGGTGAAAAAGAGGTTTCTGAACCATTCCTAGAGCGAATGCATCTGGACGACCGAATTCGTCCGTTGGTCGCGCTTTCAATCGATGGTGAGGAGGACTTTTTATCGGGACCCTAAGTTATTTTCCTTAGTCAGAAAATATGTACTTTAACTGTAATTTGGAATTAATCCCATAGAAAACGTGATACAGTTTACGATTCGAATTCTGATAACCAACTGCAATTTGAGTGAATATACTGCTGTACAAAGACACTGGAGATTTAAAACAATTTTGTGGATCCTACTTCGGAAATATCAAAAGGTATTTTATATTAGGTTAACTCGGAAATGACACTTATCGAGTAGGGGGATACATTTGAAACGAGAGGAGTACGCTCTGTGGACACTTTACTGTGAACGACGAAGAGTTTTATTCCCATTATTTGGAAGTTAATATTTCGGAAAGAAATATAAAATGTTTAGAACAAAGTATGCCAGAAAAGGGTAATTGATTTGCTGGATTCGGGTGGAATGAAACAAGGGGAAATCAAAATTTCTTCTGATAGCATTCTATTGTCCATTTCTATTCACATGATTTAAAAATCTTAGGTCATATTTCGTCTAGGGAAAGAAACCAGCATTTTGAGAGTAAATTGCGTGATATCTGATGAGACGGAGGAAACGAGGGAATAGACCAATGCCGCTTACGACGGCCGAGAAAAATATTCCTCAGGCCTCGGAAGGTCACTTTACTAAATACGTTAAGTTATATAGATGAAAAATTGCGAATTTAAACTTTTTATAAGCGTTCCGTTTTTACACTGGGAAAAACTATGTTTGGCTAGAAGAAGACACCCTAAAATCCTAAGATGCTACGAATAGCAGTACGATACCAAATTATAATTATGTACGAAACAGTCTAAAATTGCAACGCTTTTTCAAAATTGAATTTAAAATTCGGACACGATAGGTATCCAATGGAAGAGAAAACACTTCGTCACATTAAGTGAAAATCTTCGAAACCGTGTATGCACAGTTATATATCGTTTGTACCACTATACAATGCATCACCTACGCATTCCGGTACTACTTATTTGTTTAATCAATCAACTGAAAACAAAGATTTTAACATGTTTACAAGTCTTTACATCAAATATGAGCATTCTCAATAGAATCCTCAATACTCATAGAACTCAAATCATACCACTCAAACTCGCTTTCAGAGAAAAGATTAGGAACGATAATATATTTGGTTAAGAGCTCCTCGAAGCGACTTTAAAAACGTAAAATTTAACCGCAAATACTTCTATGAGAATAGTTTGAAGCAAACACTTTCGATCGAAGTTTCTTATTCTAAATTTATGGTTTATTTTAGAAGCACCACTTCATTCCACGAGGATCTCTAAAAAGCAATTGATTCCAGTGCTCTCTCAAATGAAACCAAAAAAAGGAACTGAGAAAATAGTTGATACCCACCTCGAATTATCGCAAATATTCTACTCACTTTTAAACCTGCTCTGGGATTGAACCAAAAGATTGCAACCCGTAAACGTTACCACAAAAATTACAAAAATCGACAAATGCTATCTAAATAGACATCCAAAGTTAATTAAAAAAATTGCAGTTCGTCCTTTTGATGAAACAATACTCAGCGAGGCTTTTTCGCCCGACCTCTAGTTTTTTTTAGTTTCTGGGATTTTTCTGTTTCAATAAAGACATAGGTTATTCAATATTATTTCATTCGGAAAATAACTTCTCCCATACGAAGCGCAATTGATTGTACACATTTTTGGATTGGAAAAGCTGATTTCGAAACTAGAAATGATTCGCTAATTCATAAATGTTAAGTTTTGAATTCAACAATTGTTACCATTGCATAACAAGAAAACTATCACAACAGTAATGAGTATTCGCAAAGAAAAACATCTCGAGAAGTTGTTCAATTTAAAAGCAATTCCAACCATAACTTACCAAAATTTTAGGAGTAAAAAAGGGTTTAAAGGCGAGACTGCATTATTGACGACTAGAGCCCGCAAAATAACGAGGAAATTGGAGTCAGTGACTGTGTGGGAATGAAGGAGGTGGGAATGAAGAAGGTGGGAATGAAGGAGGTGGGAATGAAGAAGGTGGGAATGAAGGAGGTGGGAATGAATAAAGTGGGAATGAAGGAGGTGGGAATGAATAAGGTGGGAATGAAGGAGGTGGGAATGAAGGAGGTGGGAATGAAGGAGGTGGGAATGAATAAAGTGGGAATGAAGGAGGTGGGAATGAATAAGGTGGGAATGAAGAAGGTGGGAACGAAGGAGGTGGGAATGAAGGAGGTGGGAATGAAGAAGGTGGGAATGAAGAAGGTGGGAACGAAGGAGGTGGGAATGAAGGAGGTGGGAATGAAGGAGGTGGGAATGAAGGAGGTGGGAATGAATAAGGTGGGAATGAAGGAGGTGGAAATGAAGGAGGTGGGAATGAAGGAGGTGGGAATGAAGAAGGTGGGAATGAAGAAGGTGGGAACAAAGGAGGTGGGAATGAAGAAGGTGGGAATGAAGGAGGTGGGAATGAAGGAGGTGGGAATGAATAAAGTGGGAATGAAGGAGGTGGGAATATAAGGTGGGAATGAAGGAGGTGGGAATGAAGGAGGTGGGAATGAAGGAGGTGGGAATGAAGGAGGTGGGAATGAAGGAGGTGGGAATGAATAAAGTGGGAATGAAGGAGGTGGGAATGAATAAGGTGGGAATGAAGGAGGTGGGAATGAAGGAGGTGGGAATGAAGAAGGTGGGAATGAAGAAGGTGGGAACGAAGGAGGTGGGAATGAAGGAGGTGGGAATGAAGGAGGTGGGAATGAAGGAGGTGGGAATGAATAAGGTGGGAATGAAGAAGGTGGGAATGAAGAAGGTGGGAATGAAGGAGGTGGGAATGAAGGAGGTGGGAATGAAGGAGGTGGGAATGAATAAGGTGGGAATGAAGGAGGTGGGAATGAAGGAGGTGGGAATGAAGGAGGTGGGAATGAATAAAGTGGGAATGAAGGAGGTGGGAATGAATAAGGTGGGAATGAAGGAGGTGGGAATGAAGGAGGTGGGAATGAAGGAGGTGGGAATGAAGAAGGTGGGAATGAAGGAGATGGGAATGAAGGAGGTGGGAATGAAGGAGGTGGGAATGAAGAAGGTGGGAACGAAGGAGGTGGGAATGAAGGAGGTGGGAATGAAGGAGGTGGGAATGAAGGAGGTGGGAATGAAGGAGGTGGGAATGAAGAAGGTGGGAATGAAGGAGGTGGGAATGAAGGAGGTTGGAATGAAGGAGGTGGGAATGAAGAAGGTGGGAATGAAGGAGGTGGGAATGAAGGAGGTGGGAATGAAGGAGGTGGGAATGAAGGAGGTGGGAATGAGATGAAGGAATTGATTGACTGATTTTGTGAGATTAAAGAATGAAACACTAATGAAGTAATCCGAAATATAAAATGAATTTCTGTATCTTACTAGATAGACTGGCGTTACTCTTTCCGCTTGATTAAAAAATCGCTCCACGCAAACAGTGCAGAGTTGGTCGAAAATGAGTAACGGAAATTGAAATAAGTTAGGCATATGTGGGATTAATGCAATCGCAATCGAGCGATGCATTTCTTGAATAATGGCAAAGAAGAACGAGAAACTCTAGGAATTCGATTGAAATACAATTTCAACTCTAATGTTCAAGGCGAGGTATCTCCAACACACGAACAAATGCCGGATATAACGTAAAAAAAATCTTTGCTAAATCAGAATCTGAACTTCTGGGGCTTGCAAAACGCGAAAAAATATCGGAAGACTCAGAATGAGCGAAATAAGCGCAGCTCTCGATCCCATGGAAAGAGGGCGGTTCAGTCACCTTTTACGAAATAATCCATTTAAAAGACGTTTATACGAATTTCTTAAAATTTATATTACTCTTTAAACAAATATATGTATAAATACATTTAAAAAATAGATGAGTAAATGAGCAAACGTGCACATGAAGGGACCAAAATATCAGAAGATTAAAAATCGTTTATAAAAATTGTATCGATAATAAATAAGGCTCTGGTTGAAGAGAGTGGGTTTTGGAAAGAAGCGCCTCCTTCGCGAACCATTTGGCACGTCTTTTATCAAATGAAATATACGATGACTTCGGATTTATTTGCCTCTTCGCTACAGATCAAACCTCATTTGGTGGCGAAATTTATTCGTCAGTTTCACGAGAAATTTGATCTCCATCTTTGAATACGTGTCGCCGATGAAACAAATGAATGATCGGTAGCATTAGGTGAATGAAACCGTTTTAATTCCATATCTTACGCGCCCCATGGACCATTTTAGCCGTAGAATCGCACTTTTAGGAAACCCAAAAATGGAAACTGGCATTCTCGATTTCCGTCTTTGATATCAATCGTTGTAACACGATTTTCCAAAATAAAAATACATATTCACTTCTAAGGGCAGGACTTCGGCATTAAAATTCATCGAATCGTGTGTCTACGCATTTTCTTTAACGTCGCATCACTTTTGTTTCTAGAAAGCAAATCATGTTCGAGGGCTGTTATCTTAAGATGAATCGACAATATTAATTCACGCTGCACGCTCTTAACTGTTTTACCATCATTGATTGTCTCAGGAAGGAGATGCCTCAAAACAACAGAACTCAAACGGGACCAAAACTAGGCGGATAAAACCACTAAACCACACCTTCTGCATCTTCCACGGACTTTAGATGAAAATCCTCTTCTCTGAGCAAACCAAGTTTAAAGAACGTATTTCTTGATTTTATTGGTTTTTCTCGCGATTTTCTGTAATCGATCATTTTGGAGTAATTGATTGAGCGTAATTTTGGCAAACATCGGTTTAATGGAGAAAATGTTGAAAGGTACAAAGGCGATGAATGAGGGAAATAACCACCGAATTCGTTTTCCTCAATCTCCTCAGCTAATTCCTTTTCCAACCAAATCAACATTATGACTTAATTTACAATTTTAAACAGCAGATCGAAGATTATCCTTAAGATGACAACCAAATTATTTAAGAGAAAAATCTCCCATCGATTAATTTATACTTCAGCCACCTCGTCATCACATTCACCCAATCCGGTTTCCAATAATTCTATTCTACGAACTGTGGTGAAGGAACTCTTTTCTGCATTCAGTTGAACACTTATTATTTGGAGTACGAAATTCTCTTCTCTATTCGTCCTGAGCTTGATGTTTAGAATTTCAGATGAACCAAGTTCTGTTTACTCTATAAAATCGATTGCATGGTATAATTATTGCCACATCTTACCGCCGAATCCACAGCTCTTAAAAACACAATTAACAATATAGTTTATAATCAATTATTTATTCTGAAAAGTTGCTAATTTTCGTGTTTTATAAAATAAAATCCTTTTCGAATTTAATAAACTCTTTCTGCGATTTAACGAGTAAAATATCAGCAACCACATAATTCTATAACAGTCTACAAATTAAAGTTAGTGAAAAATTTCCCGAATGCAAAACGACGCCATAAATCATCTAAAATATCCACCACAAAATTATACAAAAGATAAACAGCAAACTATAATATCAAATAAATTCAATTGAATGTCATTTGGATGTATTACAAATTTAAATCGCCAATTCACTTAGTTTCGTATCTCGGAACTGAACTTCCATTATGAACGCACATCCTTAACCTTTCGCATTATATTTAACATCCCAAGAAAATGATTTCCAATTCGTTCTAGAGTTTTGGAAAGGTCATAAAATAAAAATTACATCAATGAAATATATCATTTTCGTGAAAAGGCTCGTATAAAGAGATTTTCCTCAACACGAAGCCAACATATCGATAGGCTACAATCAGCCTCTCAATTTCTACGCCTATAATTATTTAACACCAAAATTTCGACGAAACTTTTATTTTTATTTACTCAGCAGAATGGTAATTCTATGGATCGGTTTTAACGCAATGCCTAAAATGTAGGAGGAGGCTTTGGAGAATGTTTTAGCTTCTGTAGAGCAGAACAAATCTATCCAGAGATTGATCGCTCTTCATGGGCGACATCTGCTGGTTTGCGTCACTACGTGATAAATCAAACATAAAACTTTGTTGATTGGTAATGCGGTTGCTTAATCCTTTAAGATGTTATCAGCAGCTGTATCGGCGAAGTAAATAAAGGAGGTTAATCGCTCGAAGGAGCACCACGGATGACTCTATTTCTGAAAAGATTTCAATCGAAATTTTTACAGTTCTGTTTAATTTCATCCATATTCATTCCACTTTGGGTTTGAAAACTGTGATGCAGATAAGAATCGTGAATTTTGGATCAGCAGACGAACTTCCCTTACAATTTATGAAGTCCTCAATCGCCTCTTTGTAATTCCTTTTTCTCTAGCAATCTTTTCTTCCCATCTTCTTAGAGTAAAAAGAAAAGATACTTTCCGATTAGCCCTTCCGGATATTACGTCAGTATCGTCCGCTTTTTTCTCTTCGAGAGGTTACCTTAAATTGCAATAAATGAGCAAACTCAAAACGAACTTCCTCGCGGATGAACGAAGCTTGGGAAAGTAAAAATCAAAATTGTCTCGGAAAAGTGTTAACAGTGATCAAAAAAGGTTTTAGAAATAAACATAGCATAAATACATCACGAATATTTGTTATGAAGCAACGATCCAACCAATGAAGTTGGGCATTGTGTATAAATACATACCCCAACCAAAAATGATTTTTCTAAAATGCCCTGATATGTTGTCAGTCACGTGGGTGACGCAAATAAACACAGGTTTAACGAAATTAGTTTTCTTTTCGAAGCTTGATTTAACTCGATTAATTTGCGTACAAGTAGCATTCTGGGAGTAATTACAATATCTTAGGAACAGAAAACCGACTGCTTGATATTTCAATGAATGACTAAGTTTTGATTTTCTGGGCGACTAAAATTCATGAAGAATTACACGGATGGGCAATTTTATAAGAAACGGCTCCTAGTATTTGCATATACTAAAAATTTTACAAACTACAAAAATCTGCATCAGTAGTTTTGCCTTGGCAAAGCTGCTGATGCAGAAGGTTGGGTAAACCAGAGAAGAGAGATTCTCTCGCGACATTGTACGACCGTTGAACTCGTGTGCGGATCTCAAGATATCCTATTTCCATTAATTTGTTTTTCAAATCTTGTAAAGAAGCGAGACAACAGCTTCGGAGGCAAAGTAAACAGGATAGATAAGAAATCGGGAAGCAGCTTGCAATGGCCACTGTGTCTGCGATCAAACGCGATTCTAGTCCTTGGACAATAATGGATATTCCAAGAGCTAGCTGATTTTGATGTCAGGGATGTCTTTTCTTTGTCAATTTGGGCAATTATGTAGCTCTACATAATATGTCGTATAAATAAACGGAAAGCTAACATATTGTATAACCAAAAAGTGTCACCCGCATACATTACACCGTCATCTACCATAACGTTACATCATCACATCCGAATTCTCATCGCTAGAGGGTAAAACGATCACATCAACCGTTAAGAAAAGAAGCTAGATTTTAACTTAAAATAATAAATTAATTTAATATTTGATCAAACGCAACCCGAAACGTTTTAAGGGATTTAACTAAAAGGTTCTTATTCTTCAAAATTAAATCCTTAGTTGAAAATGGCTGCAGGGCTCGTTTCGCCGGTAACAGTTCAAAATCCAAATGAAGAATCCAATTGCTTGTTTCGCCAATCGCGAGGAACGCAACTAACAGTGGAATCTATTTGTTTATGAATTAACTGCCATCCCCTTATCTTCGCCACGTCGATGGCCATTTACGCCATAGTCGAAATTTCAACTTGAAAACTGCATTTAAGAGATATAACTAAATTATTGTAATCCAAGTAAAAATAGACCATTCTTAATCAAGTTAAAAAGACGGCTTGGCTACAATTTAGATCATTTTAGTCTTTTCCCAATTTAGAGGTCCTCCCGATAATTGTCGTGTCTTCTGCAGTCAAAAATATTAGATTTACAAAATAGCTCAAAATCGAACCGTCCCGAAAGAATAGGGCATCGGATGCATCTATAAATACCCGTTGATTACTTCATAGGCATTAATTAGCTCGATTTATCCATTAGAATACGTTTACATTTCTGAATTCAAACACCATTGATGATTTGAGTTCTGCCTTCATATTTAATTGTACCCAACACACGATAAAAAGATACGAAGTCTTTGTTCTTGAACTTTCACGAGCATCACTCGGAATTTCGATTCTCGAGTGAGGAATAGGTAATTTAGAAGTATCGGAATTTGTTCTTGTACAGTTATGGCGCCGGTTAGCCTCTATATTTAAAATGGTTGCTAAGCACCAGCCGCACATTACGCACACTTCCCTTCACCAAGCCAAAACACTTGTTCACCCAAACGCCACTTTTCGTTTAATGTGGCATCGTCCATACGCAATACATAGAGTTGAAATTAATATATTATTTGAGAAAGGTGTGCTTCTCAATGAATTCGTCGGCCGGGTGGTGATAATAATATCTCGTTATTAGGCTGTTTGAGGAGGCAAGCTTTCTTCTTGATGCTTTAATTATCGATTGTACAGAAACTAAAAAATATAGCGGAACAGATGCGAAATTTGGTGGCAAATATTTTTTTATCGTACTTATGTCGAAATATGCCCTAATTGAACGCATTTTTGTTCGGTAAATTTACTCTGCAAAAACATAGAATAGAACACATCATATGGAGCCTTCATTAAAACTTCATGCTTTTTTCATTAAAGACGATCGACGTAATATCAGTGCTCAGGAAGCTTGAAATTTTTCCATCGGTTTCCAATCTGCAGCATATATCAATGATGGAAAAGCAGGAACTTTTATTTTATGAACTAATCTTAGGAAATAATAAGTTTAAGTTCGAAGTAGGATAATGAAACATTGAAAGCACAACCAAAAATGAGTATGAAAATTTGTGTACCTTCTTCGTGCTTACAGAGAATTACAGCAGTTTCAAACGATCGATAAATTCCTTGCAATGAGCATTCCTTCGCTGAAAATACGCATTTTCAGTATTTTAATGTTTATTCAAACCGTTCATTCTGAAACCTCTTTTGAAAAAACGAATTTCATTGAGAGAAAGGAGATGGCGTAATATATTTTAAGTATAATGAAGGGAGGAGAGACACAGGTGCAGCAATCAATTTGTTCTTAATTGCATGCCCCTTAGGTACTGCCGAGTTATAGAATGATTCTTAATCGTTGAAAAAAGATTTTTTGCTGTATTTAAAAGGATCCATCAAAAACTTTAAATCTACTTTCTTTAGTTTACAGTTAGATGTGAAAGGAACTGAAAATCTATCAAGTCTGCGAATAACAGACATACACTTCATAAATTGCAAACCAAGCAATTTAGTTGCTGCCGTGGATCAAAGACTGCCTTTTCTCCAAAGGAGATCTGCTAAACATAAGAATCGGCATGAATCTCGAAGACTGCTCCTGTTTGCAGCAACTACAAAGTTGCAGTTCAATTTCTCTTTTTCACTTTTGGATCACAAGGTTGCTGTGAAGCAAGAAAGGGGCCACAGAAAATTTTAAACATTTAGCTTAGCACATATTTTAGCAGTGACTGTATTTTTTCTCATGAGCAAGTTTTGGGGAAGTGCTTCGAACGTTGGGATATTCATTTTGCACCCTAACTGCTTAATCACCCATACCCCAACCAATTTTTTAAGGGTAAATACCTTTCTTTCCACCATCCAACCCTTTATTTTCCTTTCACAGCGTTATTTGGTACAGTGTGCAGTGCCCGCAAGAGGGAGCGTGTGGGTATTGTTATATATCTCATTACTACTACTGCTACTACTATTATTAATACTATTGACTTAATATTTAATGACATTACAAAAATTGTTAAATAAAGAGTGAAGTTTACTTGTTACCCTTTAAACATTGAAACCATCCTTACCCAAGGAAATGCAATTGACATCAACGAAAGACGCTCTCAGATTGTTGCTTCAAGCAGAGTTAAAAAGTGAAGAAATGGAATTGTTTGAATTTCGGGAGCTTGATCCAAGAAGTGGACTTAAATAAATACGGTGCAACATTCACTTTAACAGCGTGTGCCCGATTATCTCTAACAGAATAACGCAAACACATAAAAAAAATGCTCAAAAGTTGGAAAAGAAGTTAGCACAGGAAAGAGTGCGACTTAACCTATGGTTAAATCCAAGTGAGAAAATCTGATGTGGCCAGCACATGACTTTCTCCATATATAAGATGTAGATATTTATCCACGGCAATATTTTCGAACTGTATAATCAGTCAAAACTTGGAATATATATAAGTGATTAATTTATATCATATTAACTTTTACGTCACAAAAATTATAAATAATCTTTTTCGGGACATGTTGGATGAAATCCGGTGAAATTTGCCTTTTGAGTCAACAACAAGCACCACTACAGGATGAATCACGAAACGAATTATAATAGGCGATGGAAAAGAAATCAAAATACGAACGAAGAGCAAAATAACACACGACCGACACAAACTATTAACAAATATAAAGACTACATATTTAAAAAGTGGAAACTTAAAAAGTAACAGAGAATGACGAAAATTATCAATATACATAAAAGAAAGCTAATAAATAAGACAAATGGAGTAAAAAAACAAAGAAGAAAACCTTTTAATTATTTTCAAACAGCCAAACCTTATAATCTATAGCATTGTTTGCCATGTAAACAAACTCATAGTAACGAACATTATCGTTACTGTGAAGATTAATCACGGCAAGTACTACTACTACTACTAATCAACTCTGATAGCGCCTACCACAGTGCTACATATGAAGTTTGGCATTGATACGGTTAATAATTTTCACGTTAGAGCGCCCACAATCACACACACACACACACACACATACACAAATCGATTTTTTTCATGAAAACAATACTTTCTCTGTGCTACGTATATGGAGAAAGTAAAAATACAGACACGACTGTGACTCGAACCCGGTGCTCTCACTAACTAAACAGGAAAACAACCCACGTTTGTTTATTTGGTGAGAATACCGGAGACCAGGGTTCGAGTCCCAGTTGTCGTTTTTTTCGCTTCTTGTATAACCATGAGAAATGCTTTTCAGAAATAATAATGACATATCAAACAATAAGTTATCAAGTAAAATCTTCCTCCACAAACTGAATTTTACTTCAATTGAAAAGAACACCAATTCTTTAATGAAATGGACGACCTGTTTCGACTCTCATCATCAGACGATATCAAAGTCATTTCTTTCGTAATGGCGTTCCCCTAAGTCAGCCACATCGATTATATTACCGACTCTATAATATTTTCCACATTTATTTAAATACTCAAAATGTATGTTTGTAAAGCAAATTCTAAAGCACACGTATATACAATGTACTGAACAGTTCTGAGTTTGACTTCATAGAGTTGCAAATACGCCAAGATTCTCAAAGTATTCATAATATACTCGAAACTTATCCGTGTAAAGCATTGAAGGGAACTAAACAGGTTCAGATATTTTAAAAAGACGCTTGTGAGCATGGACAGAAACACGCGTAGCACACATGGACGAGCAAAGAAACGAACTACGAGCAGAAGACAATCTGACTCCTGCTACACATATGCTCTACCTTTAGTTTATTCAGCTGATTAAAGCAAACAATAGCTATTCGATTGTTCTGGCATTTATTCAATTGTTTTCATTCGAATGAATTCACTCGCTATCGTAGGCAGGACAGGACGCAATAGCTGGTCAGGGGCAGTAACACCTGGCTGCCGGGATATTTATTTATTTACAGCTTAATTGGGCGAAATTGGGACTAAAAAGTCTCATCTTCCATGTAACCCATGTACATATACATAAATACATTGTGAGTGGTTATAAAATAACAAATAATTTTTAAATAACTAAATGATGAAATTACTAATATTTACAACATGAAATCACTAAATAATACAAAGGTATATACAGTAAGTTATACAAAGTTATACAGAGGTATATACAGGATATTATACAATACATAGAAAATCACTAGCATATGAAATATTAAATCATTAAACAATATATAGATATATACAGAAAGTTATACAACACATACAAGTTATCCCTGTGAGAGATATTTGATGCAAAGTTTCTTGAATGATGGTAAGGATATTGAATTTCAGGCGAGAGTGCATTCCAAAGTCTACAGGTGGTCACATTAAAAGATTTATTATAAATTCCGGTATTATGTTTTGGGATTTGAAGATTGCGATTTCCCCTTGTGTAGCAATCGTGAATATTATTCATAGGGATGAATTGCGAGGAAAGATATTGTGGTGTACTGTTAATTTTAATTGAGTAAAGACAGGATAAGAGGTGAAGTTTCCTTCTAGCATCAAGCTTGAGCCAGGATAATTGCGATTCGGTTACATGGTCGCTTTTCCTGAGGTCGCAAATGTATCGGATGCAGGAGTTCTTCTGCAGTTTCGTCGCAAGTTCGTGGGATAAATCATGGAAGACGATATCACAGTAATCGAAATGTGGGAAAATGAGTGAGGATACGAGATTTTTTCTTAGAGAATGAGGAAGAAAAGCTTTTAGTCGCGTTAGAGAGTGTAGAGTCCTGTTTACATTTTTTCGTATTTTAGATTTAGATATATACCCCGCGAGCCGCCAGAGACGTATGGAAGGGGGTGTAATACACCACCATTATTCATTCCTACCTATTAGCATCTCTAATAGCTTGGGGAAAAAACGACCAAAAGTAATTATCCGTCCTTGCGATTACTTCCCTATAACGCTTCGTCGATGCCTCTCGGAGATCGCGTTCGCTCCTTACTGGCACTAACATTTCACTTACTTCGTCTATAAATACCGAACGATTGAACTTTTCGAAAAGTTTCCGACGATATTCAGATCTTCTCATCTGTAGTGAATTCCAACTGAGGGACTCTATCATTGCCGTAACGCTGCTATCAAACCTGAAATCCCCGCAAACGAATCGGGCTGCTCTACGCTGGACCATCTCTAAATCTGAGACTAAACCTACTTCGTGTGGGTCCCAAACCGCACAGCAGTATTCAAGACTCGGGCGATTTTATTTTAGTGGTCTGATCACCCCAAGTTAGAGATTCGTTGATTATAAGACCTAGATTCGTAACACTTTGGCAGAAAGGTATATTGTCATTGACAATCTTAAGGGGAAGTAAAGAATTTTTATTTAAGGTAGATGTGAGTTTAGGATGACCGATTATGATAGATTGACTTTTAGATGGATTAATTACAAGTTGATTATAGATGCACCAATCGTTTATCGATGAAATGTCTATGTTCATCTGGTTTATGGCGCAGTTGAGATGAGATGCTGGTAATGAGTGTAGAGTTGTAAATCGTCGGCGTATAGATGATAATTACAATGGAATAGGTTAGCTGCGATATCATTAATGTAGATAGTGAATAGTAATGGTCCAAGCGTGGATCCTTGCGGTACACCTCTGTGGTTTGTAAGCTATGCGGAGGAGGAATTATCATAAATTACCTTTTGGGTCCTATTACTCAGGTCGGAGGAGAACCACTGAAGAGAGGTAGAGGAAAAACGCATCAAACGAAGCTCACTGATTAGTATATCTTTGTCTATGGAATCAAAGGCTTTGCTGAAGTCTAGTAAGGTCAGAATAGTTACTTCTCTGCGATCCATGGCACGACGAACATCGTCAGTAATCTTTATCAAGGCTGTAGCTGTGTTATGTGATCGGCGGAAGCCAGATTGGTAGGGGTCGAGAAGACGATTTGTTGTAAGGAAAGAGGTAATTTGTTCGTGGATTAGCTTTTCCAAGGCCTTGGAAATAGCTGGAAGGATACTTATTGGTCTGTATTGGGTGCATGTAGAGGAGGATGACTTTTTGGGTAAGGGGTGGACTAGAGATTTTTTCCACTGTGCTGGGAATTTGCCTTGTAGAATAGACCAGTTGTAGATATGAGTTAGTACTGGAAGGATAAAGATTATTAATTTATGAATAATTGTAATTGGTATACCATCAGCTCCTTAGGATTTTGACTTTAGCATCTGGAAAGACCGCGAAAAAGAAGAAAATGTTTTAAAAAGGATATCATTTGTGTTGGGTGCGTCGTCGCCCAAGCATTTAGAGGCTGTTGGGAGTAAAGGTGACCTCATGGGGTGAGGGAGAAACTCAGTGGATTGAGAGAAGAAGCAGCGGGGGGGACCATGCGACGTAATACCAGTGAGCATTAGGAAAGAACTCTATAGCATAGGGGTTGAGAGTAGAGGAAGCAGGGAGCAGCAAAGGAATTGGGTGATAACCGTTATTCCGAGGACAATTGTTTGGAGTTGTGGAAAAAGGAGAGGTAGCATACTGCGAAGCATTGGATGCGATTTCTAAGAAGTAACGTTGGTTGTGAGAATGGGTGCAAGTTTGAGGAGGACGAGGGTTATGAGAAGAAATACAGAACATTTAACAAGAGGGCAAGAAGCACTGAAGCAATGGGAACTCAAATACGTATCATATCTATACTTATATGGTAAATTATTGATACTTAGTTTCCTAAATTAATTCACAATTTAATAATTATTATAAAAAATATTATGAGAAAAATATTATATAAAAAAATATAATCATAAAAAATCAGAGGAAATAGTAAAGAGTACTGATATGGATTAGAATAGAACTATCATGCAAATATTTAACAGAAAAGTAAGCAAAATGAACAACCACAGGTTGGAGAAAAAGCACATAAACTAATTACAGCAAACGCCGACTTCTACGTAATATTGTATCGAACGATTTAATACTATAACACAAAAACCACTATATAAACTGTTTCAAAATGTAGAAAACTTAGCACACTTAAAACACTTCAGCACTAAAACACTAAAAAACCGCTATGAAATGTTTTAAATGTAAATGGTGAAAACTAGGAAATGACACTGAAATTACTATGAACAAATAATATGCATTAAATACAGGAAACTATATATATATATATATATATATATATATATATCCCCTCCTCATCACCGCCACAGTTCATTGCCTCATCGGGGCGGAGAGGTGTTAACGGAGGTTGGAGGCGATGCATAGCCCAGGTTCAACCATGCTAAGAAGGCTTCAACAATATCTCCGGCCAAATAATGAAAGTGGCATTCACCAACCGGCAGTAGGACAGCCTGGTGAATTATTGTCCTAACCCCCCCAAATAAAAGTACAATTTTCATGATGAGCTTCTTTAATGGAAATTTATCCGGACGTAAAAGCACCACCCATTCGGATGTCCGGGAGGTGGTGGCATTGAAGAGGTCCATCATGAAGAAAAGAATTACTACCCTGCAATTCACAACCTACAACTGCCGCAGCTTGAAGAGTGAAGAACGACTGCTGGAACTACTCAATGAAGCAGAGAAGATAAAATGGGATATCATCGGTCTCAGCGAAGTCAGAAGAAAATCAGAGGAGCTACTTACACTGAAGGAAGGACACTTATTCTTTTACAGGGGTACCAAGGATGGAAGAAATGGAGGCGTTGGATTTTTGATCAACAAGAGATGGAAGGATAATGTGGTGAAAATCGAAGGTGTATCAGATACAATTAGTAAACTCATACTGAAGATCAATGAGCGTTACTCAGTACAGGTCATACAAGTCTACGCACCAACAGCGGCAAGCAGCGAAGAGGAAATTGAAAACTTCTACCAAACTCTCGGCACTGAACATGACAAGGAGGCCCACTACTATAAAGTCATTATGGGAGATTTTAATGCTCGTGTAGGGCAGCGGGAAACTGATGACACTGTCGCAGGACAATATGGACTGGGCCAGAGAAATGAGCGAGGTCACCGCTTAGTAGAGTTTGCAGAATACACCAATATGTATATAACAAATACATACTTTAAGAAAAATCCTACAAGGAAATGGACGTGGAGAGGTCCCAATGGAACAAAAAATGAAATAGACTACATCTTGGTAAACAGACTCTACACTGTAACTAACTGTGCAGTTTTGAATAATTTCAACACTGGAAGTGACCACAGAATTGTTAGATGCAGAATCAATATTAACCCCCGAATGGAACGAAAGAAGTTGGTTTCTTGCAAGAAGGAGGAGATAAATATTGATAAACTATCAGATAACGAGAAAAAGTTTCAGCTGGAACTTAGAAATAGATTCTCAGCACTTCAGGAGGAAGACCTCGAAACCAAAGTTATGGAAATTGTAAAGAAAGAGGCAGAGGAAGTAGCAAGCATGCCAAGAAAACCTAAGGATAAGAAATTTAGTGATAGAACCCGGAAAATGATGAAACGACGGAAGGAACTGAAGAATTTAAACACTCCAAGAGATAATATCGAATATGCCGAGCTTTGCAAAGCCATCAGAGTAGCAATCAAGGAAGATGTGAGGAATTTTAATGAAAAGATTGTGCAAGAGGCCATAGAAAATAACAAAAGCATAAAGAGGGCTAGAAGACGCCTAGCAATTGGTAAGAAACAGATTTTAGCCTTACAGAAAGGAGATGGCACCACAACATATAACAGACCAGCAATATTGAGGATTGTAGCAGAATACTTTGGCAACCTATACAAGAAGATAGGAAACGCCGAAGAGGAGAACCAAGATGAAAGCCAAAGCTCACAAAATCTCCTCTCAATCCTCCCAGAAGAAGTAATGGCGGCGATTAAGCAGATGAAGAATGGGAAAGCAGGAGGAGCAGATGGGGTGTTGGCGGAATATCTGAAAGCTGGTGGAACAGAGATTGCTAATGTTTTAGCACAATTATTCAGTAATTGTCTTAAACAAGGAATGATTCCCAAGGAATGGAACCACGCAAGGATTGCCCTTCTGCACAAGAAAGGAAGCAAAGAAGATTTGAAGAACTATCGCCCCATTAGCCTCCTTCCAGTTGTCTACAAAACATTCATGAGGATAATAGCGGAACGTCTTAAGATGACCCTGTCTTCAGCCCAGCCTAGAGAACAAGCGGGATTCCGGAAAGGCTTCAGCACTATGGACCACATCCACACATTACAGGAAATTATAAACAGAATGAATGAATACGAGATGCCACTCGTCCTTTGCTTTGTAGATTATGAACAGGCCTTCGACTCGGTAAGTACCTCCTCCACTCTGAAAGCTCTGAAGAATCAAGGGATAGATTCTGAGTACACCCGCCTCTTGCGCAGTGTCTACGAGAATGTCACAGCTTCTGTAATGCTTCATGAAGAGACCGATGAATTCAAGATTGAGAAGGGAGTTCGACAAGGTGACGGTCTATCTCCCATCTTGTTCACAGCCATTTTAGAAGAAGTTTTTAGAACCCTTGATTGGGAAGAGAAGGGGTTAATCGTCCAACTTCTCCTCGAATCTAGTTGATGCATTCTCCAGCACACTGATCCTGCACATTATGCTGTTGAATTTTTCACGCAGATCGGTTTTAAATTTGGAGTAATCCGCACTCAGCATTTCCAGATCTACTTGGCGGGGATGGCTATCAAGGGATTTTGCTTCTTCAAAGCGAGAATCAAAGTGATCCATCCGTTCAAGCACTTCGCTTAATGTGTTAGACAGCGTTTGGTTCTCCTGTTGGAGAGACAACTTTTCCTCTTGGAGCGTGGAGACTGCTGAGCGAGTAACGACGGCCATGACTAGTAAGCGCAGGTAAGAACTTCGTGATCAGATATACATACACACACGTATATATGATATCTATATGCATATTTCATCAGTATCACATATCTCTACCAGACTTCCACTAAATGGGATCACGTTACGAGCCACTTCTATTCTCTCCTCTTCAACGTGTATCAAGTAAACGAGTGAAAAATCAAATAAATCTATTCGATTGTTTTTAGCGAGTGAAAAAAATCGAATTAATCTATTCGATTTTTCACTCGCTTCCTCTGAACTAGTGAATCACTCACTTGGAACAATCGAATAGATTTATTCGATTTTTTCCACACACTCAAAACAATCAAATAAATTCACTCCGTTAGGATTGAGTGAAAAATCGAAACGCTTTATTCGAATAATTCGATTGAAACAAACTACCGAATTATTCGATTGTTTTCAATCGATTGTTCCCACATCTAATTACTTCATTCGCGATTTTCAAATAGATGAAATATTTTCATACATAGAAGAAAGACGCATATATTAGTTAAAATAAAGGATGCTTTAACTGAGAGCTTCTAATACCGAGTAATATATTAAAAGAATACAGGCGTGAGAAAACCTCAAAACTTAAATCTGTACAATGTATCTCAGTGGAAAAAGGTATACTATTTGCTGGAGCAAACTTTATAAATCAAATGTATATCTTCCACTAAAACATTGCTGGCACACTGCAAATAAACGGAATAATTTTCAAACTAAAACTTAGATGCCTATTAGATGTCACAAAATCTCTATCACGGTACAACTACTATAACAGCGATCAATAATCGAACCCAGGGTCGAAAATCCGAGTAATCGTCTTCTGATCGGAAAAATGAGGACTTTGGGGCCTGGGAACGAACCCACGATATTTAGGTTTGATTTCTCTTTTTCCTGGTTATTCCATTCCATTTATTATTCATAACTTATCATGTTAAATTCATTTTCATTATGGTAAGATGGTAAATTATATCAATTTCTATAAAATATCAACTACTTTCCAACGAAATATGTCCATCACTATATAAACTACATTCAATCTTATTTTCTTAGAAGGAACATGCGTTTTCTTGAGGAAGGAAAAGCTTTTAAGTTTTTTTTTACGGTTTGGAAAGTTTTTAATTCTGTTTGTTAACCCACGAAGCACACGTCCGCAGGGAATTTGCCTGATCTGGCAGCCGATTGAATAAATTTCAATAACTTCCAATTACAGCTCTGGCTGACCAAATGGCAACTTCAAATTAATTCTACCTAAAGTACCCATCTTACTTTTTCCTTCAAAATACACTGCCGTAGTCCTTTTCATGTTTTACTTGACAATTCCCCAATTCCTTCTGCTAAGTCTACTAAATTTTTAGGATTAGATATCAATAATCTGCTTTCCTGGACTGAAGCAATCAATAATAGCATCAAAAAAGCTCAATGTACTAAATTTAAACTATTTCCTCTCTTAAATAAACGTAGTCCTCTTTCAGCTAGCAAAAAACTTAGACTGATTAAATCATTAATTGTCCCTTATTTAACTTATGCATCAATTTTGACTTTCAATCCTTTCAAATATAACATTAAAAAAATATAACTATTTTACAAGTGATGCATTAGGTCAGTCACTACAACCAATAAACCAATCCCATTAAAAGAAATTAAATCATTTCACCACAGTCAGCAATTTAGTAGCAAAAAGAATTTGATTTAAATCTCCCAAAAATTGATAACCCTTGAATCAATAATCTGTGGGACAATGAAAAAGCAGAGGAAAAGAAATAACTACCCAAATTAGTCACTCATTATAACCTTACGAAAATTAATTTAAATCAAAATGGCACATAAGTTAATTATTAATAATTACAACTCATAATTTCACCACTATAAAAACACAACCTGCATCAAGACACACAATCATCTCATTCATTAATCTCAGCATTGCAGCAATTACTATTACACCAAATTTCTCTCTTTCAGTTCCGCCACAGTCTCTGCCATTTTGTTCTCAGTTTAACTATTATCTATTATTTTATTAAATATTATTCATTCTCCTAACTTACTTTTAATTACTTCTAGCCAAACTAAGGATATTTAACCTCTCTCCTTCCACCTTATCATGGCTTTCTTCATACCTTGCATATAGATTCCAAACATGTTTCGCTAATAATATATACTCCTCAGTAATAATAAACAATCATGGCGTTCCATAGGGCTCTATTCTTGGGCCTCTGTTTTTCTCTCTTTACCTCCAAAATCTATCCTCTCACTTGAAACCCAATTCTTACCATCTATATGCCAATGATCTACAAATATATCTATCACCAGAACCGCAAAACTCTTTCGAAGCCATCTACCTAATTAATAATGAACTCACCCTCCTACATTCATGGCTTAAGTCCTTGGTGCTTAAAGTCAATCCAAGTAAATCCAGTAAAATATTTGGTTATCCCTAGATACTGAGAAATATCAACATGCTAACACTACCAAAATTAAAAATTGACAACACTGAAATCAATTTCAGCTCATCTGTAAAGAATCTATGAATAAATTTAGATCAATCCTTTACTTGGATTCCTCATGTAGCGGAAGTTTGCAGGAAATCATACTCAACTCTCCAAAATATGAAACAATTGCAGTATACATTACCATTTCAGCTGAAAAAATTGCTTGTTCGAGCATTAATTCTTCCTATCTTTGATTATTGTGACTCACTATTGAATGAAGCAAACAAAATGGTCACCATTAAATAAGACAAGAGCTTTTAATCATGTAGTCAAATTTATCTTCTATGCCAAAAAATTTGATCATGTTGCCCTACTCTTGAAAGAATTGAAGTGGCTTCGTCCACACTCAATAAAACTTCACTCTCAATCTCGTATACAAAGTTCTCAATGAATGTGGCCCCAGGTACTTTGATAATTACTTTACTAAAGTGAACAACTCTCAAGGACTAGGTACTATATGATACCAATTCATAGAACCAAAATTTGCAGTAAATCTCTTCTTGTCATCAGAGAAAAATACTGGAATGAAGTTGCTCAACCAAAATTAATACAATCATCTTTCTTTTCATTTAAGCATGATATCTCTGAAAGACTATCGGTCAGAACATCAAATACCTCCTTAGCTCTTTCCATCATTCCTTCCAATCGTCGTTGCACCCAATCAATACTCTTCCTTTGTGTTTTTTTTAAATCTGAATAGCTATGTATACATCTCATCTACCCTTTCTTTTTCTCTTTAATTTCAGGTTCATCTCACCCTCTTTCTGCCGAGATAAATTAGAAAAATACGCATCTCATCAACACGTAGTACTTGACGGATGCCGCTGGCTGACCTATATTTATTTTTTTTATGAATATTAAGTAGTAGGATATATCATTATATCTGTGATTTTTATTTCTCAATTTTCTTACCCACTTAGGTTTAGTAAATGCTATATTTTTCTCTTGTAATTAATATTATTTGTCTGTGAATTTATTGATTTATGTATATGTTACACAATTTTATAATTATAAATACTACATTGTTATTTTTTACTGTGTTTTTGTGGGTATTTTTCACCCCCCCTTCTCTGTGGGTGTTTTCCTGCAACGTGGGTTTTTTCTATGACAACCTTCAGTTGCAAAGATTTTTCCCCACACTCTACTCTGTCTTTTTGTTTTAATTTATATCTGTACATATTCTAATGGCATACGAGGTTAGGTGGAAGAGAGGCCCACCTGGGCTTAACCTTTACAATAAAGGGTCAAACTAACTAACTAACTAACTTTCATTTACCTTTAGAAATTTGACCTATCTTCCCAAACCTCAGTTTCACCTAAATGCCACACATATAAACTGTGCCTTGGATGACACGGCATGATTGCTACGTAGCACTGGACACTTCAATCAAAGTAAGTGTATCTTTTTGTCGCATGATCTCATGCCATCATTTGGTATGAGACAATATTTTTATCCATCAATTAACGCAGTAACATATTTTCTGTTTTCTGGGTATGCATTAGAAGAGTTTTATGAGGGATATATTAAATCTTGATTAAAATTTATCGCCATTCTTATGCAGTTTGAATATTACTGGTTTGAATGAGCATTTTTCAGTGTTGTCAGACTAAGAGTGATTTCAGCTAATTCAGTGATTTTAGCACATGAGTCTCATTCAGATGCCAAATCACTTTGCGTTCATTTTTTTCCCATTGTACATATCTCAAAACTTTAATCATCATATTTATGAAAAACAAACCTCATTCCACTCCACTTCTAAAAGCCAGATCAATCAATCATATCTAGAAAACAAATCTGAAATGTTGCAAACCAAAACAAAAACTATATTTCAATCATTGACTGCATACTGCGGAAACAAATAAAAAATCGGCGTAAAACAGCAAACAACACTAACTCCAGCTCCAAACTAATTTCAAGCTTATTTTCCAATGAAATAGTCTGCCGTAGCTGGAAATAGGCTCCTCACTTGCTCCATTAACAATTCTTTGTCAATTATCTCCATGATCACATGCCACCAGTCACTGGTGAATGGATTGCCAGATTGAACACAAACATGTCCTAATTAGAGGATGTTGGGTGTCGTCAGATTTCTCATCCTACGCTTATACCATAGTCAAATGATTTTCCCAGTTTTTAGGGATAAAATGAGGAGCTTCCGCATATATTTCGGCCAGCTTATACTCTGCATATACAGTATCAAATCTCTGAGGAGATATCGAATCTCCAAGGAGATTGGATACCACCACATATTGAAGCTGTATAATCATAAAGATATCACCCCATTAACACAGAAATTTGGAATATATGAAATATCATGTAAGGACTATGAATTGAATTATTTTCAGAATCATTCAATCATTCTAAGAACCCTCACCCAAAGTGAGGGTTCTTAGAATCTGTATTAATCCTAAGTACAAGAAAATTAACAAATACAGTATAGCACATCATATAAAACAATACAGTCACCAAATTAGATTATAAGATTTTTAAAAATACACAAAAACTTATAACTTGATAAAATCGATATTAGTAGGTGCAACTTCGTGAAAAGACATTGCAGAAGGATTGGTATTTTTCCACAGGATATTTTATTTAGAGAGGTTCTACAAGTGGACTTACATTTTCATCCTGAAAATGTAAGATTAATAGTTTCTGGTGTTGTCTTGTGGAAATTCTTCATGATTATAGAATAAAAGTCACTTTGTTACTTTCACAAGTACTCTAATTACATGACCCAGGTTTCAAATACTGGAAATTTTGCAGAAAGGACTCAAATTCTCCCCAGATCTACCAATTTCCAAACATGAAATTAAAAATCTTAAAGTGGATTGCAATTTAGCCCTCCATAAAGAAAACCATGGCATTAAGCATATGGTAGCAGAAGAAATCCGGGATTGTTGTAATTCCCGTAAACCAACCAGCCATTCATCAAAGTTGAAAACAATCAAGAATAACAACAAAACCCTGGCAAATGCAAACCTCATAATCCAAATAGCCGATACAGGAAATTCAGTAGTAATTATGGGTGAGGCCTCCCATATTAAAAAGTGTCAAGATTTTATTATGAACATCAACATCGATCAGCTAACAAAGGACCTACTCCTACCAAATACAGTGTAAAAATGCTGAGAAGGCTTGCTCATCACTTTTCAGAGAAACGTCGTTTAATACAGATGAATCCAATTTCTTCGGCTCACCAAAGATTCACAAGCCATCCCAACCCATTCAACCAGTAGTGTCGAATGTATCAGCTATCACCCAAATTTTAGATCATAATACGGTTTCAGTCCGAGTTACAGTGTGAAAAATTCACTTGTTCTCCCAAAATTTTTAGTGCAAATCGTGATACCAAAGAGGTGCGTTTAGGTGTCTTTCAACTTATTCCATTCAACTAACCGAAGAATTACTCCTAACCGCTGAAGTTCCTCCGAACATTGCCAGTGAAATATGCTCTTTATCAAATGTGTGCACCAAAAAGAATTATTTTAAATTTAATGGGCAATTCTACAAACATCAGGAAGGGTTAGCTATGGAGTCATACCCCCCTCACTAATATTGTTTTTCGCTAATAAATCAGGTATTTAGTGGTTTTGTTACGTGGACAACGTGCTGTGTATCTGGACAGGGTCTAATACACAATTGAGAAATTTCCAAAAATTCCTTAACTCTAGACATAATGTTTATTAGTGAGAAAGAGTCCAACAGGTCCCTAAATTATTTCGATGCGACTGTATCGGTTGAAAACCAGAAATGCAAATTTTCCATACGCTACCGGTCAAAAGTTTGGGTCCACTTCACAATGTTGATGAAATGTTCAAAAAACCATGGTTTTTTTTCTTCGTTCATTATTTTTTATTATCAATATTTATGAAAACGTAATCATTGCTTATACAAAATATGTCATCTCACAAAGAAACCCGCAAGAATTTATTTATATTTTTGATTCTTCGAAATATCCACCTTTTGCTCGCATAACAGCAGCGCATATTCTGGGCATCCTTTCAATCAATTTATGACCAATTGAAATTTTAAATTACGAAAAATTAACAGATGGAAATATTTTAAATGAGTACATGTTTACCTCCCGTCTTTTGGACATGAGTGACTTGAATGACTAATTGTACTTTGAATTTTATCTGTTTACGTCCAAGTTATTGATGAGGCCATTTTCTGGCCGGAATTTTTTTATCTTATCAGTAAAATGCTTTTAACTTCACCAAACCTGATTACTCACCAACTACCCCCTGATCCACTCCACAACCAACCATTCCCCATCTTCCTCAACCCTTTCATATTCCCTTCTAAGTGTATATAAAAGCACGTTGCCGTGCCGTGGAGTTTGAAAGCGGCCTACTCGGAAAATATTTGTTCTCCATCTGATGATGTTGGACGGCAAAACTGGGTGGTATTAAAGCACACATGGAAGTAACAAAGTGTATATTCTATAATCATGAAGATGTAAGACCACTTATGAAACCATAAAATTTACGTTTAAAATTTTCATCTGATAGTTTGCCTCTCTTTGGCACCTCTTGATATGAGGTTTACATGTAAGCCGGTTGTATTTGTATTGCCAAACTTATAATTCATATCCTACGCCATGTAGCTACAAGTAGCATTTACATTTTTACCCATATTCACATATCGCCCTTCTCAGGTTCTTGGAAGCAACTCCGCTCCTAGGCGGGGCTCCTCTCCTTCGCCCATCCCAAGAGAAGAGAAATTCAGGTGAACAATATAGTTAGAACTGCCCCTCGATGCATTCTGCACACGAGGAATTCCAATTTTCACTTTCGATTACTCAAATGTAATGAATAATCACATGATCTTTGAAGTAGATTACCAGTAAAAATTACTTTTTTATGTATCGATTACAAGTAAAAATTACCAAAAATGTAACTGATTGTAAGTAATTTGATTACTATTGATTCATTACATCACATCACTGAAGGTCCCCATCACCAACCTGTGTATCCCTGAAGAAGAGCAGGTCCGTTTTAACGTTCATTGGGTATTTAAGATCAGGGATCCAAGCCTTTCTGCTGTTTCTGAAAACCAGTAGCTACACAGATGTGGAGCACTGAGAAAGACGGCATGGACACTCTTCTAACCTCTAATATTGTGGGTATACTTATAAGTTTTCATCTGTCCTCCATCAGCAGACCAAGGGAAGGACAGGCTGTGCAGGTCAACCATTATTCTAATAATTACATTTCCTTTTTTCTCTCTACTTTATCTCCTCAAAACTTTGAATAAAATGAACATATTTCTGGAGCTGATGAAGATGGAAACTACACTTTCTGTAATGCACTCCACTGAATCATACTGACTATACATAAGTAAATAAACCTTCCAAACTCCAATATTACTATTTTCAAGTGTCACAAATGCATTAAAATTTTGTGAAATAGGATAAAATTTCAAAGCGTTATTGCCTTCTGAATTGGTGCTAACTGATCAATTATCAACAGAATTGAATATTGATGAGAACCGCACTTATTGCAACTCATAGGGAAATTGAAACCAGCAATATGCATGTATATGTATATTACTTAAATTTAATGAGGCTTGGAATTCATTAATTTGAGATTGTGTGTATGAGCAGATGATCACTACTTAGCTAGATTGTTTACAGAGTAAATGCAAAATTGAATATATTTGTGAATTTGTAAGTTACCGTATTTGACGGCATATAAGACGCACCTTTTTTCCTAAATTATGTCTCGAAAAATTTCCCTGCGTCTTATATGTGAAGGTTCAACCTCCACAGGTTAACTTTCAATACTGAATGCTATTATTAGCCCAGATGGTCTATACTACCTATTTCATAATTGCATTCGATGATTGTGTTAATATTTGGCTTTTACGAAACGTGACAACTAAAAGAAACTACATTTTAAGTTATTGTGGTACCCCGCTTTCGCACGGACTATTAAAACTCTTTTCCTTGTGAGTGGCCAACTTAATGAGGGTGCATCTTATATGCCGTCAAATACGGTAATATGATGAAAAAATTCAGTGCTAATTATTGGAAGTCTTGATATTTTAATAGTTTTGCATTTAAAGATATAATTTTGACCAAATCGTTCAATAAGAAATTATTTATTTTACTTATGATGGATGGCTCAAGTGGTGATAGAAGTGAATTTTACAAGTCTCACGCTTTGATGAGCTTAGTCAAACTTCATTTCCATCATTGGAGGTAAATTTAGGCTGGATAAATTCAATTCTATTGCTGCTATCCAAAAAAACTTTAGAACCAAGTAGTAGTAAAAATACCATGCAAAAAAGTGGATGAAAAAATTTAAATAAGCAAACTTGGAATCTTATTTCAGTTTCTCTTTTAGTTAATACAATGGCTAAATTATCATACAAAAAGTAAGATTATAAAAAGTTTAATGAAACTTCTACAGAAAAAATACGAAATAAATCAAGCTTTCTAATACATCTTATAGATTCTTCACATCATATTAGCTTATAACAGTTTTAACTTGTGCATGGACTTTATGGACATTATATTGTTGGAAATTTGGAAACTGAGAATGGAAGTGAAACGAAATGATGCAAAAACTTAGCAAGTCAATTATAAAATTCAAAGTATACATATTTCATTTCCAGCAAAAACAGTTACAACAACATGAGATGAATGATGAACCATTTTTAAGGAACTGCCGAAAGTTTGGAGCCATCCAACATTATGTCGAGAAAAATTTCTTGAGCAGCATCCGCTGGGTAAGCATCAGTTCTTTCTGAACACGAGATCAGTTTACATATTTGAGAAAATATCTATATTGTAGAAGTTGTAAGGAATGCTGATAATTTATATTCTCATGAATCATGATGGCAAATCACTGAATAATTCAATTTGCTACGGCATGATTAAACACACTATCCATAACAATGTAAGCTCCAAGAGATCTTTTGTTAAGTAGAAATCTTTTAAATATAGCAGGGTATACCTGTTATAAAAATACTCTTTACAAGACTTGTTATAAAAATGTATGTACATAACTGATTGGTGCATGGATATACAGATGAGGAACACAGTGGAATGAGTGAAAACAATTCAAATAATCAAATTTAACTGACACAAAGTCAAAACAAAGATTAAAAAGAACGAGTGGAGATTGGAGAGGTCTGTAGAGGATGATGTCTCTCGAGGAGACTCTTTTATATTCTCAAGACGTCTGTTCCATGGATTGTCTGGGTTTGTCAACGGTGACCAGCTTCCACACTCGGGGAAATTATTAGGAACAGGAGCAAAGTCTTCATGCTCTCCTACTTTGAAGATAAGAGCCATCCCAAGTTCAACATGGAAACCAAGATGACAATGAAACAGCCAATATCCTGCAACAAGAAATGAGTATGGCTAAGAGAAATAGTTGAGCTCACTTTCGTCACAAATGCTAATATTCCCCATTAAATTTTAATATTGCAAATATATTACTTCCCCATTATATATTAATACCCAGTCATTAATATAAGAGTTAATAATACAAATGTATCCTAGGAATGGCTGGATTTCAAATTCTCAGTACATAAAAGCAAAGTATCCTATTTTTGTAGATTTCTAATTCTTTATCTGATCTCATTGGCTTAAATGCTAGTTCATTCTCAGTGGGGAAATGAGATTGATAAATATCAGCATAGAATTTATTTTAGAACCTGTTTTTCTTTGCAGACCAAGAAAGAAAAAAATATATGATTTTTGCAGACCAAGAGAGAAAAAAAATATATGATTAAGTCAATAAAGCCAATTCATCTTAATATTCATTATCATCTCCATTCAATGAGTAAATACTTCTATTAAGATAAAATTGATTTTAAAATTACATAAACGAATTAAATGTTGCCTGCTTACTCTAAGCTCACTTGTAATTAGTTTCAAATTAAAGAAACCAGTGCAATGTTACACTTCTCAGTTTTTCAGTTTTCCATACTTTCTTAAGATTGATTTAATCCACTTTATCATCACACTATATTCCTCAGAAGACCCATTTGCATAGGAGGCCTCTGATCAGTAGCCTAGCCAATGGTATTGAGGAGTGACCCATCACTCAAGTATAGAAATTGCTAGTCAAGCTGGATGGTTTAGCATTCAATTCCAAACTCAATATACTGATTAAAGGAGAATTTGGAGCCGCTAGCATCATACCAAAGGTTATTTTGGTAAGTGCCATACATGCCATAAGTTGACCTTTGAAGCCTAAAAGAAATCTCTTGCAAATCAGGGGTTGACTTATACGCCGAACATAAAATTTAACCCTTTACCACCGAGGGTTAAATAGGTGATACTGCCTGCTTTACTCATGTTGTACACATACTCTCGCAACTCACCACAATTATTTCTCACTGAAACTAATTTTTAACAAGTCTAATTAACGTAGAAATCATATAAAACAAATTTCATGACGAAATACAATTGTGTCCGAAAGTATGTTAGTATATACATATGTATATATATGAAAGTATAATATGCTATGACATGTTTTTACAATAAAAGAGTTAAATTAGTAAACCATTTTCATATCTTTAAAATAAATTTGACGTATATTTATTCTTCGCAAATTATAATAATTTTTTCAAACGTATTTTTATTTTACAAAATTATAATACATGTATGTATGTATTTCGATGTTCTCTTTTTAGAAATGAAGATCGATAAGCACATCATAATTTGTTTTTGTTTATATAATTGTTATGATTCAACTTACCATTAGGAGTTAATTGAAGTTGGTTTAGCAGTGTCTTGATTTGATATAACCATGCTATATTACCTTTGTTTCTATAATAAATTTGTAATACCATTGTGTTTCTGTTTGTAGCACATTTTTAATTGTGTAGCCTGAGTGATACCAACGAAAGAAACTTGTGTAATACAGTAGAACCCCGGTAATCCGGACATTGGGATTTATGCAAACCCTCAACTTCTTCTTGTGAACATATAAACACGCATATTAGTAATAAGAAACGAGAGGTGGACAGACTATTGGAAAAATTTCTCCATCGGCTGCAATGATGTGATGGAGAGCAAAGTATTTCGTTTAATGTGATAACACATCTAAGTTGTGATACTTTTCTGAGACAGCATTTTTCCATTAGAGGAATGTTTAATATGTGCGAGACTAAACAATTTCGAAAGACAATAAATTTTCAGTAGCAGCAGAGTATCACTTCTCAAAACATCACGTTCATTAAAAGCTATGAGAGAAGAGACGTAAAAAACAATCTTTCCCTTTGATAGACGTCCAATGAGGATGACCATGCATGAGCTATAGAGTTAGTGTTTATAAGCGAGAAAAGCTAAACAATTTTAAGCTTGAATGGCCATGAGAGAGTGGTGAGCTAAGCTCAAGTTAAAACCTCGAGTTGGTAGGACATGAATTAGGTCCATTTTTCCAGTGCTATAACAATTTTGCTGAGAGAGACAGTTGGTCACGTGAAAAGATGCGCTACGATCCATTCCCTCAATGGCCGGATTACGCGTCCAATGCAAGTGTAGCCTAGCTTGGTTCTTCCAATTCTCTGAGTCTCTGTTAATTTTTCGCTAAAGTGACGTCCTTTTTTCCAGGTACTGTCCAGTGATTTATGGCATCTCGCAAGCGTAAAACCCTCACATTAGAGGAAAAAGTGAAAATCGTTAAATTGATAAACAGTGGTCAGAGTTAGGATGCAATTTCCAGGACGTTTGGCAACGGAAAGTCCACAGTTGGTGACATCAAGAAATATAAGGACAGCATAATGAAGTTTGTGAGCACTACAGAAAGTGGTTTGAAGATCGTAAAACTATGAAAATGGCAGATAACGTTGCCGAAAAATGCAGAATCCTTTTTAACAAAGGCAGCTTCACGTACCACTAAGTAGCGAAATGATTTGTGAAAAAGCTCGATTTTTTCACAGACAAATGACTGAAATTGACAATGGTTTTGTTGCCAGTAAAGGTTGGCTGGACAGATTTAAACATCGTCATGGGATCAGGCGTCTTAAAGTGACCGAGGAAAAACTATCTATAATATATAATATAGCAATGAAAGTGCAGTAGAGCCATTTAGAACCGAGTTACTGCGTGTAATAAATGAGAAAAATCTGAGTTCTGAACAGATCTACAATACCGATGAATCAGAGTTGTTCTGGCGAATGTTACCTGACAAAACTTTAGCCGATTGTAATGAAAAAGTGGCACCAGGAAGGTAAGTAATTAAAGCGAGGATTACATTTATGCTGCGTGCAAATGTGACTGGCAAACATACGCTTCCTTTGTTTGTTGTCGGAACAGCCAAAAAACCCGTGCATTCAAGTCAGTCACGCTACCTGTGCGCTATCGAGGGCAAAAAAACGCTTGGGTCACACGAGATTTATTATTGGATTGGTTTACAACAGAATTCTTTCCAGCAGTTCGACAGCATATGAAGTCCGTCAATTTACCACAACGAGCTTTAATATTGCTTGATAATTGTACTGTCCATCCTTCTGCAGAAGAATTGCACACTGATGACGATGAAATTTCCGCAATGTTTTAAACCCCTAACACGACTGCGCTGATCCAACCCATGGATCACAATGTTATTCAAAGCATTAAGTTAGGATATCGTAAGTTGCTTCTTACAAATATTCTTAATGATCCTGTGCACAATGAAAATTTGGGAAATGCACTGAAAAAGGAATTTAAATGATATCGTGTTCAATTTAGAAATCTGTGTCTAAATTATTGATCACCAAGTCATGGAAAAATGGAAACCCCGCTAATCCGGACGTGCCTGAATTCGTCCAGATTACCGGGGTTCTACTGTAGTTAAGCAGAGGCGAGAAGTTACATGGCAGCCGAAAGAAACAATTCTAGCATCCTTATCTTATGCGGAAAATATTCCTTAAGCTATCATAAATTTATGGATACCGTAGTTTTTCTTCCCATAAAATAGAACTGGGGAAGTGGTGTTGCCTTATTCTTTGGTTCGACTTATACACTGAACATAGGCTAAAACCTGAAATTCACCTCAAGATTTTAGGAGTCGACTTATACGACGGGTGGACTTATATGCTGGCATACGAGGTATTAAATAACGTACATCCATATTAGAAAAAGTTAGAGAGCAAGAAGAAGAGACTTCTCTTAGAGAAGTTCTTTAAAAACTTAGAGTTCCCATATTTATAGGGGAGAATTTAAGCCATTGCAGCATAGAGATATGTAGATTTATTAGTCTACATTACATCCCTTAATTGCCCCAATTATAATATGGCTCATTGAATATTGGCCAAGGTTCTCTGGAAAACCTAAATCAGCATTAAAACCTATTCATTAACACAGCTGACCATAAACTAGCTTAATTTTCTCTTCGAATCTTTTAAATTTGCGCAAAATTCTTACCTGAAGGTGCTTACAAGCAACTGACATGGAGAGACATACAAAGAGCAAAAGAGTAGAAGCCGAAATGTTCACCTCTCCTGGATTCCACATCAGTATCTCATTATTTCTTATGGAGAAAACAATAAAGCTATCTTAAACTCAGGGTCTCTTATGAACACATTTAATGTACAAAAGTAAGTACACAATGCCCTGTAAGCTAGATTACAGCTTTTTATCTCCCCAGGAAATGTAACCCGAAATCCCTTATTTCACATCAATATACAGTAGTACCTTTTACTACAAGTGTTCCTTTGTACGAGTGTTCCATACTACGAGCTGGCACTCGGCCAAAATATTGACTCTTAAGACAAGCGAAATTTCTTACTACGAGCGTGCGGGTATAATCGTATCCTGCTTGTTGGCGCTGTCTAATAAGTTCGGGGATGAGCTACCAGGACTACCAAGGACCCGATGGTAAGCTCGAAACAAAATCCCTTTTATAAGTTGCTTACGTTGGTCACTTTGGTAAACGAGCCAAAACAAAGCGAGATGTGGAGTTCAATGCTGATAACACCAAATCAAAATTATTCTTGTATCACCCAGCCGCCGCTCACTTAGTTCGCGTTTTGAAATCTTAGGAAAAGCATTTCTGAATTGTGTTCTGGCAAATATTTGTGTTTTTTTGCATTGTATTCTGTAACTTCTACATTAGCCATGGGACCTAAGAATCGTAGTGTAAAGGAGAGTAGTGATAAGAAGAAAAAGCTTATAACGATCGATATTAAGAAGGAAATTATCGAAAAATATGAAAAAGGAGTGAGTGTTGCTGACTTGGCACGCCAATACAAACAGAGTACATTGACAATGTTCACCATTTTGAAGAAAAAGAAGGAGATGAAGGCATTGTCGTCATCGAAGGGTGTCGAAGAAGCGGACAGTTGTGAACGATGAGATGGAAAAATTGCTTCTGATTTGGTTGAACGAGAAGGAACTCGCAGATGATACTGTCACTGAGGACATCATCTGCGAGAAGGCACGATTATTGTACGACGATCTTTACAAGAAGTCTCCTGGAACGACATCAGAAGAACCTGCAGATACTGTGGAACTTTTCAAGGCCAGTCGAGGCTGGTTTGAAAAATTCAAGTGGAGAACCGGCATCCACAGCGTACTACGACATGGTGAGACAGCCAGTGTGGTACCAAGGCGACTGAAGAGTTCGTTATAGACTTCACCAAACTCATCGCATCGCAGGGCTACGTCCCACAGCAGGTTTTGAACTGTGATGAGACTGGCCTGTTTTGGAAGAAGATGCCGAGACGTTCATCACCGCCAAGGAGAAGAAGTTGCCAGGCCATAAGCCAATGAAGGATAGGCTGACGCTTGCTTTTTGCGCTAACGCCAGTGGGGACTGCAAAATCAATCCTCTTCTGGTCTACCATTTGGGGAATCCGAGGGCCTTCAAGGCTCACAAAATAATTAAGGAGAAGCTACCAGTGATGTGGAGAGCTAATGTGAAGGCCTGAGTCACCAGGCAATTAACCATCGAGTGGGTAAACACCGCCTTTGGCCCGACTGTGAAGACATTCCTACTTGAACAAGGCCTTCCTCTCAAGGCCCTCCTCATGCTTGACAATGCCCCGGGACACCCTCCGAACCTTCAGGATGAAATTTTGGATGAGTTCAGCTTCATGAAGATCCTCTACCTGCCGCCAAATGCCACCCCTATCTTGCAGCCCATGGATCAGCAGGTTATTTCCAATTTTAAGAAACTGTACACCAAGCATTTGTTTTGTCAGTGCTTTGATATCACGGAGAACACAAAACTCACTCTGCACCAATTCTGGAAAGATCATTTTAATATCGTTAACTGCATCAAAATCATCCATCAAGCATGGCAGGGAGTTACCAGAAGAACTCTGAATTCAGCTTGGAGGAAGCTGTAGCCCGAAGCTGTTTCCGAACGAGACTCCATGGGACTCGAACCTGGAATGCCTGATGTGGAAGAAATCGTATCTCTTGGTAAATCCATGGGGCTGGAGGTGGATGATGCCGACATCAATGAACTCCTCGAGGGCCACGGAGAAGAACTGACGACCGAAGAAATTCTGCTGCTTCAGGAGCACAATCAGTCAGATGCAGTGGAGGAAACTGTATTGGGGGAGAAAGCAGGAACGTCGGAGGATGCGCTGCCATCCGAAAAATTAAGAGAAATGTTATCGAAGTGGCAAGAACTGTCCGATTTTGTCGAAAAACATCACCCAGATAAATTTAATTCAGGGCGTGCGGCTGCGTTGTTTAACGATAAGGGTATGGAACACTTAAGAAATTTTTTTTTAAAGCCGTATGAAACAAATTTCGCTTGACAAGTTCCTGAAAAAACGAACTGCAGAGGACGAACAATATTCACCAGGCAAATTGCCTACATTTGATGCGACAGTGCGAGAGAAAACGCAAAAAATTGTGCCCGACTTTTTATTGAAAGGAGATTCTCCCCCATAACAGTAGTCCTCCGCTCTCCCGCCCAGATTGTCATAATAAAAAGGTAATTGACATTTTAAAACCTTTCTATTTCATTGCTTTATCTTTTGTAATGATTTATAATTGTTATGTCATTAATTACTGAACTACATTGTGTTAATTAACAATAATTTTATAAATTGAGGAGGGGTGGGTGGGGGCTGGTACGGATTAATTGCATTTTAATTAAGTTAAATGGGGAAAATTGTTTCTTATAACGAGCATTTCTTAATACGAGCTCGCTTTTGGAACGGATTAAACTCGTAGTAAGAGGTACCACTGTATAGGATTTCAATCAAACCCAAGGCCATTTTGGGATGTATCATTTCATGCTGTGTACCTAGTCTAACTGCACCTTGATTTTCAAGTCAACAACATTCTTTTGGCAAGTGCCTCAAAAATCATTGTCTTTCCAACTTATAACACTGAGGTCGAACCCAAGTCCATACGTTTGCTGCAGATGACGACCGAGTGAGACTCACCTTTATCGCCGAACAAAATTAACTAAACAACAAAGAGGAAAATGAACAGAACAAAACAAATGCTCACCCAGAACACAAACGAGGAAAAATAACGATGATATGAAAAAATGAACCAAAGTGAAGAAGACTGGGAGTGTTGCAGAAACACGTCTAAATACCTTATCGTCGAAATTGCCATGCCCTAATCTGAAAATATTGCCACTAGACCGCGCTGAAATAGCCCAAATCCGCAGAATGTTCACTTTCAAATACTGATGAGCGGAACTGTGATATTCCAATCACTTCGTTACCTATGACTGCTACTCACCAGTAACTGTGATTGCGTTCACCGCCGAGAATCACTCACAAAAGTTAGCCGTTACGAGTGATTTGTGGCGCTGCTGTTTACGATTTGACGCTCGAAATGCCGTTCCGCATACTCTTTCCTTTACAAGTCTTCAATTTTGTTCAATTCCGATGAATGAGCTCTCCGTAAAAGGAACGAATAAACTTAATTGATCATTGGAAGATTATGCAAAACTTTTGGTAAAATTCTAGATGAGGACTAGAATTTTTCCAAACTTTTTTTTGAGGGAATAGTTTTGATTCTGAGTATATATTACGATAATTAAGTCAATTTGATATAGTAATGGAATTGAAGAGGCAATCATTAAAATCCCGGAGGCATTTTTTTTAACACACTTTATACTCAAACTGCTCTTGGCTGTACATTTCGTAAAGAATGTCTTATTCATAAATCCAATATCCATAAATGATACGAGTAAAATGTAGCTTGCATACTGCAAGCAGATCGACAACACTAATTTTATATCGGCATCATATCGGGACGGTCCTCAAAAGAAAATAAAAATGGATTGAAAATATTCTTAAAATCGCTGCAATGTAATCGTCTGGCATCGAACGCGGGTCTTCCTGGTGAACTTACTATGCAGCACAACATAAGATAACCATCTCTAACTATGTGTGAAAATTCAAGCAGAAATATTGGCTGCAACTGCCTCAAACAATGTTCTACTTTTCACCAATGTAAATGGCTCTCTGGATTCGAACCAAGGACGATCATGGAAATCTAAAACCTGTTTTTGAAATATATCTATAATCTCTATCTATATACCGCATTTCAAGTTTCTACATTATTGGAAAAGGGTTCAAAAAAATTCTTAAAAATCGGATCAGTTACTGATTTTAGAGACGCCTGGTGTCGAACCAAGGACATATTGGCAGCTGTGAATGCACAGTATTGTTTTTAAAGACTTCATCTTATTTTTTGAAAAGTTTGAAGTCGATATCATTCCGGAAAGTATCTAAAATTTGTTTCCGTTATCTACATAAGAAATACATTAAGGAATGTAAATGGCCCTCTGGGATCGAACCAAGGACCATCAGCGAATACAGAAAAATTGATTATGAAATATATTTATGATATCTAACCCCAACCCCAATTTCAAGTATCCATGCCATCGGGAAGGGGTCCAAAAAAATCTTAAAAATCGCCACAATGCATTTTAAACGGCCGATTTTTGCCCCGACCTAGTATCGAACCATGGACTATATTCGAAGATGTCTTTCTGATTTTTGTTGGATATGCACGGCTTCTAGCGATCCCTTGAGTTTCAACTCTCTCGTTTTCCGGGAAGTGCCTCAAAAAAATTTTCGAAAATCCCCGCCATGTATTCTTATGGAGAAAATCGCAACTTTGGGGCCTTCTGGAATCGAACCCATAACACCGAGGTTCAAAGTGGGCTTTTTCCTGGAGGTTACACGTTTTGGCCAATATCTCGTAAAAATTTCAAATCACAGACGTTTGTGGTTTAGCCTGTGAATTAGTATCCTATCTATCTATCTATCTATTATATATAGATGTTTCTCCGGATTCATTCATATATACGAGTAAAATGTTGCTTGCATACTGCAAGCAGATCGGCAATTCTAATTTCATATCGGCATCATATCGGGATGGTCCTCTTAAGAAAAAAAAAAAAGGATTTAATTTTTTCTTAAAATTCGCTGAAATTTCATCGTCTGGAATCGAACCCGGGTCTTACTGAAAACCTACTATGAAACACAATAGAAGATCACCATCTCTAACTATGTGTGAAAATTCAAGCAGAAATATTGGCTACAACTGCCTCAAAAGACGCTCTAATGTTCACGAATGTAAATGGCTTTCGGGACTCGAACCAAGGACGATCTTGGAAATCTTAAACATGTTTCTGAAAGTTATTATTGATCTCAATCTATATGCCAAATTTCAAGTTTCTACATTATTGGGAAAGGTTTCAAAATAATTCCTAAAAATCGGATCAACTTCTGATTGCAGAGACACCTGGTGTCGAACCCAGGACACATTGATAGCTATGAATGCATAGTTAGATTTGTTAAGACTGGATCTTCTATCATGCAAAGTTTTAAGTCGATAGCATGCCGGGAAGTACCTTAAACTTGTTTCCGTTATCTCCATAAGAAATGCATTGAGGAATGTAAATGGCCCTCTGGGATCGAACCAAGGTACATCAGGGAAAGCATAAAAATCGATTATGAAATATATTTATGATATCTAACCTCATACCGAATTTCAAGTTTCCATGCCATCGGGAAAGGGTCCAAAAAAAATCTTAAAAATCGCCACAATGCTTTTTAAACGGCAGATATTTGCATCGACCTAGCATCGAACCCAGGTTATTTTCCGTAAAACTCATTTATGTTTTCGATAGATCATGACCATATATAAAGGCTCCTTGAGTTTTGATTCTCTACCTATCCGGGAAGTATTTTTTTTAAATTCCCGAAAATCAAAGCAATGCATTTAAACGGGAAAAATCGGGACTTTGGAGCCCCCTGGCATCGAACCCATGACACTGAGGATCCTAATCGTAATTTTTCTGGTGGTTACACGTTATGGCCAATACTCATTTAAAATTTCAGCTCAATCACTCTTGTGGTTTAGGCTGTGAGTTTGTATCCTCTCTATATATCTATTATATATAGATGCTTCTCCGGATTCATTCATGGATATACCTATACGAGTAAAATGTTGCTTGCATACTGCAAGCAGATCGACAACACTATTTTCATGTCGGCATCATATCCGGACGGCCATCAAAAGAAAAAAAAAGATTGAAATTTTTCTTAAAATTTGCCTAAATTCCATCGTCCGGCATCGAACCCGGGTCTTTACTGTGAACTTACTATGCAGCACAATAGACCATCACCATCTCTAACGATGTGTGAAAATTCAAGCAGAAATATGGGCTACAACTGCCTCAAAAGACGTTCTAATTTTTACGAATTTAAATGGCTCTCTGGATTCGAACCAAGGACGATCTTGGAAATCTAAAAAATGTTTCTGAAAGTTATTTATGATCTCTATCTATATGCCGAATTTAAATTTTCTATATTATTGGCAAAGGTTTCAAAATAATTCCTAAAAATCGGATTAACTTCTGATTGCAGAGACACCTGGTGTCGAACCCAGGACTCTTTGATAGCTGTGAATGCACTGTTTGATTTGTATGGACTTGATCTTTGTACATGCAAAGTTTGAAGTTGATATCGTGCCGGGAAGTACCTAAAATTTGTTTCCGTTATCTCCGTAAGAAAAGCATTGGGAAGTGCAAATGATCCTCTGGGATCGAACCAAGGACCATAAGCTAATATGTAAAATTCGATTATGAAATAAATTTATGATATCTATCGACGTGCCGAGTTTCAATAATCCATGTTATCGGGAAAGGATCCAAAAAAAATCTTAAAAATCGCCGCAATGCATTTTAAACGGCCGATTTTTGCCCCGGCCTAGCATCGAACCAAGGACAATATTCGAAGATGTCTTTCCGATTTTCGTTGGTTATGCACGGCATTTAGCGGTCCCTCGAGTTTCAACTCTCTGCTTTTCCGGGAAGTGCCTCAAAAAAATTTTCGAAAATCCCCGCCATGTAATCTTATGGGGAAAATCGCGACTTTGGGGCCCTCTGGAATCGAACCCATGACACTGAGGTTCAAAATCGCAATTTTTCTGGAGGTTATACGTTATGGCCAATATGTCGTAAAAATTTCAAGCCATTGACGCTAGTGGTTTAGCCTGTGACTTTGTATCCTATCTATATATATATCTATTATATATAGATGCTTCTCCGGATTCATTCATGGATATACCTATATAGATAGATAGATAGATAGATAGATAGATAGATAGATAGATAGGATACTAATTCACAGCCTAAACCACAAGCGTGATTGACTTGAAATTTCTACGACGTATTGGCCATAACGTGTAACCACCAGAAAAATTGCGATTTTGATCCTCAGGGTCATGGGTTCGATTCCAGAGGGCCCCAAAGTCGCGATTTTCTCCATAAGAATACATGGCGGGGATTTTCGAAAATTTTTTTGAGGTACTTCCCGGATGGAGAAACAGTTGAAACTCGAGGGATCGCTAGAAGCCGTGCGTATCCAACGAAAATCAGAAAAACATCTTAAAATATAGTCCATGGTTCGATGCTAGATCGGGGCAAAAATCGGCCGTTTAAAATGCATTACGGCGATTTTGAAGATTTTTTTTGGATCCTTTCCCGATAACATGGATATTCGAAACTCGGCACGTGGATAGATATCATGAATATACCTTATAATCAAATTTTACATGTTCGCTGATGGTCCTTGGTTCGATCCCAGAGGGCCATTTGCACTTCTCAATGCATTTCTTACGGAGATAACGGAAACAAAATTTAGGTACTTTCCGACATGCTATCAACTTCAAACTTTGCATGATATAAGAGCAAGTCTTTACAAATCAAACTGTGCATTCACGGCTAGCAATACGTCCTGGGTTCGACACCAGGTGTCTCTGAAATCAGAAGTTGATCCGATTTTTAGTAATTATTTTGAAAGCTTTCCCAATAATATAGAAACTTGAAATTCGGCATATAGATAGAGTTCATAAATAACTTTCAGAAGCATGTTTAAGATTTCCAAGATTGTCCTTGGTTCGAATCCAGAGAGCCATTTACATTCGTGAAAATTAGAACGTCTTTTGAGGCAGCTGCAGGCAATATTTCTGCTTGAATTTTCACACATAGTTAGAGATGGTGATCTTCTTATGTGGTGCATAGTATGTTTACCAGTAAGACCCGGGTTCGATGCCAGACGATGAAATTTCAGAGAATTTTAAGAAAAATTTCAATCCTTTTTTTTTTCTTTTGAGGACCGTCCCGATATGATGCCGATATGAAATTAGTATTGCCGATCTGCTTGCAGTATGCAAGCTACATTTTACTCGTATATATATATGAATATATGATATATGAATGAATCCGGAGAAGCATCTATATATAATAGATAGATAGATAGATAGATAGATAGATAGGATACTAATTCACAGCCTAAACCACAAGCGTCCTTGACTTGAAATTTTTACGACGTATTGGCCATAACGTGTAACCGCCAGAAAAATTGCGATTTTGATCCTCATGGTTATGGGTTCGATTCCAGAGGGCCCCAAAGTCGCTATTTTTTCCATAAGAATACATGGCGGGGATTTTCGAAAATTTTTTTGAGACACTTCCCGGAGAGAGAAAAAGTTGAAACTCCAGGGATCGCTAGAAGCCGGGCGTATCCAACGAAAATCAGAAAGACATTTTAGAATTTAGTCCATGGTTCGATGCTAGGTCGGGGCAAAAATCGGCCGTTTAAAATGCATTGCGGCGATTTTGAAGATTTTTTTTGGATCCTTTCCCGATAACATGGATATTTGAAACTCGGCACGTGGATAGATATCATGAATATATTTCATAATAAAATTTTACATGTTCGCTGATGGTCCTTGGTTCGATGCCAGAGGGCCATTTGCACTTCTCAATGCATTTCTTACGGAGATAACGGAAACAAAATTTAGGTACTTTCCGGCATGCTATCGACTTCAAACTTTGCATGATACAAGAGCAAATTTTTACAAATCAAACTGTGCATTCACAGCTTACAATACGTCCTGGGTTCGACACCAGGTGTCTCTGAAATCAGAAGTTGATCCGATTTTTAGGAATTATTTTGAAACTATTCCCAATAAAATGGAAACTTAAAATTCGGCATATAGATAGAAATCATAATTAACTTTCAGAAACATGTTTTAGATTTCCACGATCGTCCTTGGTTCGAGTCCCGAGAGCCATTTACATTATTAAAAAGTAGAACGTAGTTTGAGGTAGTTGTAGCAAATATTTTTGGTTGAATTTACACACATAGTTAGAGATGGTGATATTCTATTGTGCTGCATAGTAAGTTCACCAGTAAGACACGGGTTCGATGCCAGACGATGAAATTGCAGCAAATTTTAAGAATTCTTTTTTTTTTCTCTTTTTAGGCCCGTCCCGATATGATGCCGATATAAAATTAGTGTTGTCGATCTGCTTGCAGTATGCAAGCAACATTTTACTCGTATATATATATGGATACATGAATGAATCCGGAGAAGCATCTATATATAATAGATACCTATATAGATAGATAGATAGATAGGATACAAATTCACAGCCTAAACTACAAGCGTCATTGATCTGAAATTTTTATGACATATTGGCCATAACGTGAAACCCCCAGGAAAAAAGAGACTTTGATCCTCAGTGTCATAGGTTCGATTCCAGAGGGCCCCAAAGTCCCGATTTTTCCCGTTTGAATGCATTGCCGTGATTTTCGGGAATTTAAAAAAAATACTTTCCGGATAGGTAGAGAAGTAAAACTCAAGGTGCCAATATTTATGGTCTTGGACTTTCGAAAACATCAATGATTTTTACAAAAGTTATCCTGGGTTCGATGCTAGGACGATGCAAAGATCTGCCCTTTAAAATACATGGGAGCCGTTTTTCATTATTTTTTTAGATGCAATTATCGAAATGATAGGATGTTCATGCTTGGCTGGAAGATGTATGGTACAAATAAGTTTTAGAAAAAAATTTTCATAAGACCGTACTGTTCCTGGGTTCGAAGCCAGAGCACAATAACGTTTCTCTCATAAGAAATATAAAGGAAAAGGAGGTCGTCATTTGAGGCAGTTGCAACCAATATTTCTGCTTGAATTTGCATACGCGGTTAGAGATGGTGTTTTTCTGTTGTGCTGCATAGAAAGTATTGCCTTAAAGACCCGGGTTCGATGCCGGGCGGTAAAAATATCCCCCATATATAATACTATGGGGTATCTTTTCATAATTTTTTTATGCATTTATCGATATGTAAGGGAGCTCTTGCTTAGATGGAAGATGTATATTAACACTTTGTTTAAGAAAAAAAATAGATAAGACCATGCTGTTCCTGGGTTCGATGCCAGAGCACATTATAATTTCTCAAATAAGGAGTGTATGTGAATAGTAGGATGTCGTTTGAGGTAGTTGCACCTAATAGTTTTGCTTGAATTTTCACACATAGTTTGATATGGTAATCTTCTATTTTGCTGCATAGTAAGTACACCAGGAAGACCGGGGTTCGCTGCCAGGCGATTAAATTGAAGCGAATTCTACGAATATTTTGAAATTTTTCTTTCTTTTGATGTCCGTCCCGATATGATGCCGATATGAAATTAGTGTTGTCGATCTGCTTGCAGTATGCAAGCAACATTTTACTCGTATAGGTATTCGAGTAAAATTTAGCTTGCATACTGCAAGCAGATCGACAACACTAATTTCACATCGGCATCATATTGGGAGGGTCCTCAAAAGAAAAAAAAAGGATTGAAAATATTCTGAAAATTCGCTGCAATTTAATCGTCTGGCATCAAACCCCAGTCTTCCTGGTAAACTTACTATGCAGCAAAACAGAAGATTGCCATCTATAACTATGTGCGAAAATTCAAGCAGAAATATTAGCTTCAACTGCCTCAAACGACGTCCTTCATGTATTACAACTTTCCTTAATCTCCTTTTGTTTTCTGATGGAGGCTATTCTCAGCCCCTGCTTTGGCATCACGATTTTTGCACCCGTGAAAAAGAAGCAATTAATAACATAGATTAAAATTTCAATATCTCGATTTCTCTCGCAACGAGTTCTTCGTAGTGTGAGAAATAAAAAGTTTTTAGGAGATGCTCAAATTGGGTCACATTCTACTTAAACAATCTTTTGTTTAGTTTTAGTGTAAAAACAGAATTTTTTATGCAATTGGTAGAGAGCCTGTTTAAAAATAATACCTGTTTTAAAAATTATACCTGGTGAAAATTTCAGGATAAACGTACCTAAATTTTAAGTTTATATAATACATAATATACATTAAAAAAAACGGAACATGCTTGTATGCAAAGAAATATTCTTCCTTGATGTGAATATTTGTATTTTATATCATATAACACAAAATTAATTCTTCTTTAAGCTAAAGAAGGGAATAATAACTGGCGTATCCTACGGATAGCCATCCGGTGGATGAGCCGGCTGAAGACGGGTCAGATTGATTCATTTTGCGTTACAACGATTCATTTTCACCCATCGGAAGAACCGAGTATTCAAACCATAGAGTACCTTAAACTATGATTCAAACCGACTCGTACACCATTTACCTTACCCCTGTTCCTACGTCATCTATGAATTCCTCATGGCCCACCCCAGAATACAGGTCGGGACGGTTAATCTCTAATTTGTATATATGTTGATAGAATAGTATATATGCTGTATATATTTTTGCTTGGGTCCAAGATTATATAGAAATATTGCATGATGGACTTACTTTCTTTAATAAACTTAAATGCAGAGTTTACTTTCTATTTAAATTTACCTGGATTTGTTGCATGGAATCGAACAACAGTATATCCTCCATCAGGGACTGTAACAGTATCCTTTAGAGCAGGCTTTCCAGAGCGTCGATGTATATAACCAAGATTGTCCAATGCTTTTACAGTGTCTACAGAGACATTAGGGCCAATTCTCCCCATTCCAAGAACCCTGAAGGCATGTCCATGAAGATGAAATGGGTGATTGGCATCATATGCCACACCTTTCACAAAGAAAAAATAGTCAAAAGATTGCTCTATTGCATGATCCTTACAGTTTGAGGCAATTAACCCACTTATTGCTAGCAAAATAGATTGATATAAATTTTGGAGATATAAAATTTCTATTTGTTGAATTAGTTCATTAAATACCAAATTTAAATCATTACTCTATGGAATGTCAGGTAAATAACATGATAAATCACACCTAAATAATAATGATAAACAGAGGTGAAAAATAGCAACACAACTGGGACTTAAACTAAGGTCTCCCACTCTCTGGGCAGGTATTCTAACCACTAAACTACCATGCCGCATCAATCCCACCTCTGTTAAAGGGACGCTTTGTCTGCAAGGCGAGTGGCGTTCCACACAGTGGCACCGACCACCGCCATTACCTATCTTCATTCCTTATTTCCAATCCTGTGTGGGGATTCCCTTAAACCGCTTCGTCAGCTGGCTGCCTCTATGAGGACCTTTGGCTGTGGTCGGTACCACTATGTGGAGCGCCACTCGCCTTGCAGTCAAAGCATCCCAGAGGTGGGATTGATGCGGCACGGTAGTTTAGTGGTTAGAATACCTGCCAGGAAAGTGGGAGACCTGGGTTCAAATCTCAGCCTTGTCGCTATTTTTCACCTCTGCTTATCATTGGGTTCAGTCGCACGACTTCACATGCTAAGTTATTTCCTATCCTTACTCACACCTTAATAGTTGAAATGTATAAACTAAATTCTGATGATAAAAATTTTAATTTGTATTCATTAAATAATTATCTGCAATTAATTAAATTTAAAGTCAGTTTAAGTGTGAGTAAGATGTTTACAAAATCTTTTTATTGATAACTGTTTTAGAAGGTTTTGAAATAAAACACATTAATAAAGGTTAAATACAATTTGATAACTAAACTATAGGGGAGAGTGTGACACAATGAAACAGTTTAGACTGCAGATCGCAGAGAAGATCTACAGCCGGGATACTCAACCCGGTGCTCGCAGGCACCAAGCTTCAGTAAAAATAGTTCTTGATATTAATTTTTAATAAGCATGTCTAAACTTTATCCCTCTTATCACCTCCGTCTAGATTAACAATACGTGTATCTATCTCATATTATGTTCATTATGCAAATGTGAAGATTTAGCTCAGCTCAGCTTATCAGGGTATCGAATTCCCCATAATCAATGGCTAAATGCTGCTTTTTGGAATGCACATGCAGCGAAAACCTTCATACCAGATGTATGAAATCAAATCTTCTTCGGAGTTTAAGACTTTCACACGTTGTGAGGTTGTGATGAAATTATATACCTTGTAATTTTCTCGGTCTTATTTACCAAGGCATACGGTTAACTAGTAAAGTGAAAATGTTGCCAAGGGATGGCTTGAATATCACTCTGGATGAAAATGTTATGTGGTGCCCATTTCACTTTCTGAAGTGCCCTTGGGTGGCACCAAAAAGGTTGAGTACCCCGGGTCTACAGCAACCACGTCCTAACAAGAAAGTCTGTGGTCAACTCCCTATGCCTCCTGCAGATAACCCCTGTTGTTTCAGTGAATCAACATGTGTCAGAGTGAAAGCTGTGTGTGTTTTTAGAGTGCAGACTATTTTTTTATGCCTCAATGTTTTCTTCTTCACCAGTAAATGTAATTAATTTTTCCAAATGATTGTTGGTGCAATATATTCTATAACTATTCCTCATAATGTTGCACATGTTTCATTTTTCTACTCATTCCCCAAACAGGTCGGAAGAGTGATGAACACCAATGACCGGATTTGGGGCATCTTGAAGCAAGAAAACGGGGAACAATTAAACATTTCATTACCCCCAGCAGCCATTATTAGATTTTATTTATTTATTATTGTTTTTTTGTAAAATTACACCTGTCTCGACCATTAGAGGTCATTGGCTTTACTTTTTTATTTACATACTTGGAATTTAATATTGCTTTGTTATAGTGAATTTGATATTGCCTTGAAGATTAAAATAATAGATTTTCGGTTTCCTTTACTTCCTTTTGAGACGTTTTGGTTATGTTATAACCATTTTCAAGCACTTTTATTATTATAAAAACTTTTATGTAAAGCTGTTTCATTGTGCCCCAGGGATGGTAATAAGAGATATCATAGTCATACCTTCATCAATTAGGATCAGTTCCACAACTGCACCTAAAGTAACACTGAGGAGGTGAGTACAGTGGCAAAAGTCATGTGTAGAACATTTTTTTCCATCAACAGCAAGAGATGATTCATTGCAAAATGTTGGAAGCTCAGCTCCTCCTTTTTCTAACACTTTTCTCTGGGTCAATAATGAAAAAGATGGAAGTCTAAGTGAAATGTGATTCAATTGTGGTGTCTGCAGCCTCTGTCGGTCATCCAACACTGAAATGGAATCAATAATAAATACATAAATGACAAATATTTGGCATCTTACTTACAAAGCTCCACATCCTTTCTTAGAAAGATAAGTCTAAGATTTCAATATAAGAAATTAATTCAGGCTTAACTTGGTGGTATTGACAGACACTCAGTGATGACATCTTAAAAAAACTTTTATTTGTAAAGTGAAAGCTTTTTTAATATTTAATCGCTGAGTTTCTAAGATTTCATTAGTTTCTACAGTAAGAGTAATGATACAGTGATATTTTTATACTCAGTTCTCTTCTTTCACATAAGATCATTTTCCCTTTAAAGATAGTCTAACTTAAAAGATATAGTTCAATAAATACATGCATAAAAGGAAATATAAAGTCCATGGCACATCTAAGGTAGATATGGCAGGCAGCATCAACAATGGGAAACCTAAGCTCAACAGGTCATTTCCCACACTACTTCTTTAGATTTAGTAGATTGCCCCTTATTTATTCAGCTAAGTTCCCTTATTTTTTGACAATACTGTGTCAAAATCAAGGCCCCAGTGAGAATTAAACCCAGGACTGCCTTCACATGCTACTGACTCAGCTAACCAGAGGCCAATGTAATATAAAAAAAATCTGATGTGGCCAGCACATGACTTTCTCCATATATAAGATGTAAATATTTATCTACGACAGTATTTTCGAACTCTATATTCAATCTAAACTTGGAAGATAAGTGATTAATTTCTTTCATATTATCTTTACGTCACAAACATTATAGATAATTTTTCGGGACATGTTCGATGAAAAACGATGAAGTGGCCTTTAGCCCCAGCGCCCAGAGCGCCCACAACGAACATAATCAGCAACTTCCGGTTTATCAGTATTTCACGAATCACTCCTACACAATCAGTGATACAAAAATATGTTTCATACAAAAGTCATAGTAAATTATATTTTCTAAAAGTTTTATAAATAATAGTATATACCTTAATATCATATTTATGGAGATATTTTGAAAACCGGAAATGAGCTTTGAAGAATGAAGCTCGACTTCCGGTAAACCGATTTACTCCAAAATCTAATCAACTCTAACGACACAAACCAAAATACTATATATGAAATTTGGTGTTGATCCGACAAACAGTTTTTATGGTAGAGCGCCCACAAAGTACATAATCAGCTACTTCCGGTTTATCAGTATTTCACGAATAACTCCTAATCAACCGGTGATGCAAAAATATGTTAAATACAAAAGTTATAGTAAAACACATTATCTAAAACTTTTATAAGGAAAAAAATATACCTATATATCATATTTATGGAGATATCTTGAAAACCGGAAATGAGCTTTGATGAATGAAGCTCAACTTCCGGTTTACCGATTTGCTTGAAAACCTAATCAACTCTGACAGCACACACCACAGTACTATACATGAATTTTGGTATTGATACGACTAATAATTTTCAAGTTAGAGCGCCCACTGTCACACACACACACACACACACACACACACACACACACATACACACAGACATCATTCCGAAAATGGTCAAAACGTGTACTAGGGACCCCAAAACATGTATTTCCGTTGAAATCTCGAAGTCGATTTTTTTCATGAAAACAATACTTTCTCTATACTTCGTATATGGAGAAAGTAAAAATGATTTTACACCCCTAAGTACTTTTATAAATACTCATTTGGATACTTTTATAGCAGAGTGTTACACAGTAATAGAAATTCCAAAAGATTAATTATTTGAAGAATTTTATTCAGAATTAATTATTAAGCTACCAATTTAAAGTTTTTGATTAGGAAAATAGTAAAAGTGCCTGCACGCCAAAAGGCGGCTTACGGGGTTCTTACATAGACAAAGTTTAAAATGCAGGGGAAATACAATTTATTTAATCAGGTGTATTTAATTCCCTAATTCAAGAAACATGGGATTTTTAACATCAAATCTATGTTTCCATTAGTGTTGTTAAATTGCAAGGAAAAAGTTTTGAGGCAAATGTTTAATGAATGGGAAAGTCAAGAATTTTTCTAAAAAGGCATTGGAAAAAGTATTCACCTGCTATTTTATGTCCAGTTGGATAAAACTTCCAGGAGGGAATTTTCTTAGAAAATAGAGAATGTATTTTCAGTGCTAGTTTGAAGCCCTCAAATTTATATAACATGTAATAAATTTTTTCTAAGAGGTATAATTTAACCGCAAACATTTGAGCAACAGAATCTCTCCAAGGTATTCAGATTTCCTACTGTTATGACTGTTTGTCAAGATGCCATCCATTTAGCACTTAACCCCTATAACAATTATTAATGAATTATTTGAATATGGGATACTTTGAAATATGACATTTTCTCCCTAAATCCCTAAAATTCCTTCCATTAGTATAAGTATTAACACATCTCACCTTGTTTAAAGCCATAAAGGTTTGGAATGTGGTAAATAGGATTATCTTTTCCATAAAAGTCATATCCCAAATAAAATGTTACGTCTGCTTTTGGTTTAAGAGTAGGATCATCTGCCATTGGCTCTGATAACCCAACAGCATGCAACTCTGCTACGCTGTGAGATCCAGCAGCTCCTGACCCAACATTCAGTGCATTTAATGTCTGAAAGAAAGGAGAAATACGTAAAGCAATAATAGCAAACAGATTATGAAAAATACAAATATAAGGAAACTTACCAATCCTTGTCTATCAGAGGCAGCATAACTCACATCACCGGGTGGCTCATCTTCATCAATTAAATTGAAGTCTATAATGATTCCATCTGCCTCATCTAATTCATACTCAATGATGGCCACCTAAGAATGTAGCATAAAAATAAGATAAATATTACAACTATAACACTTTCAGGAATTATATTAGGTATCTTAAAATGCCATATAGGATTATCATCTCACCATTAAAGGTGTTTTTATGAAACTAAGATCATTCATTATTTCTGTTTTCAATTTTTAGATGAATTCTTCGATGAAAATACAGCCTTACAGTCAGTAACAGAAAAAATTGGTATCAAACCCTTTCCTCTATCCTAACTCCACCTGAGCAAGCTACCAAAATCAGGAGGTATAAAGAAAACTTTAATCTACCAATTCCAATCATCAATCCCAAAAATTACAAACATGGATTAGCTCATCCAGCATTGGCATTATATACTTTCATTTAAGATCTAAACATCTCTTATAGTACAGTCCTGGCCAAAATTAACACACCATCTCCCTAGCGATCCTAACAACTGGTGGTGCATTAATTTTGGCCAGGTGTGTACTAGTTAGGTTTAGTTATTCAGAGAATAAATAGGTACAAAAGATAAAAACATTAATGAGATTATTTACTTATTTGAGTTTACCTTGCAAGTTGGCCTTCCGGCCAGGTGGCAACATTTATGGGGAACATGAAAATGATTTTAAGCCTGGTATTTGCCCAAAGACGAGAGGGAAACCTCTCCAAAAACCTCCTGTTGCAAAATTCTTCCGTTATGCAGAGGAAATAAAATCTTACACATACCTTCACTCTTTCCTTACAAATCTTTCCTCTAAAGTTAAAACATATCAAATCATTTATAATAAAGGACTTAAAAGTTTGCTAATTATGATTATTTTTCCCCAAAAACTTTCAGGTTTTAATTTTTTGGATGAATTATAAAACAGTGCCCATTTTTATTACAAAAACTAAAATTACATAATGATTTCAGTATTTATTGTAAATTTTTATTGAAATATCCAGCAGTTCCAAATCACAGGGTGGGAAGTTCTTTCTTTACAGAATGAGTTAGGCTAGTGGTACAATGAGGTGAAATAAGAAATTGATTAAGTGAAATTTTTGTACACCTAACAAGTAAACTAAGTAAGTAAAGCTATGCTATTCATCTTAGACCAGAATTAAACTGCTAAATTTTTGTAAAATCATATAGAAAGAAAATTAGTCTTACTTGATGAGCACTGGTGAAGCGATCATCACAGTCCATGAGACCACGGAATCTAGCCCAGAATTGCCTCTGTCTACCAACTCCATCTCTCTTCAACTCTGGTACCAGAATGAAGTCAAATCTTTCCCCAGCATAAGATACTACAGCATCAACTAGAAGAATAATGTACCAATTACTGCCAATGAATAATAATCTGAGAAAGAATTTAGAACCATCCACTTCTCCTATATTAAAATAATTATTATTCCATATTACTTGAAGATGTCTTGCAGCATTGTGCTATGGAACTGTTATTGACAAATCATTTGAAGGATCATACAGAATGCTTCGGGAGTTCTGTTGGGACATGGAAGATGACTTGTAACTTTTTTGAATGAAAATCTATAACAAATTATTAATTTTACAGCCTCCATGAGATATACTTATTCACAGTAGAATCTATGAAATATCTTGGAGTATATTTTCATGTTTAATATATCATAGAGTACCCAAATCCGTAATATACATAGAAAACCACTTACAAAACTTTGTAAAGAGAATAGGCTGGGAGAGCAAAGAAAAAATTTGAGGGCAATATTAATTTTTCCTTGTTAGGCCTCACCTTGAGTATGCATGTACTGTATGGTCTGCCAGCAAAAAAATGCTTTGTTTGAGAGTTAGAAACGGTAGAACGAGTGCAATACATTTTGTAAAACATTGGTACGATAAATGAATGCTAGTCATATGATTCAGGACATGGGATGAAAATCGTCAGGAGATGAATACAAATGGTAAACTTACTATATAAGTTGAGAGAAAGTACATTCTGAGAAGATGTAAGTGATGTCCTCTCTGCTTTATAGACCATTTTGATACTTCAATGAAGATCAGGGAAACAGATGCTAAAGTGGATCGATAGAAGAATTCTTTCTTATCATGAACAATTTGCAAAGGTAATAAATTACAGAAGCATAGTCATGGTACTTGCACCTGTCACATTCCAAAAGGTGGCTAGTAATTACCAACCCATCAGCCTCCTTTCAGTTGTCTGTAAGACATTCACGAGGATAATAGCTGAATGTCTGAAGATGACCTAATCTCAGCCTATACAACAAGTGGGATTCCGGAAGGGCTTCAATACTATGGACCACATCCACATGCTGCAGGAAATTACCAACAGTGCAAATGAATACCAGATGACACTCATCCTCTGCTTTGTGGACTACGAGCAGGCCTTTCACTCGGTATAAATATCTCTTCCTTTCTGGAAGCTCTGGAGAATCAAGGGATGGATGTTGAGTACATACATTCCTCTCTTACGCAACATTTATAAAAATGAAAAGAAAGAAAAGTTGGGACACAGCTGTTAAGGATTTAGAGATTTAAAGTCTGCTACAGAGAGCACTCCTCAAAAAGTGCGGTGTGCTGTCTTGTTTTCTAGGAATACCAGGGAATGAGAAGAGGAATGCTGACATAAATGGCCATTGGAGATTTTAAATCTCTAAATCTTTAAGAATGCCACAGCTTCTGTAATCCTGCATGAGGAGACCGATAAATTCAAGATTGAGAAGGGAGTTCAACAAGGTGACGGTTTATCTCCCATCTCGTCCACAGCCGTTTTAGAAGAAGTTTTTAAAATCCTTGATTGGGAAGAGTAGGGCCAAGTAAATGGGGAGCATATCAGTCATTGCGTTTTGCAAATGATATAGTTCTTTTGCAACCAATGCAGAAAATCTAACTTCAAGACCTAAGGAACTAAACACAGCCAGACATAAGATAGGACTCTGGTTAAACCTAACAAAAATAAAGGTAATGTATAATTCATTTGCAGCGCAAGAACCAGTCAAACTTAAATAAAAAAAACTCTGGACATTTGCTTGGAGTACACATACCTGGGACAACTTGTTACTACAGAAGAGAAAAACAGGATTAATGAAGTAAACAGAAGAATAGAACTTGGCTGGAGCGCATTTGGTAGGAACTCACACATTCTGAAGTCAAGAATGCCAATGGCTTTTAAGAGGAAGGTCATCAACCAGTGCATTTTACCTGTCCTGACCTATGGTAGTGAAACGTGGTTGTTAAATGCTGCAATAACCAAGCAACTTCATACAACGCAAAGGAACATGGAGCACTATATGCTTGGAATAACAAGATCTGACAGGAAATGCAACACCTGAGTGAGGAAGATGACTGGAGTGACTGACAACATAGACATGGTAAGATTACGAAAATGGAGATGTGCTGGACATGTGGCAAGAAGAAATGGAAATTGCTGGACATCTGCAGTGCATAGATACTTACAGCAGGATACCAAGAGATGTGAAGAGACTAAGAAGAACACCTAAGGACAGGCAGAATAGAGTTATCATCAAGTATGTAGGTGTAACGTGGCAACATAAAGCTCAGGGCAGAGGAAATTGGAAAGTACTTGGGTTGGCCTACATCTGAAGTGGGATTAAAATTGGCTGATGATGATGATATACGGGTAAAAGTTTCTTGAATTCTGCAAGCATATGTTCAAAGTTCAATTTGGTTTGGAAAAGGAACCAAAATTTCTCTATGTAAAAATCAATTCTGTATCCAAGTGGCCATGTGACAACCTTTCCATAAAACGAGATTGCATATTACTATTTGGTTAGGGCAACCCTGAACATTTATTAAATGACAAGTCCATGTCTTCAAACAAAATTCTGTCATCCTGTTTAATTAAATGGTGGATTGGAAATGGTGCCCTGGCATTCACCAATGATCATAAGGTAAACTATGTTTTTGAAATATTCGTTATTTCTGTTCACATGCCTGGTCATAGAATTTCCACCTTCTCTGTAAATGAATCATAAAATATTTGAATTCCCCTGCCAAATATTACAAATGGTAGAGCTACTTGGTGTTAAACAAAAGACCTTTAAGATGTGAATACTATAACGACCTGTTAGAAATATCACTAATTTAATCAAAAGTTTGAAGTCGAAATCATACCAGAAAGGTCCGTAAGATACCGTTACCCTCATTTGAATTGCATACATGGATGTAAATGTTTCTCTGGTATCAAACCAAGGATCATTAATAAAACAGTAAACAGCATATATGAAATATATTTATGAATTCTGTTCACTTGTTAGGTTTTATTAACCATGTTATGGAGACTGGATTAAAACAAAAATCTTTAAGATCATCTCAATGTATTTTAAATAGGAGAATTTTACATTTTGAATGCATAGGTCTATCCAAAGAAGTAGCTATATATATAAGATATAGGGGTTACAAATTCTAGCCATGTTCAACAAGTGTCAGTAACTTGAAATTTAGATGACATACTGGTCACAGTGTGTAACCGCCAAAAAAAATGTGACTTTGAACCTCAATATCATGGATTTATTTCCAGAAGGCCCCAAAATCCAAATTTTACTCATGGTCATGATCTATTGTAAACATAAATGAGTTTCACGGAAAATATCCTGGGTTCGTTGTAAGGACGATGCAAAACTCTCCAATTTAAAATACATTGAGGTAGTTTTTCATTATTTTCTTTGATGCACTTATCAAAATGATAAGAAGTTCCTGCTTGGCTCGAAGATGTGTGGTAAATTTTGGTTTAAGAAAAAAATTTAGATAAAACCGTACTATTCCTGGGTTCGATGCCAGAGCACATTAACATTTCTCTCATGAGGAAAATAAGGGAAAAGCAGGACATCATTTGAGGCAGTTGCAACTAATATTTCTAGTTGAATTTTCACACATAGTTATAGATGGTGATCTTCTGTCGTACTGCATAGGAAGTTCACTGGAAAGACCAGGGTTTGATGCCGGCGGTAAATATGTCGTCCATATAAAATACTTTGGGTTAGTTTTTCATAATTTTTTGATGCAATTATTTAAATAATAGGAAGTTCTTGCTTAGATAGAAGATGTATATTATGACTTGGTTTAAGAAAAAGCATTAAATAAGACCATGCTGTTCCTGGGATCAATGCCAGAGCACATTACAAATTCTCACATCTATTATATATAGATGCTATATATACTATGCAGCACAAGACAAGATCACCATATATGTGTGAAAATTCAAGCAGAAATATTGGCTGCAACTGTCTCAAATGAGGTCCTGATTTTCACATATATTTTTTATGTGAGAATTTGTAATGTGATCTAGCATCGAACCCAGGAACAGCATTGTTTTATTTATTTTTTTTCTTAAACCAAGTCTTAATATACATCTTCTATCAAAGCAAAAACTTCCTATCATTTCAGTAAGTGCATCAAAAAAATAATGAAGAACTAACCCAATGTATTTTAAATGGACAACATATTTACTGCCCAGCATCGAACCCTGGCCTTTGTGGTGATACTTGCTATGCAACACAATAGAAGATCACCATCTCTAACTATGTGTGAAAATTCAAGCAGAAATATTGGCTGCAACTGCCTCAAACGACGTCCTACATTTCCATTATATTCCTTATGAGAGAAATATTAATGTGCTCTGGCATCGAACCCAGGATTAGTATAGTTTTATCTAAATTTTTTTCTAAAACCAATTCTTACCATACATCTTCCAGCTAAGCACGAACTTCCTATCATTTCGATAAGTGCATCAAAAAAAATAATCAAAAACTACTCCCATGTATTTTAAAGGGCAGATATTTGCATCGTCCTAGCATCGAACCCAGGATACTTTCTGTAAAAGTAATATATGTTTTCTATAGATTTTGACTATGTATGCAGGCTCCTAGAATTTTGATTCTCACCTATCCGGGAAGTATATTTTAAAAATTCCCGAAATTCAAAGCAATGCATTTAAATGGAAAAAATCGGGACTTTGGGGCCCTCTGGAATCGAACCCATGACTCTGAGGTTCAAAATCGCAATTTTTCTGGCGGTTACACGTTATGGCCAATACGTCGTAAAAATTTAAGTCAATGATGCTTGTGGTTTACCCTGTGAATTAGTATCCTATCTATCTATATATATGAATGAATCTGGAGAAGCATCTACATATAACAGATAGATAGGATACTAATTCACAGGCTAAACCACAAGCGTCATTAAGTTGAAATTTTTACGACGTATTGGCCATAACGTGTAACCGCCAGAAAAATTGCGATTTTGAACCTTTATGTCATAGGTTCAATTCCAGAGGGCCCCAAAGTCCCGATTTTTTCCATTTAAATGCATTGTTTTGATTTTCCGGAATTAAAAAAAACATACTTTCCGGATAGGTAGAGAATCGAAACTCTAGGAGCCAGTATATATGGTCAAGCTCTATCAATAACATAATGACTTTTACAGAAAATATCCTTGGTTCGATGCTAGGATGATGCTAAAATCTGCCATTTAAAATACATTGAGGTAGTTTTTCATTATTTTTTTTGATGCACTCTTCGAAATGGTAGGAAGTTCTAGCTTAGATAGAAGATGTATATTAAAACTCGGTTTAAGGAAAAAAATTATTTTAGACCATGCTGTTCCTGGGTTCGATGCGAGAGCACATTAAAATTTCTCTCATAAGGAATATAAGGGAAAAGTAGGACATCGATTGAAGCAGTTGCAGCCAATATTTCTGCTTGAATTTTCACACATAGTTAGAGATGGTGATCTTCTATTGTGCTGCATAGGAAGTATCACCAGGAAGACCTGGGTTCAATGCCTAACGGTAAATTTATCTCCCTTTTAAACATATTTGTTGAAGTATCATCATTCTTTCGTAGTCTTTACCTTAAAGACAGATAGTTGAAACTTTGGATGCGTATGTATATTTATGTTATGCTATAAACCATTTGCTTTTTACTAAGCAGCATTTTACTCGTATATATGTATATTAGGGTGGTCCTTATTTTCGAAAGTTTGAAATTCTTGCCGGACGGAGAAATTGCAGCTAATTTTAAGAATATTTCCAATACTTTTTCTACTTTTGAGAACCTTCTCGATATGATGTCGACTTGAAATTTGTGTTATCAACATGCTTGCAGAATGCAAGCAACATTTTACTCATATATATATATATATATATATACAGATCAGAACAGTCAGAATTAATGCCATTATTCAGCATCTCTCAGACCTCAGTAACTATCTCTTTCCCGTAAACTTAATCATGAAATACAAACAATCCTTTTCTTTCCTTCTATACCCAAAGACTTAGGAAAAATCAACTATTTGTCAAGATATGGCTGCAGGAAACAAATATTTGCTAAGGAATAAACGCTGCTTTACTTAAAAGGGTTACCTTTCACAGGTTCTATATCACCTCCATCACTGCCAATCACAAGGAGAGTATGGTTGTCCACTGAAAGCTGGATTGGGCAATTTAAGAAGCCTGCATTTATCAGCCTGAATCGATGCCTTACTCCCTGCAAAATAGAAAAATCATATTTCTATTGAGTAATATTTCCTTGATTAATGAATGTAAATTCAATCTTAGGGTTTAGAAGATGTTACCTCCTCAATATATGCCAACAATCTGTGGATTGAGGATATTCACCTTCATCAAGAATTCAGAATTTTCATTACCTTTATTGATGGAAAAGCATTCCCTAATTGATTATGGAATCCTCTAAATTAAATTGAAGATTCAATTCCAAACATTATTTAAAAAGAATTGCAGGATAGGACACAAACTTGCAAAAGCAATAACATTGTGAATAATACTAATGGCGTGTAATATGTTAAACCATAAGCAATGAAAATGAAAGATAAATTAACAAGATTTGGGCAGTTTGAAATAATACTAAATTTGAATCAATCTGTAAATATTGTTTCACAATACAAAACCAAATCTTCAATTGATTACCTTTTTTATCTCTCTATATATAAATGCCAGCCTTCAGTGGGTTGATCCTGGCTGTGTAATTTCTTGTAAATGACCAGAGTATTTGATAATTTCTTTTTACGTTCATCATAACTTTCTGTTTTGGTCTTGTGAGGTCATTATTTTGAAAAAAAATGAATTTAAAAATTGAGGAAGGTTATTCAGTGGTCAAACAGACTTCGAATATTGAAGGAAACAAACTACATTCCACAATAAATTTTGTAGCCAAAATATAGTAGTGATATCTTACAATTCATTCTCATAACTTCTCTCAGACAAATTCAAGTTTAACCTTTCTCAAAGCGCTACAAATAACCAATGAAAGCATACTTCCAGGAGGAGATGAAGGTCATCATCTCCTCTGCACTCTCTTCCCTGGGTTTATTTCAAGCAGCCTCTCTCAAAAAACTCCTTCCACATGAATTACTTTTTATCTATTAATAAGAGCATTGCTATCAATTACAAAATAATTTTATACAAAAATTAGAGGTAGCTTCCATTCTATAATGAACCCAGACCTTCTGAGGATTTTCTTCCTTACAATATGTCGGAAATCCTTGAAAGACAGGAGATTGTAAGCTAGGCTGCAATTGCTTTATAAATTCAGAGAAACTACATTATTATTATTATTATTAGTTCTTTAATGGAAAAAAGGTTTTCCCAGTTACATCCATTATAATAAATGTATAATAAAATTATCATAAAATTACGAAAATACAATCTTGTGGTCAATCAAAAAAAAAAACATACACATAAAATTCTACAAAAAATAAGAAAATAAAAATTATTTAAAAATTTCATAAGCAATCTTTTTCACTTAACACGGTGGGTCCACAAAAAAGTCCACATAGCTAGAGAGTTCATTCACCACTCTGGCCATTCTTGGAATCGGTGAGTACATGTGCAAAGTTTTTTAGAAAAGGGAACAGCGAACAGGGATGATTGGCAAGTTCTTCTAGAAGGAACTGCTAAACCTAACAGATTACATAGAACAGTAGAATTATAATTGCTACATAAAATATTTTGTGCAAAAGCGACGCCTTACGTCTAACCCATAAAGGGTTAATGTCAAAACGTTTGCAAAGATGCACATAGTCATTTCTACTGTATGTTAAGTTCTCTTTGTAACAAAGCCATTTAATAAATCTCCTCTGAACATTTTCAATCAAATCAATTTTAGTAGAGTGGGAAGGATTCCAAATTACTGAACCATATTCTAAAATGGGGCGAATCAAGGAAGAGTAAGAGGTATCAGTATCATACAACCTCCCTGCTACCTTGGTTCATCCCATAATGAACGTAAGATAAGAGTGATAGATGCAAGGACAAATCTTTTTAAAAATCCATTCTTCCCACAAATGATACGCAACAATAACCGAGTAATTCAGATTCAACTGGTGTTTACACCCCCTACCACATGCCCAAAGGCAGCTTACAGGGTATTAATGTAGATATGCTAACCATTGAGATCTACCAATTAAATGATGATATATAAAACTTCTCTACTTGAAATAACTTTGATCAATGTAAGAAGAAGTAAGAATATGAGTCTAATTTGATAGAATTTTCGAACCAAAAAAATATGACATAATCAATATCTATAGGTACAAAATTTGCAGAACCTTTAAAATTTTGAATTGGATATAGTCTAATGAAATAAGTGAAGAAAAGATGGGAAAAGTGAACATGCTCCTGTTTTTTTAAATCAGTTTAAATTAAAAAATTGTAAACATGCATTACACTGGTAGAATTTCAGCCCTCAATTTTAATATAAAAAGTAATTCAATTGATGCAGCCATCAAACTGGAATTCCAAAAGAAGGAATAAAGAAGTACGTAAATTCTACAAGCTTAGCCTTGTGGAATTGTTTCCTCCCTGTGGTAGTGTTTTATCTCTTCCTAAAAAAAGTGCATTATAAATGACAATAGATAAATTGCCACTGCTTGAAAGTGTTGAGTTTTAAAAAGAAACCTTATGGTAAAAATATCATCATATAGAAGGGAAGAAAACAGATAAAATCTAAAATAAATTTTAATTTGAAGTTTATTTATAATGAGATAGAAAGGGCGCTTTAGAGAGTCATTCCTTACTTGTATTTCTTTATATAATGAGGACTTTCTGAAAATATTTTCCTCTTTTCATGATTCGAGAATTCTTCAACAAGTACAGGAAATAGAAAACAACGCATGGATTTCCTCAATGGAGTTAAATTTCTGAATTAAACTAAGGTATTTCAATTAAAAAGGGTTTGGTAGTATTGAAACATAAGCATCTCCATGTAATATTACCCTGCTTATCTCTTAGGCTACATGCTGGAATGAAATTTTTAGTCTGCTGTTTGTTTCATTGCCTGAGAGCTCTTAGATCTAGACTACCAATGGTTCTTATGAGACTGTGCTCACACGCAACTGTTTAGTTGACCAATGAAACAGTTTGCATTTTTCCTCAAATTGAACACAACTCAATGACTCACATGGTATCAGGGATGTCTATCTAGATAAGAGCCACTGCTCCACAGTGAAAGAAAGGGAAGGAGATCCTTGAGCAAGTTTAAATAAAACGTTCAAAGAACCAATGAATACCTTTTCCCTCATTTCCCTACCCTCCATTCTCCTCTGTGGACGACTTTGGCTTTCCCATCCCCCCTTCTCCCACACTTAACATCCCTCCCCTCTCCACTTCCTGAATATTCTCGTGCTTTCTTTGTTTCTTTTGTGCCTGAAGATGTCAATTTATCTGTAAAACTAGTTGCATTTAAAAAATATAAATATTTTGTAGAAGTTACTAAGTGTTCTTATTTTATTTAGTATGCAGCATCATGGTCAACAAATTGTTTAGTTGTGTTGGTGAGTGCAGTACAAAAATGGACCAATCAAATAGTTGCACAAATAAAATTTGCACGTCAGCTCCTAGCCTTCAAAAACATTTTATTATTATCACGAAAAAAACTTTTAACCTGAGAAAACAGGATTTTTTTCAAATAGAAGACTTTTGAGAGAAAAACCATATCAATATAGCTCGCATTCAAGCTATTATATTAATTGCTAATAGCAACTTCACAGGTGGCAGAGGACATACTATTTTTATGCAGTACACGAGTTGTGAAGCTAGTTGTGTATCACCAAGTTGTGAAATGAACAAGATCTATACAAACTTGCTCTACAGTTATCTTCATTTAGGTATGGAAGCAAGACATTACAAACCTCTTCGACAATTTTACCCAAATACTTCATAATTGTTGATGGATAGGAAATACCAGACATTCTAATTCAATATACCAAAAAAATAAGTTACAATGAAATCTGCACAAAGCCGCACCAACTCAGTATTCAATCTCATATACTCTGAATGAAAAATTCACCTGAGACAATATAAATATATATTCTAAGATCACATTAGGAAAAGCAGGACCACGTTGAAAGTTACATCTTCAAACAGGTACAAGGGGACAAATGAACCAAAAGCATTAAACGTAAATGACAGAAATAAATAACATTTCACTAAAATAACCAACGATGTATATTCTACACGGAAAGTAAATGTAGTATGGAGCTGACTCGTATCTCAATCTTAAAATGCTTAACATAAACACGAACCACGAAATTAATCGCAATGTCAAAATAGAAACCAAAGTTAACACCAATAACAGAAGGATAGTAAATGAATATGGAGTGGAAGCACTTAAAAACAACGAATAATTCAATTTTTGCATCATGCATTTAAGAAAATAAAATTGCTTAACCTTTTCGGTCTATCATATACGATGCTGGAGGTTTGCTACAACTTTACAACTCGCCGTTCAACTCTTCAAAGATTACAAACACCGAATCTGGGAAATCTTTACGTTCTTCGCTACCTCCATTCCCGTCAATCGCCAAATATACATTATTGCAAATAGATTAGATTTAAGCCCGTCATACACGGTACAATCTAAAATAAAATATTGTGTGTCATGGCCGCCTTCTTCTTCCTGATTGGCTGATTTTTGAGAATCTCTCAGATTTTCGAACTTGTTCTATTCCAAAAATATTGTGAATCGGCCATTTTCACAATTTAGACTATCCTGTCACCTAGGTGTCAGGAAGTTGAACTTGGTGAGTTTGAGGATGTCATGGATGATGTATCAGGATTTCCAATTGGCCACGGTCGATTTCCGCCACTTGCAACACTGTCTGACGCGCTCTTTTAACTTCCCAATTGCCTTGTTTACCTTTTGAAATTGCTGCTTTCTAGATTTCTTGAGTGGAAAAAGTTCTTTTAAAAACTCATACCCGTTTACTTTAGAAGTTACTAGATTAGTTACTTTAGTTTAGTTTAGTTTTATACGTCATTTAAGAGTATCTACATATTAATACGTGAAGAGAAAACTTTGGATCCCTTTTTAAGGATATTGCGCGAACGGAGGAGTTTGAGATTTGGCATAGTTAAAGTTTATATGGAGAAAGAGTGCAGAGAGCTAAAATCTATGTCCAAATATCCTTAGTTTGACTCTGGACCAGTATAATCGTCTCTCATAAGAAATACTCACAAAGTTCATTTTGATCGATATCAGGCATTTTTTATTTTGAAGAATTAGATCAGAAATAATGGTCGTACCAAATCGAGATTAATACCAAAAGAAAGAAAATTGAATAAAGATTCTTGTTTTGGTCGTAGAATATCGCATTCGAGTCGAAATTGAGAGAATTCAGACAAAAATGGTGAAAATTCTGTGGGCATAAACAATTCCCTAACGACAAAGGTGATTGTTGGACTCAGCTCTCATACGAATCAATGCAAAAGATAGGCTCATAAGAAATGAAATGAGAAGAAGAGCCGAAATTTTATGGCAATAAAACCATACGTTAACTTTTGAAATTGTATTGATTGAAGCTATATATTTTTATGAATAATATCACCTTCTATAATGTAGATTTATATTTTCGGCTTTGTAGATAAAACTTCAAACGATGTATGTTTACGTTCTAAAAACAGGGAAAATTTTGTCGTCGAAATCATCCGAAATGCAGCAATATATACAAACGTGATTCCTGCAACCAAATAAACGAATACTCTCTTATAATAGTTAACAAGCACTATTTGTGTCAACGGAAAATACGCGTATCTTCACAAAAATGAAATCAATTCCAAATGCAATATATCTTATACTTCATGATTATCAAGTCTCCTTTATATTAGCATTAATTTGATTCAATAATAACATGAACAATTAAAGTAACATTGAATTGAAACAAACAATAAATTAAACTACAAGCCGTAATTGTGTTTCTTTTATTGTTACTAACATTTAAATTTAAATTCCATTGGTATTGCAGGGAATTAAGGCAAACAACACGCAACCTAAAGCCGTGTTTGTATACGCTCGCAGCTGACGTAATAGAACAAACTTCAAAAACATTTTAAGCAATAATCATAGAGTTATAATCATTGATTAAAGATCCTTAAAATTGTGGAATTTTCTTTGTTTGTGGATTATTCCAGGATGGTTTGTTCGAGGAGTCAGACCGAGAGATTCATTTCCATTGTAAGTGAGCGAGTTTTGCATCTATTTAGATATGTGAAACTGTTTCTATCCCGTTTTGTTTTAGGTGGCCAACCACCACACAATTAACATTATATTTTATGAAAAATCTCCTTTGTTCAGCCCTTCCCTGCGTATTTATGTCGAGATCCTTCCCTTTCATTCTAGCGAGAATCAGGTTTCGCAGATCCGCCATGTTGGATTTAAAAAACAGAATATTTTATTTTAGATTGTACCGTTTATGAGGGCTCTCGGAGATGAAGTGAAAAATCAAATATTGTCGACAATATTTTATTTTAGATTGTACCGTGTATGACGGGCTTTAGTACATAATTCAGAAGAATATACTTCAAAACTTACGCAACGTAAACGGATATTTATACGCAACCAGTTGAATTGATCGACAGAAATCCATTTTCGGTAAACCTGAAACTAGAAATTTACCAACCACAACTATAAAACTCATTCATTTTATGAAAAAGACGGTAAATAATTACATTGAAAAAATAAAGCTTGGTTGCTACAGACTCGTCAACTAAATTCGAATTTTAAAAAATTCATATCGTCAAGGGAATGGGTTTGTTTACACATGGTAATTTTGTGAAAATGTTCGTATATTTTATCGAAATTCTCGCAATTTCGAATCGAAAACGATATTTCTCGACCAAAATAAGAATCTTTAATCTATTTCCCTTCTTTTGATGCTAGTTTCGAACTATCATGGGCTTGAATCCAGTTGGATTCCATAGGAAATACGTGTACTTTTTGCAGACTTGATTAAAATTTTGAAAATAATTACAAATAGTGGTCCCAGGGAGACCTGACAAATTCCAGAAGAAACAAATTGAATATATATTCTTTTTTGGCCATAAACTTTTGTTTGAATAGTTTGTTAGAAGAATGTGCAAAACAATATATTCAAAACATTTTATGTTATAAAAAGCACTAATTCATAATTAATTGCTATAATGAAATTTCTATTGGAGGAATGCAAAAAGAAGATAATATATTTTCGAGAATACTTTTTCGAATTAATGCGAATCAAATATGAAAACTGAAAACGGAAAAATTATTTCAATTGTTTGTTTTCACTGGAAAAGAGATTACTAAAAATATCCATAGAAAGGACAATTTCCATTATGAAAAATACGGGAAGAGTAACGAATACTCAATAATATCTCGTACAAAAGAAAATAGGAAAGAGGAGGTTATACATAAAAAAATATCGGACATATTTCAAGTAATATATGTATATGTAAAATATTAATAAAAAATCGCTTATTCCTTAAAATTAGAAAGAATCTGCGTATTTCAACAACCTAAGTCCAATTTTTTTTCATGAGATGGCACTAGTCTAGAAATAAAGTTCGAATTTTCCTCAAGAGATGGCAGCAGCGGCAAAGTATAAACAAAAGTTCGGATTTTCCTCAAGAGATGGCAGCAGCGTCAAAGCTTTAAAACAATAGTTCGGATTTTCCTCAAGAGATGGCAGCAGCGGAATAGTTTAAAACATTAGTTCGAATTTTCCTCAAGAGATGGCAGTAGCGGCAAAGGTTCATAACGATAGTTCGAATTTTCCTCAAGAGATGGCAGCAGTATCAAAGTTTAAAAACAAAAGTTCCAATTTTCAGCAAGTGAAAAAAAGGAAATTGTCATCCGACATTTGTCCGTGATTAAACACGGCCACCCGTTATGGGCGTAGAAACAATAGGGTGGGAGGAGGGGGCGGCACAAGGGAGGCAATATTATTGCGCCGTCACTTTGGGCATTGATCAGGAGGCGGCACACAAATGAGGGAGAGGCGGAAATTGGAGAAGAGGCGGGGGATGATTTGTCATCGAAGCTGAGCTATTTCCAATGACAGCACGTGTTTTATTTAATTTTCAACTCCTAATTTTCTTAAATTATCAACAGACCTTGAAATTTTAAAATTGTAATTTTACCGTTTTTAGAGTGAACATATTTTTTTTGAAACTTCAGAAATCCTAAAATAAGTTTCACTTTTTTTTTCAATCAATACTTCAATTCCTCAAAGCAAAAGTACTATATTTTTAAGTATTTGCGATTTTTTCTTAAATTCCTAAACTCCAAATTAATATTTTATCGCTGAAGCTTCCTCGAAAGAGTATTTGAAGTAAATTCATTATCTCAAACCATAAATATATAACTATTTCAGTAATTGATTTACAAATCCATGTATTAGAAAAATAAATGTATTATGTGACAAAACTTAAATTAAGCCATGATTTGGAGATCTCGAAGGCAAAACATTATTTGAAGTAAAATAAATGTAAAGAAGCTATGTAGCAAATTTACAACTTGAATTTCGAGTAGTAATTAAGAATCTTGATTTTACTCTTTCAAATAACCGACCTTCACGACTTTCTTGAGCTGTTCGTCGCAATTTATCACAAATATTTTCCAACTCATTATTCTCTTAAACTTTTGCTATAGTTACCATCTTGTGTAATTATTAATCCGGACGTGAGGGTTACTATCTTTTTCTTAACACAAAGCAACAATTGCGACAAAAACTTTTTCTAAAATAGGGCATCCTTCTGCCCGTTCCGAATATTTCAACGGTCGCTAGAATCCCTTCTTCCATAATTTTTTAATGCAAAATTATTGTTTTTGTCGCAAAAGTGGGTTTGTGATATGAAAAAGATAGTCACCCTCCCGTCCGGATTGCAAGCTTAAGTTGGTTTGTAAGGTTATTCGGTTTCAAAGGTTTTTATTATGAAGACTACTACGTAGCTCCTCCACCCAATATCCGCTAAAAATCGTGAAATTTGCGCGGCGCCGATGGGTTGAGTTAGGTGGTAAGGGTTTCCTTCGTTATATTGAAGAAAATTGGCCTTTTCTTACAGTAAAATTACAAAAAATGGCATTTCTACCCGAACATCCCCCCTACCACCCCTGCTCCACTCCATGGACCCGTAAGATTGAATAGCATAAATGATTCCCAAATAAACTTCTTCGAATTATAATTGCTCACTGATTTTCGGCATAATCAGACATTCCGGTATCTTAAATACTGCGTATTACATGCTACATTGGATAATATTTGGTGTTTTTTCGGCATTTTCATACTTCAGTACCTTCCCACCCAACATCCCTGTTAAATCAGTGCGCCCGTATGCTAGTAATTAATTACGAATAATAGGCTATCCGAGACATGATACTCGAGGATCACCGCTACATCTGGCGTCAAAACGCCATAACTAACACTTCAAACTTGGTCTCCGGAGGCCATTCCTGTCCGTCCGTCACTTAAATCAAGATATCTCAGTCACTATAGTAGGTACTAACTTGCATTAAATATAACTATAAGCCTCCATCTTTGATGCATAATCCCTGAAAATATCATCGAAATCGGGCTAAATCTAGTGGGGTAAAAAAAATAATGGCTGACGGTGCCATGGGTTTGTTTACACACGGTAATTTAGTCGAAATGTTTGTATATTTTATCGAAATTCTTGCAATTTCGAATCGAAAACGATATTTCTCGACCAAAATAAAAATCTTCATTCTGTTTCCCTTCCTTTGACATTAGTTTCGACTTTCTACGACTGTTCTTTCTAATTTAGTTTTGCAAAAGAAATGAACCCTACAACGAAAAAAACGAACTTTGCATGTATTTCTAATGAAAACACTGTTTTACTCGTCTGGCCTTGAACCGTGGACTTAAGGCAAATTTAAAGTACCACTTGATCATGTCCGGGAAGACATTTAATGATGTTAAAAGTTATAACATCGTGCGACGTCTAATTTCCGAGATTATCTGGAACATACATACAAATGATAAATTGTGGTAAAAGTAAAAATATTTCGAAGATTAATTCCATTATGGATTACCACAAGACGTTGCCTGACTCAGTGAAGTTAATTTTCATTTTCAGAAAATCATAAATACGTATCAAAATTAACTCTACACCCAGCGATACCCCTGGGTGTTGAGTTAATTTTGAATACCACTAAAAACTGACTTAATAATAAAGAAATGTCTTGACTCATATATTATATAATATAATATATATAAAAAGAATACAATAGATAGGTTAACCCATCTACTGTATTCTTGCCTAGTCCTAATTATGCAGCATGGTATTTGTGAATCATTGTTTTCCCATTGAGAATCATCTGGATCTTCAACAAGCATATAATTTTACAATTAATATTTACTTACACATAATTCCACATACATAAGCATATCAACTGACAAATTAATTATTAAAATCTACTGAAAACAGATTTATACTTTTCCACAAAGATAGATTATATATTAAAATCTAATTAATAAACTCCCTCCCAAAAGCTCCTAAAAATAAATCCAACTAATTTATCATCACAATCAATGGATTTTCTTTTTATTCAAATATATGAAATCTGCAGTTACTCATTTAACATTTACTTGAAAAGAGAGTAAATATGGTAACATACCCATTTCACTTTGAAGACAGCCACTGGAGTGTAAGACACATTCCTGATCTGATTTCTAACACCAGCTTCAACAGGATATGGATAGAAATCAGGGATATTATGCTTTCCAGAGGTCATAATGTCTGCTGGAAATGGTCTATATCTTCCTTTTCCATTAACTAATATGGAAGATGGCTTGTTGTCACCATCACCATGGTGATGTGATACAAATGTTACAACTCCCAACTGATGCCCCCAGTCTATAATCTGTTAAAATCAGGAAGTGAAATTTATGTATGATATATTTTCAACTCTGAGTTACAGCTCTTATGGCAAAAGTAGAAATCATGTCATATTTTAGATTCAAGAAAAAATCTAGAGACAAAATTTTGTGATATGATGAGACTATAATAAAAGGCAAACAACGTGCTAACATATACAACATAATTCACTCAAACTTACACAAATAGTAATACAGATAGAAGAGCAAATTTTTTACCATTGTAAGTCTTTCCAGATGATCAATATCATAAGAATTGTGTTCACATATTTAACTTCATCCAGGGATATGGTTTACACATTGAATTAAATGGTGGAACTACCTGAAGTACAAATCAGTAGTACGCAATGGTATGCTGACCACATTTAAGAACAGTTCAAGCAATATGGGTTTACCTTTACCCAGCAACTATTATTTGCCTTAGTTTACTCACACTTTTCTTAAATTGCTCCTTTAAGTGTAAAACATCTTTTTGAAGATTCAATTTGCTTTAAATATTATTGACAGTATTAAATCCAACTAAATATTTCTTTAATTATTTCCATAGTTCAAATATCCATTAAAATTTCACCTGCATGAAGTGCTCTTCTAAATCGGTGTCATAGAGATTTGCATGTGGATCAAGTTTCTTTGGTAAACGGACAATTAATGCTCCAAAACTTCCATCTCCTCTCTGTAACCCTTAAACGAAATAAAAAATAGAAACTTTAAAAATTACAAGAATGAATACATAGAGATAATATGGCTAGAGCAATTAACATTTTTCTGCTAAATTGGTGGCAAGATATACATAATATGATACAGCAATATAACATAGTAGTAGTAGACTATAGTTACTCTATGATAATATATTCCAAACTAAAAAAGCAAATTTTTGCATAATGTGGGAGAGGAAACAGTAACCAATATTAGGAAGGAAGGAAGTGGGATGGCTGATGATTCACACTGACACAACTTCCTACCAGCCCACCACTAGCGGCGATCTTGGTTACTGTTATGTTATGTACCACAAACTGTCCCCCAAAATTTGGAACAAATTTTTAAATGAATAAAATATAATGGGAAGCAGTTTGTTGTTTTAAAGATAAAAATTAAATTCTAACTACTAACTAAAAGGTTATGAACAGGGTAAGGAAATCAAATTCTTCAATATGGATAACTGCATTTTTTGAGGTTTGGATGGTTGTCTTTGTTCTTCCTGTCGTGTCCTTCCTTTTCAATGAATTTCTGAAGGCACTTGTGGCAAGACCAAGATCTGTTTATTTGTATTTGTTTACCTGTTACGATGAATGCATTGCGGCAACAGGTAAACTCGATTGTTGTGGCAGAACAAGGCCCTCCCTCCCCCAATTCCCTCCGAAACCCACTAGCCGTCGCCGGCAAGTCTGGAATTGTAATCCGATCTCTCTCGCCATGTCTTCTCTCAGAGTTACCATGCCTAGGTCAATCAACCCGACCACATGATTCCCAGTTATTTCTATCCATTTGTGGTATTCATCCTTTATTTGCTTATTGGCAGTAGCAATTCTGTGTACGTTTCCTTCTTTTGAGGACTGACAGTGTCTTGAATTCCTTCATGGACAATCTTTCATCAAATGTCCCTCTTTCATACAACTGAAACATCATTTATCCTGCTTCTATTTGAAGCAATCCTTGGCCCTATGCCCTTGCTCACCACAATTAAAGCACCTTTCAGTAGCTAATCTTTTTCTCCTACCCATCCAGGTCTCTCTCTTGATAAGGAGGGTTGGACAGCCACCCTCTCGCTCATCCTTGCTCTTTCCGTAATGTTCTCGTATCTTTTGATCTTCGCAAGCAGGCCTTCTACGTTTTCAAATTCACACATAGCCAACCACCTAACCAATTCTCTATCTGTTATCCCGTTCAAAATATATTTGATCGTGGATACGTCATCTATTTCTCCACGTCTCGCGATGGCTTTCATCGAATCTACGTAAGCCTCATACATTTCATTGGCTTCATTCTTTCTCCTTATTAGGCACAGGTGGACGTCTGCTTGATTGGTCGCAGAAGGGAAACTACAAAGTAGTCTTCTTTTGAACGAGTCCCACGAGTAGACCTCTTCCACTACACTGTTTAACCATAATCTCACAACCCTGCGTAAATTTGTAACAGCGTGTGCCAACAGCATGGAATGATCCCACCCATAGGCCGACACCACCCCTTCCACTCGCCAAACCCATTGTTCCAACGTGAATCCTGATGCCACCGACGGCTCAAATTCTAATCTGCAAATGTCAGATAAATTTGTAATAAAGTCAAAACAACTTTGTACAGAGCAAAAATACACAAAAACTTAGTCTCTAAAGATCTCAGGGAAAAACTGGTTCAAACGTTGATATTCCCTCATATTGACTATTGTTGCTTAGCATACCTAGATATCACTGATAAACTTAATCACAAACTACAGCGATTAATGAATAGTTGCATAAGGTTTATCTTTGATCTGAGAAAGCGAGACCATTTATTCAATACCCTCAAGAGCTTAAATGCCTAATGGTTAGAAAGATAAGAGAATACTTTCTAGGTGTATTTTCATATAATATGTTGAAAAATAACAGACCAGAGTATCTTTCCAATCAGTTCTATACTAGAATCAATACAGACAGCATAAAAAAATTAAGAAATAAAACCCAAGATAGTACTGCCCTCCTCACAAATCCGTTTTACACGAGATATCATTTTATCATTCTTAGTCTCAGCTACAAAATTATGAAATTCTTTGCCTCTTCCTATAAAAGCAAGCAACATTGTATCACAATTAGGAAACGGAAAAGGCATGAACTCTATATGTTTTTTCAGTATGTTTATACTTGTTTAGTAATTTTCTAATAGAACCAAAAACTCTATGTTTGAAAAAATTGTATTTAATTTTGGTTTAGTTGTATTATTATATTTGCTCACAGCGATTTATGTAAAACTGCCCAATCCAATTTTGTTTTAGGAGGCTTGCCACAAAACAATAAACTCTAGTATTATTTTTATTATTATATTAACTACGTTGTGGAGCTGGAATGTTTTAAGTTTTCATGGTGTGGAATATAATATTTTACAGCAATTCTCTGCATGAGCAATATTTAACATAATTCCTTAAGAAAAGTAGAATATTCACCTTTTAGATCAGGAATTTTCATTAACCTATGCTCTAGGTCAATAAGCCTTTTCAGGGCTACCATCTCAGAATCACCTAAATCATCTGCAGGAGACTTAAAAAGAAGTGGTACCACACGTGACGTCCCTCTTCATTCCGATAATGAAGTGTCTTAAATTGTTGTTCCCGAGGTTGAATTGTAAATCAAGGGATACGCTAGTTCATGGGTTTTTCAATAGTTTTCCATTCAATTTCATTATTCAATAGTTTTATGTAAATCATTAAGGGTTACACATGAAGTAACGGTCGAGGTAAATGACTTGTGAGGGGGTGCAGAAGCAAGCAGCCCTATCCAGCCAAACATGGAAGGCAGCAGGAAATCCAATATATCGAATAGCGGGAACATCAAATTCAGGGTCAGCCAATTCCAATGAAGCGAAGTTGGAATGCACCTCCTCAGAAAGATTCGTAGCTGACTTGAAATTATTTTGGGAATTACAACTGTAGTTGCATGAATTTCACGGCTTCCATATTGCGACCTTACCACTTAATTCCTTTTACTGTGGAAACAGGAGAAGCAGCTAGCCCTAAATAAGTGAGTGTCTCGCCTGAGAGGCAGGGTCTATTTATATTCTAATGTTTTCAAAAATTCCCGTTCGTTATTTTTCAGCAGTGCCAAAGAGAACATTAGGTTGCCTTGACTGACCAGCGGAAGTAGAACGTATTATCGCATTATCTGCAGAATCATCACCCATTGAAGGAGGATTGTTTGCCGATGTGATTACTGCTTTTGTTAAATCAACCCTAATCTCAGGTGCTGTCCCCCTGAGATTGGAAGTTGGAATCAACACTACCACGCATGTTCACACAGTAAAGAATTATGTTTCTTAGAACAGTATCTACGTACAACCTTGGATGAACTTTGATTAGCCTTGTGCACTGCAGACATACAATTAAAACAAAGGTTTTTAGATTTAACAACATTGACTGATATAACCTGTGTTCTTGTGCTCAGCACTGACATTTTATCAATCTGCCCGGATCCTCAAAGGATGGTGTGGCTAAAGATGTTCTTCGAATTTTGGGTTAACTGTCAACAAAAGTCTTTTAAATGTAAAATTTTGTTAAGTTTTAAGGGAATTCCTCATCATAAAAGCTCATTATAAGGTAAATGATTTCTTGAGTGAGAAAAATGCATGAGCTGTATATTAATGTACTTATACATTAATATGTATAAATATATATTTGTACTTTATATTGTAAGTAATATGCCTATGTTACTGTAGATATTTTAATTATGTGATATTTTTACTGAAGATTTTGATACTTGACATGTCCTATATATATCTATGTTTGTCCTTGGATTAATAAAGTTATTAATATTATGATTAAAAGTTGCTTGCATTCTGCAAGAATATTGATAATACAAATTTCAAATCAACATCAATTCGAGAAGGTCCTCAAAATAAAAAAAAAGGATTGAAAATATTCTTAAAAATCAACGTAATTTATTTTAAATAGGAGAAATTTGCATCGACTTGGCAAAAAAGTCAAGCACATTTAGTGTCAGTTTCATAGATAGTATAATAAAGGAGAGCTTGTTTCCCATGTCCCCTATGATTTTTCATTCCCTATCCTACCAGGATGTAGCTTAAAATATTTTTGAAACCGGATCATAAATAATTAGAAATTCCTGCCATACAAATGACAGAGCCTTTATGCTAGATACTAAATTGTGATATTTTTTGATGTCAGATAATCTTGGATTCAAATGCACCAGGCTATGATAAAAATAAAATTCTTGGAACGTTTCCAATCTGCCGTAGAATACTGGAATATTAATTTTTGGTAAACGCAGCGATGGGATAGATGCCACCAGTTCATTACACTGGGGATGAAGCAACATGAATTCGACTCACAATAACAGTTTCATCTCAACGTCTAATTCGACCTCATCAATCTCTAAATTTGAGTCAATCGTTAACTTGTCAGTCAATTCAACAAAATGTTTGTATTCCTTATTGAGGGACGCCATTTGATCTGCGTCTGCACTGGCTGCGGTGGCATTGCGCCTTACTCTCGCAAGCTTTAATACAACACGTGAATCTAATTGAAAAGCATCTTCCTATTGTTCCCCCACTCTGAATTTCAATACGAAACTTTATCCCAGGAATCAATAGAGAGGAGTTCTGCGACATATTAATTTTATGTTAAATGAAACGATTATAAAGATAGAGAGTACACCAAACTTCTTTCCATCAAGATACTGGCTGCAGATACGGACCGAAGGACCAAAATTTTATGTATAGAAATGGATAACGAATTAAGAAATTAAAGTTAAGGGGATCAAATTATGTACTATTCCCGCAATTAAAGGCTAGCAGGTACTCAGGATAGGATCCGCATCGGTGATATAGTCTGTCCTGGTCAAGAGAAAGGAAGGAAGTGGGATGGCTGATGATTCACTCTGACACAACTTCCTACCAGCCCACCACTAGTGGCGATATTGGTTACCGTTTTCTCTCCAACATTACAGAACACAAATAGATGGTAAAATCAAGGAATTAATTTTTTTATGCTTCCAATTGAGAAAATGTCAATCTGGAATTCTGGGTAAGTATTAATTTAAATAAAATTGAAAATAAAATTTAGATAAAAGAATGGATAAAGGAAAATTTTTTAAAATATTTTCATGAAATTGAATAAACCAGCAAAACAATACCTATCTAACTATGAACTTGTATGTCATCATCAAAGTAGGTGTCTTGGGATAGGTTCCAGCCGAAGACCACTTGATTCTGGGCCTTCTTCATTTTCTGATGTATACAAATCTTCATCCTACATATCTCTGAGCATATCAAACTTTGGTCTTCTTTGCTTGATCTTTCCTTCTATTATCCTAAATACCAATAGCCTTAATCAAACACGCCTCATGGAATCCCAACCAGTTAGCCTTCCTTCTCTTGATTGTATTTACGATTGCTTTTTCTTCTTTCAAAACATCATTCCTCACTATGTCTAACTCACTGATCAGTGTTAGATCTATGTCTAACTCACTCTCATCATCTTTCTCCACATCTCAAATCTTTCAAGGTACTTTACTTCTTGTATCCTATACGTCCAAGTTTCTGATCCATTTAGAACCACACTCCAAATGAATCATTTTGAAAATCTTTTTCTCAATGTGATTAGAATTTTTTTTAATAGAGATTTATTAAGATCGCTTTTGATGTTTCATAGGCTTTCTTTCCATGGCAATTCTACTCTTAATTTCCTGGGTACAGTCGCCGGCAATATTTATCAGGATACCGAGATATCTGCTTCAACCACTGACCTTTTAATAAGATATTTAAATCACTTCCCTCTTTCCCAATCCTCATAAACTTTGTTTTATTTAAATTTATTTTCATTCCATGCAACTCACCAACAGTACATATTGAGAAAATGAATTAAGATGTTTTGGATGTAGGATGAGGATGAGGAATGGCAACTCCCAAGAAGAGTATTTGAAGAGAAGAAGAAAGGACCTAGGGGAAGGCTAAGAGGAAGATGGAAGGATTAACAAAGACATAAGCAAAAGAGGAAACAGAGAAGGTGTGGGATGAAATGTTGTGGGATGATGCAGCAAGATGGCGGTCACTGATGTCCGACCAAGAAGGAGTCGGGGAAAAGGGTGATGATAACATCTCACCAACCTTACATATATTAGATATTTTATCTGTTTCTGCCACAATAGCTTGATCGTCAGCATATTCTATGGATTTTACTTTTTTCCTCCAACATTCACCCCTCTTGCCTTCATTAGTGCCACTTCCATAAAATTTTCTGCATAAAGGTTGAACAAGAATAGTGATAGTCCTTGTCTGACTCCCTATCCTTATTTCATATGTTTCTTCATCTTCCAAATTCATTATCTCTCTGTCTAGTGTATGCCCTTTATGAACCGTCTATCTTTCCAATCAATTTTGATATTTGTCAATAATTTCAATAATAGAATAATAGGCAGATTTTTTATAGGCAGTTTATTTATAATGTGGAGATTTTTTCTTACAAGCTGAGTTAAACTACAAAAATGGTGAAGCAATGGAAAACATGCAAATCTTCAAGAAAGCGATAAAAAGCCGCATATATTTAAATTCAGACTTATTAAAATAGCGAGTTTCTAAAGAGTAGGAATAATACGATAACTACCTTACACTGATGGTATAAATGTACCTGAGTGTGAGTGCCAGAAGTGAGTGCCAGGGGATGATGCATTGAAAACATAAGTGAAAGAGGATCCAGGAGTCACAGGACATTGAGTGACAAAGGGAACCCCGTCTGCATGTGGAGTTCCTTTCTGATGAATGCCATGCCAATGCAGCGCTGCTCCTTCTTCAGGCATTGCATTCTCCAGAACAACCTCCACCTCGTCTCCCAGACAAACCTGAGAAAATTATTCATCAAATTACTGAGTATACACTAAACACTTATTCTTGGAAAAAACAAATTCATCCACATTTTAACCTTTTAAGTGAGGTTGTCGACTATGGCCCAGGGCCTGTAAAACAGCTGACAATAAGGCTGAAAATACTTGCATTGCCTTAAGACAACCTTTCCCTTTTGTTTCAAATTAATTTTGTTTAAGCATATTTCTCAGAAATAATTTTAGGGGTTAAAATGTTACAGCACCTTTATTTCTCCAATTAAAAAAAAAATCCACTAGTAGGATCAAGATATAAACAGTCTTTTTTATTCAAGGTCTTCACAGTCTTATAGTTTGTCTTGTTAGAGTTTGATTTCTTGGTATTGTTCTTTAGTTAATCTGCAAACATGATAAATTTCTTATTGTGATTTTAATGTTCTCCGGTTGAAACTTAATCGAAGATTCTATGTCTGTTATGAATTCTTCTGTGGGTGGTTTTTCATAAGGAAGAGTAAACTTGAGACCTTTAGATAGAAGTCGCCAGCCGTGGTGGCCAACTGGTATATAGAGGCCATTTATCACTCAGGTCCAATCCTATTGGGGAGCCCTTTAACACCACTAACACATTGCTTTCAGTGGTACCCCTGTATTTAGTTCTCTCCTGCTTTTTGAAGAAGATGTTTATTATCGATATTCGAAGTTCTTAGTATATTTCTGAATTTTGCGGGTTTGATATTTTTTGGATATATCTAGTTATCATAATGGTAATGGATGATAAAATACAAGGCAACTTTACTCATACCAAAAATAATCAGGTTGTACAAAATATTTTTTGAAATCGCATTGACTCTTCCCAGTGCTGAAGACATTATGAATGAATTATCAAACAAAATGTTTCAAAAAGAAGGGTAATATTACATATATGGGTAATATTTACTCCAAAGTACCACTATACAATTCTCTATGCAAGATACTGGAGCGTGCAGAAAAGTTAGTACCAATCAAAGAGATCAGAAATTAAGACCAAAAAGAAACTAAATGAATTGGTGGAGAATCAATGGTGATGGAGAACAATAGAAGGCCCCTACAAAATGCAGCTGTAACGGTTAAGAGGTGGAGCATTTCAGACTGACCGCATTTTGCTTCATCAGTAGTACACACTCCCTAAAATTCGTCTTATTAGAAAATTGTGAGCAGGTTGCATATACTCACGGGGGTCATAGTAACCTATCTATAACCTAATTATCGTAGTTTGCTCACGTTGACATTTAAGGTAACTTCCTTTTCATATATATATTTATAATCTTCTTAACTCCTCTCTGCTAAGCCTCTATTCCTTCCATCTAATTGTACGAAAAAGAACGAATTACATGCAACAAAAGGATAAACCAGAGGCAGTGGCGCAGCCAGGATTTGCCAATCCAAGGTTGCCTAGAAACAATGCCTACCTTTCAGGGGCTAGTATACTCATGCCCACTGGTTACTACAATATACATATGTCAATTCTTTCAAAAATTAAATGAATTAAAAACTAGAGAAGTTTAACGCTTATGTGGTCAACTTATTAAACTTTCCAATATAGTAGTTTACATAAGCGAACTATTGGAAACTCATCATAAGTGTAGTTTCAATTTCTATATATTTGATAGTTTGGACGAGTCATTTTCATTCATTTAAAAAGACATTTTTTTCTATGCTGAAGTTTTTTTAGTGTTGTAGATGTAAACTTCCCGAGTCTTTGAGAGTTCTTTCTTCCAAGAGGTTGCCGATCGTGAGAAGGAAAAAATCAATAACGGTTATTTCGTAAACGATATAAAACGTAACATCCACTCATTAGATCCCCCAAATTGGCACGCCCATGCTTTTTTGAACATCTTTTGTTATTAGACTATATAATCAGCAGATTTGGAATTTAATTAAAAAGTCGCCTGCCCATAAAACACCATCAATGTATAAAATTAATCATATGAAGCATATATACAGCTCATTGCAAACGGTTTATATGCGCAGTGCCAGAATTTCGCAACAGGTATCTGAAGTTAATTAGATTTGATAACTAAGTTATTTTATCAAAAAGAGAATCTTTCAATTCAGTGAATACCTAAACTCAAAAATAATGAAAAAGAGTTCTGAAAAACTATAGTTTTTATTTCAAAACCAAGAATGAAAAATTTTAAATAAGAAAATTGCAAATCACATAATCTCAGAAAAAGTTTTTATGGATTTATTGGAATCTCCATTTTAGTTGTGTCATCAATCCAGAACATTAAAATAAAGAATCAAATCTAATACCTAAAAAGTCACATTCTTCGTTCTTTTTCAAATACTGAAGGAATAATAGAATGCGCTCGTGTCCTTCAATATACTTTTAAGAATAGTTTGAGAATTTGGAGTTTTACCTTTTTCCAATGAATAATCTAATATTCAAGCCATATGACTGACTCGCGTGAGACTTGTTAGCTGCATTGTACGAATCATCTGCTCGAACTTTCTCAGGAGTGACTTCAACCGTTGTTTTTAAAATTCCTCCTCTTCTAAGAAAAAAAAATCTTTTATATCAGATGAAATTTCCAAGCAGGATTACAATTATGCCTGATTCCATTATTAATGTTAAGTATTCAATTGAATGTGTCACATATCGAAAATTAAAATGCGTTTGCATTAAAAAATACAATAGTCTTGATTATTGTTAAAATTATAATTGAATTTGCAGAATTAAAGTTAGACACCAAGGTGGAAAAATGAAGACGTCAACTCACTATTATTTAGACTACGCAACAGTTAGGTGGTTTAACCAGCAGAGAGTTGACTCAAACGCAGTCTTACGCACTGAGTGTTCAAGTCAAATTTATTTCAAGTAATCAAGTCATAGTTCCGATTAATCTGTGCCTACCTTACGTGCTCAATACCTTTCAACTAACTGATTTGCTTCCAAAATGGTATATTATTAATAATATCATCGAAAATTAGTTTTTACTAATATCTTGTATTCCTCCAATACTTTTTCAAATTTCTATGGAAATTCGGTTATGGAATTATTTTCGTAAATATACATAAAATTAACAGGCAATCATAAATTAAAGATCAGTACATTTTCTGTCATCCCGAGTAATGAAAAAGCTTTCGCTGAATTTATCAAGCAAACACATGACTAGCAGTGTATCTCTAAGACTTGCGTGATGATTGGTGTTTTGTACTCTTCAGCAGAAAAAAAGCACTGAGCTAGTCATAGGACTTGACTCTTGGGGGGGAAGGTTTGAACCCCTAAAAACCCCCCTTGCTGCGCCACTGACCAAAGGCATATTTTGACTTGTGGGGTCCTAGGGAAAAACAGGGAAAATATGGAATATTTTTATTCTCTTTATCAATGTCAGAATTAAAGTAGATCTCTTGATATATTTGTAAGCACCTTGGGAATTTAATAACATTGCTTCTGAATTATTCATTCTCTCAGGATTTGGCAAGTGATCAAAACATAACATCTGTATCTCTGTATTTCATACCACTGTTATCTTATAAAAGTTATCATATTTGTACAATGTACTAATTTAGGATTAATCATAAGAAATAATTATTATAAGCACAGGTTACCTGAATAGAAGGTCCTGGTAGGGTCCTGTTCACAACGATTATAGTTCTCTTCATGCCATCAGCTGCAATACAGTGTTCAAAATCACAATGAGATTTATTAAATGGACAAGCATAGCATGCCTTGCTCATTGTCTGATACCATTCTTGGACAAAGTAATATTGGCATCTCATAGGTGGCACTCCTGACACACACTCACGATCACAAGGATGTTTCCTTGAGTGAGGTTCATCAAAAACAGTTTCTTCAATTACATGAGGCACTCCAGTGGTTGTACTGAATGAATTCTGTCCCTTAGAGGGCTTAGTCCATGAAGGTTCTCTAGGAGAAGATGTAATTCTATTTGAAAGTGTCTCATTATGTTCTCCCTTCAATGTTGTGTTGATGGGTTTCAACGCAATACCATCTGGGTGCTGTTGAATAGTATCGTAGATAGAAGCATTTGGATCAGGAAGTTGACCCATTGTGAGGGAGAAATTCAGATATAAAGCTTGCTTCGAAGAAGCCATTTCAGGCTGTTTAGGGTTGTCTTCAGATGATGAATATTCAGTGGAATGATCCTTGGGGTGGAAGGCTAAAGGCTGAGAATAGGCTGGTGAAGATGGATCCAGGTTTGGAACATCCAGAGATTCACTGGTATTTGCTGATCTTCCAGCGTCATTCCCAAGCACTTCATAGTCTGGAAAAATCAAGGACATATCATATAAACATCACCTTTGAAAGCTTTCACAAATTATTGAGTACATAAAACAATATGTTAAGTTATTATTATCAACAATATTCCACCTCTTATTTTGAGAGTGGGTGTTTGCTATCAACAAAATATACTTTTACAGCTAAAATCAATTTTGTTTTTCTAACCATTGTCTGCAAAAGATGTATTTAAAAACCATAAATGAATTGGCTGTTATAAACCAGAACTCTCAGAATTAAATTATTATATTCAATTACCAATAGATCTAACTCAAAGAGCAGTTTCACTCTCATTTTGGATACTGGCAGTTGAATGATCAAAGTTAATAATTTTTGAGCATAGCTTCCTAAACCTTTTCCCTGCGATCCATTGGCATTCTTTTTATTTTCTGTGAACTCCCCAGCAAGCTTTCTGCTGATATTTTTCTAAATTCCTTCATGTAAATGAGAATTTATATAATCAGCCATGAAAAACATTGACTTTTGAGTCAAAAGTAAATGTATCACATACTTTCCTCTATATTGTAACTAAAGGCAAATGATAATCATTCCATTCACAAATGAAACATATAACTTCCTTTCTTCGGCTTTCTCCCAATCATTCAAAGTAACCTTTCACGTCACAATTCCCCAAATTGATATCTAAATACTTTGTCACCGTATCTTAGATTCACTTTAGGTGAATAAACTCTTAAAAAATCATCCTTATGCTATTTTTCTCACCCCTTTTACTTCCAAAACATCAGTATCATCATAGAATGAATGTATGAGAATACTAATCTAGAAACAACTAGATACTAATTCAAGTTCAAACAAGCAGCTTAGGGTAAATTAGGATAAATAGAAAATTTAATGAGTAGAAAGTGAAAAATAATATTAAAATTAAGAAAAAATACGTTTCAGAGCGAACGGAACAAACATTTTTATGAACTTGATATTGTCGGCTACGTATAGACTACTAAAAAGAATGAAAACAATAAATAAATGCAATACTACACTAAGGAAATACAGAAATTAGAGTTAAAAATCCAATTAGAAAGTAAAAACTAACAAATTTACAACTAATAATACACAATATTGGTTCATCGCTCAACTTAGTTACATTTTAAACAAACAGGGGTCCTGCGTCACTAGCAATAACTATTTTATTTAGTTAAATTGTGCCAAGTCAAAATATATGAATACAAAATCTGGAAATAATCACACCTTAGCTGTAGTATTTTTTTTTTTAGCCTAAGGACTGCTAAACAATCTATGAATATGGCTGTGGGAGATTTTAGGGCTAAGTCATCTTTGGAGTTGTCTATGATGGAATTACCTTTTAAAACAGTTTGTAGACCATCTTGATATTGTTCTTAGCCAGAATTCTGATGATTTTTCCTGATACGGTGGATACGTATGGTAGGCAGGCAGTGGCTATTGGTTTCTCTTCCTCGGTGTCCTTGGTTTCACCAATGGCCCTTTTAAGGGCCCAGTTTACACTAGAAGGATGGCGGCGGTCATTTTGACCCTATCCAGAGTTTAACCTTAAGAATTTCTAACTAAAAAAGTTTTGTATTTTTTGAAACTCATTGACTTTGTTTAATTTGATCCAAAATTTAATGTGATGTAATGAAAATGTTGGTCATGCTTATGTGATAGTTTTTACATCAAGTTATTATGTAGTGAAAAATTCCAGCCTGGGGTTTTCCCCACACTCTTATCCAAATTTTTTTCTTAATTGGACTCTGAATTTACATATTCCAGCAGAGCGAGAAATTCATATCATTTTTATAAGTGCATCAAAAAAAATAATGAAAAACTACCTCAATGCATTTTAAAAAGCAGATTTTTGCATTGTCCTAGCACCGAACCCAGGATATTTTCTTTACAAGTAATTAATGTTTTTGATAGATCATGACCATATCTAAAGGCTCCTTGAGTTTTGTCTACCTATCAGGGAAGTATTTTTTTAAAATTCCCAAAAATCAAAGCAATGCTTTTAAATGGGAAAAATTGGGACTTTGGGGCCCTCTGGAATCGAACCCATGACACTAAGATTCAAAATAGAAATTTTTCTGACGGTTACACAATATAGCCAATGCGTCGTAAAAATTTCAAGTCTATGACGCTTGTGGTTTAGCCTGTGAATTAGTATCCTATCTACAGGTATGTATCTATCTATATCCCTATATATATGAATGAATCCGGAGAAGCATCAATACATAATAGATAATAGATAGGCTTTTTAGCTACTGTTACCTAGTAAATTAATTTGACGTAGTCTTCTGCGTCAAAATTCAAAGTGGGGAGTTCGAATTTTCTCAAATCTTTCTCATGATTTCCCCGTTGATTTAAATATTATTTCAACATCCATTGCATGGCATTGACCTTAGCTTATCGACTATCATTGCAAGTAAAACATTCTCTGGGTGAGTAAAAAAGCAATTTGCCTGAATGATTGAGTGAAGAAGTCATTTAATGTCTCGATTCAGATACTTCATTACATGTGTTATATTCATGATATTCTTTGGGCCTCCTTCACATAGAGTCCTTAACTTTATTGTAAATCAATTGTAGCAAATTTTTTTCACGTTTCATCACTCAAGCGGCGAAAGTTTGCAGATCTTTTGAAGGGTTCTTTGTTGAAACATAAAATCAAAGAATGCAAATTCCGGTTGAGGTCAATCAAGAATAAACCATTGTTCCCAGGCTGTAAAGGCTCTTGGGATATTCTCCAACAGCACGTGCCATATCATAATGGTTTTTTTGACCGCTGCTCAAGTATTTTGTATTTGCAGCAGGAATTATGGTACTACTGTAACTACTGACTTGCCGTCACATTTGCTCAAAGATTAGCCAATTGTGCCCTAAAGCTTTTAGGTCAATAGTTGGACCTAGCATATGATTGTTCAAATAAGTATGGTCTAGCATATAAGGCTCATAAAGTCCCTCAATTGAAGTTCATTGCAATGTAGTGGGCAAATGAGCCAATGAAATGGCCTTCTTAATGATATTTCAATACTCCTTATTACTCCAGTATACATGCCAGTATTTACTGTACTTTTAACACTAAATTTCGGAGTCAATTGATGTCCATTCTCTTTCCTGAGATAAATGTCACTGCTTCACTTATACTGGGAGTGATATGTACTAAATAATAAGAACTGAAATCTTTAACGAAAATTATATTTCTCCACTACTTTTCTTCGTTTTGACATATTGCATACATATTTCCATTTTGACTTATTAAATACGTATGTCGAGTCTTTTCTTCCGTCTTATTACAGAGCTTGGAGTTAAACATCTCCCTCATTCTTCTGAAGACAAAAATGCAATTTATCCTGTTCTCTCCTCACTTTGTTCTTGTCCACAACAGGTATCTTCTAGAGAAATAATTGCGATATTTACTAATAGAGCGGATGTAAGTTCTGTAGCAGTCCGGTTCGATGTGCATAATCATTCACAGGCATATGCAAATATCGGCTAATTCAAATTTTTCAAACATATGCCCACTTTTTCTGCCATAAAATTTTCGGCATTCTTAGGATGATCCATTTATCTGCTGATACATTCACCAGTTAGAACTTCCCAAATCTCATGAACCTGCCGCTCAGAACAATCTAATAATCCTCCTCTTTCTAACCTTTCCCGCTTCCTCTATCCTATGATCCTAAGTCCTATGAAGGAATTGACGCTCTAAAATAGCCTAAATAATTTTTGAAACGTATTAAATCATCAGATGTATATTTATTTGTCAAACTTCACTATAATGCCAAAATTAATGACTTTTTTAGGTTTTTACCAAACACCAAACTATGGCCGAGACATTTCTAAAGGAATAAAAAAAAGAAAAATTATGATAATTACGGCTTCCAAAAGGAATAATGTATAGGGTTACCAGACGTCCGCTTTTTCTGTCCCGTGTCCGCTTTTTTCTCTCAACTATTTTTATACATATTTCCATCATACACAATCTTTCACCAAGTACTTCAGTTATTTTTTGCCTGACAGTTGGTAGACACTAGAAAAAATTATCGAGGTTCGAGACTCAACGAGTAAGTAACACTTTTTTGATAAATGTTTTATTTTTTTAAATTTTACAATTGAATTTTTTTTTTTTTTTTTCATTTTTCGATTAGTAATTGGGTGGGGGGGGGCTGGTCGTGGAATGTCCGCTTTTTTGACTCGGAGCATCTGGTAACCCTAATAATGTAAGGTGATGTCACATTTCGCCAGAAGTTTTGGTCGCTTAGCGGGTTGCCTAATCTCAAAATTTGTTGATCATTCCCAGGTGTCGTAAAACCATAGATTGCGTTGTATAAATTTAAATTTTCAGAAACATAATACAGAAATATAAATTATTCCTTGAAACATACTAAAACGTCAATATTTACAATAACTTTCCATAGGCGTTTGTTTCTCATTTCCGCCTGAATTTTCGCAAATTTTTAAACTTTAGTGCTCGAGCGGCAGTGGTTAATAGTAATCTATTTCGAAAACATGTGAGATTCTCATATCAGTACACAACTTTCTCGCAAAGGACAAATTTGATCTGAAAAAAAAACATTTTCGGCCCACCCTAATAAGCATATATTGATTAACATTTTTTTCTTTGTCAAAATCTATTAATCCTCGATAAAAACATCGTAGTGATATCCAGATAAATAATATTGCGACCAATTATCGTCTTTTGGAACTAAATGAAAGACCAAAAAGTCAAAAACTATGGTCCTTCCACTCAAATAAATACTATTTCGATGCACGAAAATTTGCACTGAGTGTTTCGTTGACTATAAAATTGCCAAAGGAAGGTAATGGAGTTGAATAGATACAAAATATTAAAAAAAGGAAAATTACCTTTCCAAAGAGCGTCTTGCGTTGTAGGAATTGAAACCTCGCCAACGAATACTTCCTCAGCTCCTAAAGCCTGCAAGCACAGCATAGTCACAGCATGAAGGGCTAACAAATACCTTGTCACTGAACCGCTGCCTCCTGAGTGATACGTCATGGTTCTGCACATGCAACATCAACAGATAATTTTAATGGAAAAAGTTTATTTGGCAACATTAAATAATACATGTAAAACATTGAATCTACATACACATCTAACATATATTGCACTGATGAAATCAATTTCGTTAAACAGCTGAAACCTTCTCGACCATCTACAGCATAGAAGATTATTCATATAAAAAATTTCTAGCGATAAGTAATCATTGTTAATAGCAGAAATACTGCATAACCTGTTTTTGTGTTCAGTTCAGCCAGAAAACCAAAGCACAGAGAAGCAAATGTAAAGTAAAAATGCAATCATATAAGTTAAACATAAAAAATAGAAGTATATCTTCGAATGCACAACATGAACTTTGCCTTGATGAAGTACGTAAGTTTGAAATGTATATTAAGACCGTAACACTGGAGGAGGAACGTGATTTTAAGAGATTCTAATCCATCTTCAACGTGCGACGTCTTTCAGCTTATTATGATAATATTTCACATTCATGGAGTGATACATATACTAAGGATTTCCTTGGGTTAAAGCTGCATAGCTGCAGAGTAAATTCATTTCAATATTAAGGGGGGTCATCTCCTCCATGAGGCGGTGCCACTATTTGGAGTGCCACTCCCAGGGATTGACGGCACATGCGAAAGTGCAAGACCGGGTTTCGAGTCTGTCACGTCGTAGTTTTTCACATCCATTTCTCATTGGGTTAAGGTAGCACAGAGTTTAGATCAAATTTCTTTCCTTGTTCTCTGATATACGATCCTGTTTTTCCCTGGTAAACCATATCATAGATCTAGTTGATATAGAGGAATAGGTGTAAAAATGGGCACTGGGTTAAATACCCCTCCCAAAAAGGATATAGAAGGTCCTGCAGACTGCTGATAAGGGCCCTAAAATGTGCCACTTGATGATATAAGATAGCAGTGAGCAGTTGGAACCTTTCTTTAGAAGAATGTGGATGAAGAGTCAGTTATTGTATGAATTAGTGCTTGTTCTGGACTACAGACCTTTGACGGGCTTGTGAAACCGTTTTCTACTTTTGTCCCTACAGTTAGTTTCCCGTCCCGTATCAAATAAGCGTAGAAGGCCTTCGAAATCCAAAAGGGGACGTCCTAACACCTTGATTATGTTTTTCTACGTGTTTGCTGGATAATTTTCGTAAGTATAAACAATTTCTGCGTTTATTATTGTATGCTAATTATTTTCCCAACATCTCCATACGGGCTTCAAAATAGACTTCTTATTCTACAATCTTCAAAATTATTTAGTTAGGTTGCCTAATTTCTACTTGTTTATTTAATTAGAAACGGAGCTCATTGAGGCGCGGTAGACGCCATTTAATGAACATAGGATTCAATTGAAGTATGCCTTGCACTGAACCGAGTACTACAGGTAACGATTCTTCTCTCGAATTCTCGCATTTTTATCGTATGCAGGTTTTTATTCTTACTTTACTTTGTTTGACGTATTTTCTTAATTTAATTTTACCTGTGCCTATTCTTTAAGGTTTCAACTGCAGAACTCCCGTCTCAATTAAACGTGGAAGGCATTCGAAGTGTTTATTATATTATTTGATGAATCTCGATCTCACATTTCAAAATTATGTATACGATAGACATTGGTAAAATTAAAAAGAAACGTAAATAAAACATAAAGACCGATAACTCAGGGTAGTATCCGTTGATAATTTTCTTTGCTTGCATTATGCAAGCACCCATTTACTAGTTTCAGTTTAAGTTCAATTTATAAGGCATCAGAAAATGCTTATTTGATGTCGGTAAACACTTTTCTAATGTCTGTCTCAGTACTTACGTATAGGTAGACTCAGTGGCGGATCTAGGATCGAGCTGTGGCTTGAGAGTTGGGATTAAAGATTCATTTTCAATTTATCGATTTTTGTTAGAAATTTTATAAAATTAAATTCAGTTTACATATTTGAATTATGTTATGCTTATTATTATCTATCGTTGTAGATAAACAATGTTTTCGTCACGTCTCAATAGTATGAACGATGATACATTTTTTTAATTCTGACTTCTGGGGGGGCTACAGCCCCCATAGCCCCCAGCCCCCCCTGGATCCGCCACGGGGTAGACTAGATGCGGTATAATACTTACTTCGCCAGTAACTACTGAGAATTTTTAAGCTGAATTGCTTTCAAATTCCCCTTATTTAGATTCAGTGCAGATTTTACAACTTCATCCAGGAATCTACTTACATGTACTTTCTGATAAACTTCTTTGATTCATGGTCTCCTCAGCAAAAACTTATGTTGCTGCAGCATGTATTCACGATTAATTAATTCCCGTACAGATATTTGCTGTTCATTTTGATGAAATTTAGATTTTCTTGACATTCAATAATACGTATATCGAAAGAAACAGTAAAAAATATTCAAAGTACTTTAAACCTTCATCACGGCGTATGAAATTAGGATTTGTAAAAAAAATTGTATTTAACGTAAGTTATGGTCGTTGCCATAGATTTAATCTTCGAAAGGAGGAGAAATAAACGCAATTAATTGGCGTAAAACTCAAATTTTTGCAAATTTCGTGCCGGAATGTTAAAATCCCTCGCAAGAAAAAAAACTGATCTTATAAACATCATATAGCCCAAGTATCACTGCTGTACGCGTACTTTTTCATATTTTGATGAACGAAAGAAATTTGTTCTACGTGGCCATTTTTCGTTTCTTCCGTTTAATTCCATTGAAAAATGTAATCCTTTCTGGGCTCAAACCTAGTACAAAATCACGGGGTTTTCGATATTTTCCCCGTCCCGACTGTGTATTATAAACCTCCCCTGAAGCCTTCTCGCTCGATTAAAAATGCCTAGAAATTGATGTCAATGAGTCAGGAGTGTAGCTTTATATATAGGTATAGTAATATCAAAGAAGGGTGACCTCTCTCTAAAACGACCTATATTCTTCATTCAAACAAAGTGAGAAAAATGTCAATTAGATCTAAAGGTAAGGAAATGCTGCCAAGTCAATTCATTTCGAAGGGAAACATTTACGTCAGAATTGACGGTATAAAATTAATAGAACAAATACTAGTAGTAGTAGTAGATTCGGTTGAATATCAGATAAGTTAAAGCACAAATTTTCGAGAAATCTTTGGAAGAAAGGAGATTATAATCCAGGATGTGATTGCTTGATAAATTAATGGAAATTTTCGTTTGCGGTGAGAGATGAACGATATTCCCGATCCGAAATTTATTCTTTCTGCTAACGAAATGCGGCAATAACAAGCTAAAGCATTAGTTCGAACGCCTTACACTCTCTGCGTAGGGCAAACATGTAGATATAATAGTACTAAATTTGTGGGTTGGCAGGTTTTATGCACTGTACATATTCTTCCTCCTGTCAATTCGAGGGGTTTCTCTAATTATCAGATACTGCTATTATATTAATGATAATTTCAATAAAATAATTTGAATTTTTACACTTTAACGTTAGTATGATTGTTATTTGCAATTTAAATGTTGTAACGTATGTACATGTCAATCTTTTTAAAAGCGTGTCTTCTATTTGGCTGACTGACAATGAAAATTATCAAAATACTCTTCTAATTCTAATAACTCCTAGATAAACAAGTGATTCGATAAATTAAATGTGGCTGACGTCCCATCTGAGCACTGATCTGATTAATGAAAATTTTGCCTTATTCAATCTATGTTGACCTAAATATAAATTTATAAATAGATGTTGGGCATTCACGACACAGATACACGGTGGTTATTTTGAACAGGACACGGGGAATTCGAGAAAAACATGTAATATCTATAATATATATCTATTTCTCCGGATTTTTGGAAATTGTTTTGAGGAACTTCCCTGAAAATTAGAGAATTGAAATGCTAGGGATCGCTGGCAGTTGGGCGTATCCAACGAAAAGTGCAAAAGACATCTTCGATAATCCTTGGTTCGACGCTATGTCTGGGCAAATATTCTCCGCAAAGCTCTGTTTACACGGTCAACTAAAAAGAACTTCATGCCGAAAAATGAATTTAACAATGAATTGTACCGTAAAATGACCCCAAAATGTAGAAACGAATGAGTCAGTTATCAGAAAAATAGAACGCGTTCTTTGTTCTCTGGTTTCGGAGCTTCAAATAGGAATCGTCACTTTTAACTTTAAGAAATGCATGTAACTGGTCTAAAGCGCGTTTTTCTCTGTGTGGGATCAATCTATTTCATTTTCTAATAATAAACGAACCTTGTGTGCAATCTTTCCAAATAATCAATTCATTGAAAAGAATAAAAATGCGAAATCAGATGTCCAGGAAGATATATTTTCAAGAAAATATAGCGAATTATGTTGATTACGTGCTACCAGGTTTTCGGCATCTATTGAACGATGCATCTCATGAGGGAAAAAAAGCAATAATACAATGCTCTTTGTAAAAATGCGTGGAACGCGAACGTAAACTTGCGCCTGAACCATGCGCCTCGTCCATCCATTCAAAGGTACATTTTTTCATGAATAAAATGGTTTATACTTTTTTCTGTTAAGGCGATCTGTTTAATTCATCGTATAAACAAGACTTTAGAAATACGTATAAAGGTTCATTTTTATCGTTCGCGGTCTTCATTTCATTTTTAGGATTGATTTGAAAATAATGGCGTTACGAAGAAGAGACATAAACCTAAAGTAAATTGAATAAAGATTCCTATTTTGCACATAAATTTTGCTTTTCGATTCTAAATTACGAGAATTGTAGCAAAATGTAAGACAATTTCACAGCAGTAAACAAACAGGCCCCTTGGCAACCACGGTGTACATCCGAACTCGTGCGTTTTCTCATTTTTTCTCAATTTAATACATTTTATGGAATTTCCCGTAGAATAGGGAATTGGCGATCCCAGAAGATGCGTTCTTCTAAATTAATAACTAGAAAATGTGAGCAAAGATGAGTGAGTTTGACGCCAAGTGATTCTACCGTTCGAAATACATTGCGGCGATTTTAAAGATATTTTTTAAAATCCCTTCCACGAACACGAAACTGTTTTGTGGGGCAATGTGAATCTTCTATGATAAAAGCTTAGGTTACTGTTTTTTATTAATTATTATTTTGTTTTATTGTTCTTGAAGATGGAAACCTCCCTCAAACTTTATGTAACATTATTAAGTTAATTAATTAATGATTTAGTTTTCAAATATTTGAATTCTCCACGATATTGATTTAAAAACTTTAACACATAGAACACAGATTTTTTCCAATTTTGGTAATTCTCGTTAAAATAAATTAATTAAAAGTAATATACATAAATATCGATTGGTGATTATTGGTACTTAAGAAACCTTAAATTTTCTCAAGATGTATTTTGGATAGCTCAGTAAAACACTCAAAATATATTCTTCCATATTCAAAATTCCAACGTAATACCATCCCATATCCAGTAGAGCTCTATTTTATAGACAATGGAACGCAGCTCGCACGTAAAGAGTGTAACTATTCCGAAAATTAAAAGAAAACAATTTGCGTTGAAAGGATTGAAGGAAAAGTCACATTGTGGTAATCCTACACAATCTCACCCTTGGAATCGAATCTGAGAGAGAAAAGGAAGAGCTGAGACGAAAAGCGAAACGAAGAAGGCACTTCTGGAAGAGAATTCCATATATCGTTGCGAGCCGCAATTTCCCAAATCCTAGATATTCTAAAAACGAGAATGTACTTTGATCAGGACTGAGAAATGTAACCGCCCCGAAAGAGAATTAATGATAAAAAAAGTGAGAAACACAATCGAATAATGTGTAAAATGAACAACCAAAATCACGCGAACACAATGAAGCAGTTTCTAGCGAGGGCCAATGAGCTTTTTCTTTTTGGATGTCCACAGAAAGAAACAACTCTACTTATCCTCCCTAAATAAATTACATTACTAGTAACGAGGTTGTTTAAGTATTCGTTAACAACAGCAAGCTTCTCATTGGTCGCTCTATGTCAAGGCAATTCGTCTGCACGGTAAAGATAAATGGAAGAGTAAAATAGAAATAGAATTTTAGAATGCAAAAAATTAAGGAGAAAAAGACGATATATTTTCCATTCGCGGAAACAGGAGTTGACAGATTCACGAATGCAACGTGCATTACCAAGTTTTCTACATCAATAATCGCTTAAATCGAAAACATTAGAGGAAAGGTGGAATTTGAGTCAAAATGTCGAATTCTGCTGGGGTTTGTTACCCCTAGTGATTCTAGTGGATTTTCAGACAAGCGGTTTGCAATCTTATGTGGGTTTCTCCGGATAGTGTTTGCTGATATCTTCTAAGAGTTTTTCGAAAGTTTTGAATCCAAATTTAGAAGGTTCAATACTTCAATGGCATTTACCATTTGAGTGCAAATAACGAATCTCAGAAGAGGCAAGCTAGAATTCTCAATTGAATATACTTCCGCAAATAATAAAATGGAATTTCAATGAAGATGTCCAGTTGTGGAAAATTTACGAATGGCTCTAAAGAAAAGGTCAATGTTATAGACATTTTTACATAAATTTCAAAGTCCCCATATTCACGAAATACGTAGAAGTCAATTTTCACCTCGTCACTTAGCTATCTGCTTGAAAGAAGTGTATGACACTGTGTTTAACAGTTAAAATATAAGTTCGAAAATTGACCAAGTCACTCACGGAATTGGAAAGCTACGCTGTGGCATACCACAGTAAATATTCAGAAACAGCTCCATTACGAACGCAGTACACCTTTCGAATGGCAAATAAGAAACACAATTTCTTTTCCAAAGCTCTCCTATCGTCTGTCACGCCACGACAGATTTTCTTCGACAGTGGACACGTGGACCCGGAAGTGCCTTGAATTCAGTGCCAATGGCAATCGACGCATTCACACAGTTAAATGGCAAACCAAGAATTCCTGTGTCATTTGAGCCCTCTTTCCAGCAGGGACACATTTTCGCACCACTACAAACATTTCGGAACACCAAACTCAACGTTTGTTTGTTACAGCATAAATGCCGACGGAAAAATGAGACAAATTAAGATGATTAATGAATTCGTGTTTACGCGAAAGTATTCGATTACTTACCGACTCAACTTAATGCGGTTGGCAGGGTACATATGTATGAGAGAAACACATACACCGGAAGAATTATCACGTTGGATTATCTCTTCATTGAGCTAGAAAGAGCTGTTTGTCATTACTTCGGGATTCCTTCCTTGAACATTTAGCCCTTTGATGAGATTCACATATCAACTCACATGTAATAAGGAAATTCGATGTCCGTCACTTTTGAGGAAGGCGCTCCAAGTGTTCGCTTGGGAAAGGACGTCCGCGGATCGTCCGTGCGACCTTCGTTTGTTTGTGCCAGTGAAAGTGTCTCAACGCCTTTCTCTCCTTCCAACTGGTCAATTGCCTCCTTCGATTGCAAGCTGTTTACCAAGCTTACATTTCGCCATTACGAGTAAATTACGTAATCTACATAATATTGTACAATTATCGCCGCTTTCATTACGGTTACGTTTATTAGAGAATATTACACGGAAGTGATACTAATCCGATAATAAACCTAAAGGCATAACATCATTTTAAAGCTCTAAGGTATATCGGTACTTCTCCTATATTTATATAAATGTATACGACTAAAATACACTTATAAGTTTCTTACGTCACTTAGTAGTGTTGCCTTCCAAGCTGTATTTAGTAGGACATTCACATTTGGTGATCCGCATTCAAGAACCGTGCTGATACTAAATGGACCATCTCATAAAACCCTTCTAGAGCTGCCGTTGAGATGCCCCATAACAACGATTTGATTTTCAAGTCGATTTTCTATCGGGAAAACGTTGCGATGCTTATGGTAGAGTACTGAAGCCGTCCTGTCATCAAACCCAGGATCAATTTGGACACCATTTGTGAAACAGAAATTCACGATCCTGGTATTGGGAGTCTTCATAATCCGGAAATGTTTTTTTGCAAAGTTTGAAAAATTGCGAGAATGTGTTCCTTATGGAAGAAAGCTGAGATGGATCCCTGTATGATTTTGGAAGATCACCAGTCTGCAAATACGAGTCATTGACTTGCATGTTTTGAAATGGAACGCATTGTCCTGATTTTCATAATTACCGAAACAACTTTCTATAGAACAACGCTCAATCGGAATCCCTTTCGTTTCCACGCATCCTCCTTTATATAATCGGCATGAAGGGGTACAGCGTGGCTAATCGTCAATGGCAGTTAATTCAGCCGAACGGAAGCGAAGCACTTGGGCAGAAATCCGCGTCCGCGTAGAATAAGACAATAAATAATAATAATATGCGAAAAGAATGAAAACATGAATTGTATCCACGAACGCAAACGGACATCGAAACGGATTGAAGATGCTTTGAGGTATCATTTTCGTGAAGAAACATGTTTAGACTACGATTTCCAAATTCCCGACATATTTTAACCCACGGGAATCGAGAACGGGAAATTACATATAAATCGTAGTTAAATATCTTCACATTTATTCGTACACTACTAATTGCCGAAGACGCATTATCTTGCAAATCATACTGTTCAATCGCGTAACACCAAAAAAGAAAACGGATCGAAATGCCATGACTATGAAGGGCATCTTTTACCGTGAGCGCTAAACAGGGGTCACTATGGGATCATTTTGACTCTCAAAATATAAAGAATGTAATAAATAGGAACTTTATTTAACCAAACCTTATGCAGCTTTTACATTTATATTTTTAAATGTCTCAATATCATTTATCTATTAACTTAAGCATTATTGGAAAACTAATGCAAATATTATTCGTTTGAAAATTAAAATATACATTAAAGAGTTTTTATTTTTTTAAAATTGAAGCTTTAAGAAACATTATGAGCATTAATTTCCCCATCAGACAATCGTGATCTTTTCTTTGCAACGAATGTACTTGATGCGGAAAAATTTCTTTCAATTCGTGTTTTAGTGTCCAAAATTACTTCTCTCTTTTCACTCCTGGTTATTTCTTACTGCGAAAGAGATTTCGTTACTGAAGAATATTTAAATATCTTCCCATTTATTCGTACACTAGCAATTTCCGAAGACACGTTATCTCGCAAATCATACTGATCACTCGCGTAATAGCGAAAATCGTCAGTTTTACTGTAATTATCTTTCCTGTATTCAGAATTTGTATTTAACTTACTGTCACTTATGCTTCTCCTTTCAATCTTTTAACTTTAAATACTTTTGTTACAGCTAGATGTAGCGCATGCTTATAGCAGAACTGTTTAGTATTCGGTGATAGTTTACCGATTTTTCTATAATAGATGCACTGTCACTTGTAATTGCAGCCAAATCACTATCAATTTTTAACTGAAAGTTTTGTAATATTTTCAGAAGCAAGGATAACACTTTTTTCCATGTATTCTTATTAAACCAGTAGTATCTTCAGTAAAAGTGAACATTAATTGCAATTCTTGGTCCTCTCGTCCATTGAAATACTCAGTTTTTTTATCATCACATTCGAATAGATTCAATTTATTGATGTACAGTTGTTTTACTTTACTATAATAATTATATCATCATAATGATGTCATGACTGATGATGGACTTCTTGGCATTCCTTTCTTTTCCTTGCTTTCATCCAAATACAGTCCCCTAGACATAATGTAAGATTGTCGTTTGTCTCTTAGAAGATGAATCCATTGGCTCATCATTATTCATTTCAGACTGTTATTTTCATTCCATCGATGTATTCCAGGTGCAAACCACTCATAACCCAGGATTTGATTACAAATGTTATCTTCAGGTGATCTAACTAAAGCAGTTCACCTGAAGATCAAGTATAAACCTTGGTTGAAAATAAATATTTTTCTGAGTAAACTGTTTTTGTCCTTCATGATAAAATGTGCTCGCTTTATTAGAACTAAAATAAGCATATGGTAAAGTGGCAACTGATTCTGGTTTCGCACACTCACGTCTAGTGGTGTGTAACATTGCAACTTTAGATAGCGTTAAATAAGAAAAATATCAAAGAGATAAATTGTGAGTAGTACGTTAATTTCCCATTGTGTGTGTTAATCGGTTTAGGAGTTCGATTTTCCTGATTTCCCTTTTCTCGGGATTCGGAAACGGAAGAGCGAAAACAATTCCCGAAAACGGGAATTCCCGCCCGGAAATCCAAAGTAAGATGAAAAGATTCATTCCTTATTTGCAGATAAGTGACAACTTATAAATGCACGAAACAAGGTCATATTTTCATAGTTAAAATTTTTACAGCCAATTTAACAGCGAATCTGTAAATAAATTTAATGTATTTATTAAATACGAGTAAAATGTAGCTTGCATACTGCAAGCAGATCGGCAATACTAATTTCATATCGGCATCATATCGGGACGGTCCTCAAAAGAAAAAAAAAGGATTTAATTTTTTCTTAAAATTCGCTGAAATTTCATCGTCTGGCATCGAACCCGGGTCTTACTGGTAAACCTACTATGAAACACAATAGAAGATCACCATCTCTAACTATGTGTGAAAATTCAAGCAGAAATATTGGCTACAACTGCCTCAAAAGACGTTCTAATTTTCACTAATGTAAATGCCTCTCGGGACTCGAACCAAGGACGATCGTGGAAATCTAAAACATGCTTCTGAAAGTTATTTATGATCTCTATCTATATGCTGAATTTCAAGTTTATATTTTATTGGGAAAGGTTTCAAAATAATTCCTAAAAATCGGATCAACTTCTAATTGCAGAGACACCTGGTGTCGAACCCAGGACGTATTGTAAGCTGTGAATGCACAGTTTGATTTGTAAAGACTTGCTTTTGTGCAAATTGCAAATTTTGAAGTCGATAGCATGCCGGAAAGTACCTAAATTTTGTTTCCGTTATCTCCGTAAGAAATGCATTGAGAAGTGCAAATGGCCCTCTGGGATCGAACCAAGGACAATCAGCGAACATGTAAAATTTGATTATGAAATATATTCATGATATCTATCCACGTGCCGAGTTTCAAACATCCATGTTATCGGGAAAGGATCCAAAAAAATCTTCAAAATCGCCGCAATGCATTTTAAACGGCCAATTTTTGCCCCGACCTAGCATCGAACCATGGACTATATTCTAAGATGTCTTTCTGATTTTCGTTGGATACGTACGGCTTCTAGCGATCCCTCGAGTTTCAACTCTTTCTTTCTCCGGGAAGTGCCTCAAAAAAATTTTCGAAAATCCCCGCCATGTATTCTTATGGAGAAAATCGTGACTTTGGGGCCCTCTGGAATCGAACCCATGACACTGAGGATCAAAATCGCAATTTTTCTGGCGGTTACACGTTATGGCCAATACGTCGTAAAAATTATAAGTTAATGACGCTTGTGGTTTAGGCTGTGAATTAGTATCCTATCTATCTATCTATCTATATGAATGAATCCGGAGAAGCATCTATATATAATAGATAATATATAATTATATACCATAATAAATGATAATAAATATAAATTTAATATCTAATTTGGGCATTCACAAATAATACTGTAATAATTTGAAAATACTGCAGATTCGTTCTTCGTAATTATTTATATAGAAATAGAGAATTCATTTGTTGATAATCATTTTTTTAACTTTTCTAAATAGAAGAGACATAAAGATCGATATTAAGAGTATTTAAAATGTTTAATTTATTGAACATAAAGCCCCGAAAGGACACTTCATCCCACAATCCCTCGAATATTTTAATCGGAAAATGAGGCCTACGCTGAGTTTCAATTTGAAACTTTAATGGATTGGCTGTATATTTAGAATACTTCATTGCATTATAATTTGCGAATTTCGATTTGACTTTACGATAGCTTGAAGTACAATACTTTCCCATTAGCGCTAAAGACCTAGAAAATACATTCCTACGTCATTTGTGGTTGATCGTGAGCTGAAAATTCCGCAAACGATGTATTTTTAGGACGAATATCATTAGACGGATAATAAAACTCTTTATATCCTAAAATGGGCAAATGCTCGCAAATCTCGTTTATTGGAATCGAGCCAGATTTGGATCGAGGTTTATGAATATGTATTGCGGCCATCATAAGAGTTATTAATGAAGGTGAATGAAGGAGAGAAGTGGTGAATAGTTACAGTATACGATCGATGAATGTAGTTAGATTTACCACAATAGAGATAACTAAAGATTCATACATTCGTCGATACGAAGATTTGCTGTTTTATAAGTTTAAATCTTATAGCTACGAACATTTGCCTTATTATTTTATCTGTGTATACGTACGTATTTTCTATCCAAAGACTTTCTTTCGCCTTTATGTGCATTTTAATCGTCAAGATGCGATAGTGCGAATGAGCAACCTGCAGTTACGAGTGTGCATTATGATGCAATAACATAAAATATTACGAATAATCATACATATAATTGCACTACCATTGAATTGAAGATGAAAACTTATTCACTATATTTCACTGTGCATTAATGTTAGAGGTAAACGAAGATGAGTCTTTGTGAAAGTACGCTGAGAGCAATCTCGTCACTCTTACAAGTGCTTATTCTTCTTATGCTTAACTCTTGTTAGTGCTTATTTTGGGACGTCCTGTCAAGATATAACTGCAAACATGATTTATTATTAGATTCGACTGATTCATACCTATATTGTAAAACCATGATCTCCATTGTATTATAAAATAAATCACACAGAAGATACAACCGAATTCAGCTAAGGTTCTCATGATAAGCCTTCCGAATGGCCTTGAACCTTGGGACATATTCCTATACATTCCTTTATCCTGCCTTATTATTTTTATTCAAGGCGACGTATTTTTGCTACTTCATTCACAAATACAAATTCTTTATGCACGACATTCTGCACTAGTGATAGAAAACACCATATTTTGACAAAATCGGCCAATGATCGTACCACTTGCTTCATAGAATGTTTCCGTGATGAAATCTAGGAATCTCTAAATTGGCATCAATTGCGCAGAAGGTGTGTCATAGCCCGCATTTCTATTATAGTTGGGGTAAATATTAGGCTATAAATGCATTATGAAGGTCTCGCAAGAGCGCGCTAAAATGCCCTCTCATCCCACCGCGGAGTATTTAAAGGATAGTATCGCCTAAAGAGCAAATATTCGGAGTCATTCGCACAAGGCCTTTTTCTCTCAAAAGGATGCGAATTTGAGAAAGGAGAGAGAGAGAGGGGGATGACATCACCAGATGACGTAGACACTTTTCAAAGGACAATCTTTCGTGGCAATTAACGGCTCACGGGCATTCCAGCGTGACTACGGAGGCTTCCTTCACTTATTTGCATCACTCGATAAGTTTTACCTTCTTTCTCGATCGTACTTTACTCTCAATCAACTTCAAAATCTCGCTAATTCCCTTATAATCAGTTAAAAGGACTTCAGAGCCTTCAATAATGACTCTGCGATTGCGTACGGATATAAAGTTGATGAAGCTCAAGTAAAAACAGCGAAAAGATTCGATATGGATGAGGAATGGAAATTAGTGAAGAATGATATCTGTAAAAAGCTGGGTGGAGGTGTGGGAAAAATGCAAAAGAATAAGAAAAGAAAAGAGTGGATACATCAAGAAATGCTCGATAAGATGGAAGAAAGAAGAAGGTACAAATACTGAGGAAGGCAAGAAGCAAACGAACATTTACAATAACGAAGAATTACGGATAAAGCCAGAGAAGTTTGGATGCAAAGCCAACGTGAAGCAATAGAAATTCTGAAGTGGCAGGGGAAATTAGAATAGATCTAAGAAGTAGAAAGAGGTTTACAATGAACGGAACTAAAGAAAATAAGTAAGAAAGGGATTATAAAGAAGAATGGAGAACTAACCAGTAATATAGAAGAGGAAAAGGAAGTGTGGATGGGATATGTTGAACAACTTTCCGAGACGAGCTCCGGCAATGTGTATGCTTTCAACCTGGAAGATATAAATGAATGCGACGAGGATAGCAGAGAAATGAGAAAGCACTCAAAGATTTGAAGAATGGTACAGCGCTTGACTATGATATGATTCCATCAGAAGTATCAGGTGGTGATGCACTTGCCAGAGTTACCAGTATAATAAACAACATATACGAAACAGGAACTTGGCGAGTAGTGTCTTATTGTTAAAAGTGCTTCCTCAGCTTAATTCATTTTGCGCATTGGCTCCCACCGGGAACCAACTCGGATCCATTTTCAGCAAAGGCAAACGCGCTGTCCACATGACTATCCGGGAGCCCGGAACTTGAGATGAAGAACTAATGAAAACATTACTAATGGCGATTCCAAAGAATAACGATGCAAAGAATATATAAAATATGTATAAATCAGCAAATAAGAAAGTAAAGACTAAAGAACATCAGTCTAATATTTAACCGACTATTTAACCAAAACAATTTCAAGTGTAGTATTAAGGAGGATTGAGAAGAAGATGGAAGAGAACTTAGGATATGACCAATTTGGTTTTATGAAAGGGTACAAGAGAATATGATAGAGCAGAAAGGAAATTATCCTTAGGTAACAAACCACGATGATTGAAAAAAATGTTAATAAGGGCTGAATATTTATATTTTTAGCGTCTTTCAACTGGTGGCTTTTAGAACATACTGTTACGCGAGTGATCAGTATGATTTGCGAGATAACGTGTCTTCGGAAATTACTAGTGTACGAATAAATGGGAAGATATTTAAATACTCTTCAGTAACAAAATCTCTTTCGCAGTAAGAAATAACCAGGAGTGAAAAGAGAGAAGTAATTTTGGACACTAAAACACGAATTGAAAGAAATTTTTCCACATCAAGTATATTCATATATATATTAAAAAAAGACAAAAACTCTTTAATGTATATTTTAATTTTCAAACGAATAATATTTGCATTTGTTTTCCAATAACGCTTAAGTTAATAGATAAATGAGACTGAGAGATATTAAAATATATATGTAAAAGCTGCATAAGGTTTGGTTAAATAAAGTTCCTATTTATTACATTGTTTATATTTTGAGAGCCAAAATGATCCCATAGTGACCCCACCACACGGTAAAAGATGCACTTCATAGTCATGGCATTTCGATCAGTTTTCTTTTTTGCTATCACGCAAGTGAACAGTATGATTTGCAAGATAATGCGTCTTCGGCAATTAGTAGTGTACGAATAAATGTGAAGATGTTTAACTACGATTTATATGTAATTTCCCGTTCTCGATTCCCGTGGGTTAAAATATGTCGGGAATTTGGAAATCGTAGTCTAAACATGTTTCTTCACGAAAATGATACCTCGAAGCACTTTCAATCCGTTTCGATGTCCGTTTGCGTTCGTGGATACAATTCATGTTCAACTTTGTCACGTATTATTATTATTTATTGTCTTATTCTACGCGGACGCGGATTTCTGCCCAAGTGCTTCGCTTCCGTTCGGCTGAATTAACTGCCATTGAAGATTAGCCACGCTGTACCCCTTCATGCCGATTATATAAAGGAGGATGCGTGGAAACGAAAGGGATTCCGATTGAGCGTTGTTTTATAGAAAGTTGTTTCGGTAATTATGAAAATCAGGACAATGCGTTCCATTTCAAAACATGCAAGTCAATGACTCGTATTTGCAGACTGGTGATCTTCCAAAATCATACAGGGATCCATCTCAGCTTTCTTCCATAAGGAACACATTCTCGCAATTTTTCAAACTTTGCAAAAAAACATTTCCGGATTATGAAGACTCCCAATACCAGGATCGTGAATTTCTGTTTCACAAATGGTGTCCAAATTGATCCTGGGTTTGATGACAGGACGGCTTCAGTACTCTACCATAAGCATCGCAACGTTTTCCCGATAGAAAATCGACTTGAAAATCAAATCGTTGTTATGGGGCATCTCAACGGCAGCTCTAGAAGGGTTTTATGAGATGGTCCATTTAGTATCAGCACGGTTCTTGAATGCGGATCACCAAATGTGAATGTCCTACTAAATACAGCTTGGAAGGCAACACTACTAAGTGACGTAAGAAACTTATAAGTGTATTTTAGTCGTATACATTTATATAAATATAGGAGAAGTACCGATATACCTTAGACTTTTAAATCGATGTTATGCCTTTAGGTTTATTATCGGATTAGCATCACTTCCGTGTAATATTCTCTAATAAACGTAATCGTAATGAAAGCGGCGATAATTGTACAATATTATGTAGATTACGTAATTTACTCGTAATGGCGAAATGTAAGCTTGGTAAACAGCTTGCAATCGAAGGAGGCAATTGACCAGTTGGAAGGAGAGAAAGGCGTTGAGACACTTTCAATGGAACAAACAAACGAAGGTCGCACGGACGATCCGCGGACGTCCTTTCCCAAGCGAACACTTGGAGCGCCTTCCTCAAAAGTGACGGACATCGAAATTCCTTATTACATGTGAGTTGATATGTGAATCTCATCAAAGGGGCTAAATGTTCAAGGAAGGAATCCCGAAGTAATGACAAACAGATATTTCTTGCTCAATGAAGAGATAATCCAACGTGATAATTCTTCCGAGGTATGTGTTTCTCTCATACATATGTACCCTGCCAACCGCATTAAGTTGAGTCGGTAAGTAATCGAATACTTTCGCGTAAACACGAATTCATTAATCATCTTAAAAGGTCTCATTTTTCCGTCAGCATTTATGCTGTAACAAACAAACGTTGGGTTTAGTGTTCCGAAATGTTTGTAGTGGTGCGAAAGTGTGTCCCTGCTGGAAAGAGTGCTCAAATGACACAGGAATTCTTGGTTTGCCATTTAACTGTGTGAATGCGTCGATTGCCATTGGCACTGAATTCAAGGAACTTCCGGGTCCACGTGTCCACTGTCGAAGAAAATCTGTCGTGGCGTGACAGACGATAGGAGAGAAGAAATTGTGTTTCTTATTTGCCATTCGAAAGGTGTACTGCGTTCGTAATGGAGCTGTTTCTGAATATTTACTGTGGTATGCCACAGCGTAGCTTTCCAATTCCGTGAGTGACTTGGTCAATTTTCGAACTTATATTTTAACTGTTAAACACAGTGTCATACACTTCTTTCAAGCAGACAGCTAAGTGACGAGGTGAAAATTGATTTCTACGTGTTTCGTGAATATGGGGACTTTTAAAATTTATGTAAAAATGTCTATAATATCGACCTTTTCATTAGAGTTATTCGTAAATTTTCCACAACTGGACATCTTCATTGAAATTCCATTTTATTATTTACGGAATTATATTCAATTGAGAATTCTAGATTGCCTCTTCTGAGATTCGTTATTTGCACTAAAATGGTAAATGCCATTGAAGTATTGAACCTTCTAAATTTGGATTCAAAACTTTCGAAAAACTCTTAGAAGATATCAGCAAACACTAACTGGAGAAACCCACATAAGATTGCAAACCGCTTGTCTGAAAATCCACTAGAATCACTAAGGGTAACAAACCCCAGCAGAATTCGACATTTTGACTCAAATTCCACCTTTCATCTAATGTTTCCGATTTAAGCGATTATTGATGTAGAAAACTTGGTAATGCACGTTGCATTCGTGAATCTGTCAACTCCTGTTTCCGCGAATGGAAACTATATCGTCTTTTTCTCCTTAATTTTTTGCATTCTAAAATTCTATTTCTATTTTACTCTTCCATTTATCTTTACCGTGCAGACGAATTGCCTTGACATAGAGCGACCAATGAGAAGCTTGCTGTTGTTAACGAATACTTAAACAACCTCGTTACTAGTAATGTAATTTATTTAGGGAGGATAAGTAGAGTTGTTTCTTTCTGTGGACATCCAAAAAGAAAAAGCTCATTGGCCCTCGCTAGAAACTGCTTCATTGTGTTCGCGTGATTTTGGTTGTTCATTTTACACATTATTCGATTGTGTTTCTCACTTTTTTTATCATTAATTCTCTTTCGGGGCGGTTACATTTCTCAGTCCTGATCAAAGTACATTCTCGTTTTTAGAATATCTAGGATTTGGGAAATTGCGGCTCGCAACGATATATGGAATTCTCTTCCAGAAGTGCCTTCTTCGTTTCGCTTTTCGTCTCAGCTCTTCCTTTTCTCTCTCAGATTCGATTCCAAGGGTGAGATTGTGTAGGATTACCACAATGTGACTTTTCCTTCAATCCTTTCAACGCAAATTGTTTTCTTTTAATTTTCGGAATAGTTACACTCTTTACGTGCGAGCTGCGTTCCATTGTCTATAAAATAGAGCTCTACTGGATATGGGATGGTATTACGTTGGAATTTTGAATATGGAAGAATATATTTTGAGTGTTTTACTGAGCTATCCAAAATACATCTTGAGAAAATTTAAGGTTTCTTAAGTACCAATAATCACCAATCGATATTTATGTATATTACTTTTAATTAATTTATTTTAACGAGAATTACCAAAATTGGAAAAAATCTGTGTTCTATGTGTTAAAGTTTTTAAATCAATATCGTGGAGAATTCAAATATTTGAAAACTAAATCATTAATTAATTAACTTAATAATGTTACATAAAGTTTGAGGGAGGTTTCCATCTTCAAGAACAATAAAACAAAATAATAATTAATAAAAAACAGTAACCTAAGCTTTTATCATAGAAGATTCACATTGCCCCACAAAACAGTTTCGTGTTCGTGGAAGGGATTTTAAAAAATATCTTTAAAATCGCCGCAATGTATTTCGAACGGTAGAATCACTTGGCGTCAAACTCACTCATCTTTGCTCACATTTTCTAGTTATTAATTTAGAAGAACGCATCTTCTGGGATCGCCAATTCCCTATTCTACGGGAAATTCCATAAAATGTATTAAATTGAGAAAAAATGAGAAAACGCACGAGTTCGGATGTTCACCGTGGTTGCCAAGGGGCCTGTTTGTTTACTGCTGTGAAATTGTCTTACATTTTGCTACAATTCTCGTAATTTAGAATCGAAAAGCAAAATTTATGTGCAAAATAGGAATCTTTATTCAATTTACTTTAGGTTTATGTCTCTTCTTCGTAACGCCATTATTTTCAAATCAATCCTAAAAATGAAATGAAGACCGCGAACGATAAAAATGAACCTTTATACGTATTTCTAAAGTCTTGTTTATACGATGAATTAAACAGATCGCCTTAACAGAAAAAAGTATAAACCATTTTATTCATGAAAAAATGTACCTTTGAATGGATGGACAAGGCGCATGGTTCAGGCGCAAGTTTACGTTCACGTTCCACGCATTTTTACAAAGAGCATTGTATTATTGCTTTCTTTCCCTCATGAGATGCATCGTTCAATAGATGCCGAAAACCTGGTAATCAACATAATTCGCTATATTTTCTTGAAAATATATCTTCCTAGACATCTGATTTCGCATTTTTATTCTTTTCAATGAATTGCTTATTTTAAAAGATTGCACACAAGGTTCGTTTATTATTAGAAAATGAAATAGATTGATCCCGTACAGAGAAAAACGCGCTTTAGACCAGTTACATGCATTTCTTAAAGTTAAAAGTGACGATTCCTATTTGAAGCTCCGAAACCAGAGAACAAAGAACGCGTTCTATTTTTCTGATAACTGACTCATTCGTTTCTACATTTTGGGGTCATTTTACTGTACAATTTATTGTTAAATTTATTTTACTGCAAACAAGTTCTTTTTAGTCGACCGTGTACACAGAGCTTTACGTAGAATATTTGCCCTGACATAGCGTCGAACCAAGGATTATCGTCGAAGATGTCTTTTCGTTGGATACGCCCAACTGCCAGCGATCCCTAGCATTTCAATTCTCTAATTTTCAGGTAAGTTCCTCAAAACAATTTCCAAAAATCCGGAGAAATAGATATATATTATAGATATTACATGTTTTTCCCGATGTTTTTCTCGATTTCCCCGTGTCCTGTTCAAAATATCCACCGTGTATCTGTGTCGTGAATGCCCAACATCTATTTATAAATTTATATTTAGGTCAACATAGATTGAATAAGGCAAAATTTTCATTAATCGGATCAGTACTCAGATGGGACGTCAGCCACATTTAATTTGTCGAATCACTTGTTTATTAGAATTAGAAGAGTATTTTGATAATTTTCATTGTCAGTCAGCCAAATAGAAGTCACGTTTTTAAAAAGATTGACATGACACATACGTTAAAACATTTAAATTACAAAAAACAATCATACTAACGTTAAAGTGTAAAAATTCAAATTATTTTATTGAAATTATCATTAATATAATAGCAGTATTTGATAATTAGATAAACCCCTCGAATTGGCAGGAGGAAGAATATGTACAGTGCATAAAACCTGTCAACCCACAAATTTAGTACTATTATATCTACATGTTTGCCCTACGCAGAGAGTGTAAGGCGTTCGAACTAATGCTTTAGCTTGTTATTGCCGCATTTCGTTAGCAGAAAGAATAAATTTCGGATCGGGAATATCGTTCATCTCTCACCGCAAACGAAAATTTCCATTAATTTATCAAGCAATCACATCCTGGATTATAATCTCCTTTCTTTCAAAGATTTCTCGAAAATTTGTGCTTAAACTTATCTGATATTCAACCGAATCTACTACTGCTACTAGTATTTGTTCTATTAACTTTATACCGTCAATTCTGACGCAAATGTTTCCTTTCGAAATTAATTGACTTGGCAGCATTTCCTTACCTTAAGATCTAATTGACACTTTTCTCACTTTCTTTGAATGAAGAATATAGGTCGTTTGAGAGAGAGGTCACCCTTCTTTGATATTACTATACCTATATATAAAGCTACACTCCTGACTCATTGACATAAATTTCTAGGCATTTTTAATCGAGCGAGTAGGCTTCAGGGGAGGTTTATAATTCACAGTCGGGACGGGGAAAATATCGAAAACCCCGAGATTTTGTACTAGGTTTGAGCCCAGAAAGGATTACATTTTTCAATGGAATTAAACGGAAGAAACGAAAAATGGCCACGTAGAACAAATTTCTTTCGTTCATCAAAATATGAAAAAGTACGCGTACAGCAGTGATACTTTGGCTATATGATGTCTAAAAGATCAGTTTTTTTTCTTGCGAGGGATTTTAACATTCCGGCACGAAATTTGCAAAAATTTGAGTTTTACGCCAATTAATTGCGTTTATTTCTCCTCCTTTCGAAGATTAAATCTATGGCAACGACCATTACTTACGTTGAATACAATTTTTTTTACAAATCCTAATTTCATACGCCGTGATGAAGGTTTAAAGTACTTTGAATATTTTTTACTGTTTCTTTCGATATACGTATTATTGAATATCAAGAAAATCTAAATTTCATCAAAATGATCAGCAAATATTTGCACGGGAATTAATTAATCGTGAATACATGCTGCAGCAACATAAGTTTTTGCTGAGGAGACCATGAATCAAAGAAGTTTATCAGAAAGTACATGTAAGTAGTGAGATTATTCCTGGATGAAGTTGTAAAATCTACACTGAATCTATATAAGGGGAATAGGAAAACAATTCAGCTTAAAAATTCTCAGTAGTTACTGGCGAAGTAAGTATTATACCGCATCTAGTCTACCCCGTGGCGGATCCAGGGGGGGCTGGGGGCTATGGGGGCTGTAGCCCCCCCAGAAGTCAGAATTAAAAAAATGTATCATCGTTCATACTATTGAGACGTGACGAAAATATTGTTTATCTACAACGATAGATAATAATAAGCATAATTCAAATATGTATAATGAGTTTAATTTTATAAAATTTCTTACAAAAATCGATAAATAGAAAATGAATCTTTAATCCCAACTCTCAAGCCCCCCCCACAGCTCGATCCTAGATCCGCCACTGAGTACCTATACGTAAGTACTGAGACAGACATTAGAAAAGTGTTTACCGACATCAAATAAGCATTTTCCGATGCCTTATAAATTGAACTTAAACTGAAACTAGTAAATGGGTGCTTGCATAAAGCAAGCAAAGAAAATTATCAACGGATACTACCCTGAGTTATCGGTCTTTATGTTATATTTACGTTTCTTTTTAATTCTACCAATGTCTATCGTATACATTATTTTGAAATGTGATATCGAGATTCATCAAATAATATAATAAATATTTCGAAGGCCTTCCACGTTTAATTGAGACGGGAGTTCTGCAGTTGAGACCTTAAAGAATAGGCACAGGTAAATTAAATGAAGGAAATACGTCAAACGAAGTAAAGTAAGAATAAAGACCTGCATACGATAAAAATGCGAGAATTCGAGATAGGTTATCTGCCTATTATGCTTCGTCGTTTCAATTTTAATTTCATATAACTCTCCAAACAGAATTTAAATTTAAGTTCCTTTTCTACGTGTTTTTAACTAATACATAGTATACAATTAGTACGTAGTACCTTACGTAATTCAACTTTCATCAAAATCAACAACAAAAATCTACACATGAAATACACTGATTTCTTTGAACGACCTTCGGATTACGTTGTTTTACGTGTTCACTGGGTAATTCTTCGTACAGAAAAACGGTTTCTGCATTAATCATTGTATGCTAATTATTTTCCCATCATCTCTTAACTGGCTCTAGAATAAACTTCCTTTTCTACGTTCTTCAAAATTATTTACATCGTTACGTTGTCTATTGTCTATTTATTTAATTAACTAGAAAGAGCTCATTGTCGCAGTAGAGGCCATTTAACGAACATAGGATTCAATTCCATTGTCTTGCACTGAATCGAGTACTACAGGTAACGAATCGTCTATCGATTTCTCGCATGTTTATCTTATGAAGACTTTTATTCTTACTTTACTGTGATTGGCGTATTTCCTTATTTTAATTTTACCTATGCGTATTCATTAAGGACTCAACTCCAAATCTACCGTATCAAATAAACGCGAAAGGCTTTCGAAATAATTATTATATTATTTGATGAATCTCGATATCACATTTGAAAATTACGTATACAATGAGATGAGACAATGAGATAATTAAAAAGAAACATAATATAACATAACATTTAGACCCACAACTCAGAGTAGTATCCTTTAATAATTTTCTTTGCTTGCATTATGCAAGCACCCATTTACTAGTTTCTCTATGTATTCGTCTGCAAATATCCTCACATCGCTATCTCTCTCTTGGCTCAAGTCATTGATATAAAGAGGCCAATTACACTGCCCTGAGATATGCCTGAGGTAATTTTGGTTCTAACGCCATTTAGTACTACTTGCTCTTCCGTATCGTATAAAAAATCTTAACCCAGAACTTCCTTTTCCCCCCTCATTTTAATTTGTGAGTTATTTAGTAGTGGGTTTTAAGAAAGAGTGATTATGACACTAAGATGTAAGCGTCACTCTCGAAAGCGCCCTCTTACAAAATTCGAGAAAGCGCTCATCACTTCGTGTTTCCCTTCCCGAGTAGTCCAGATGTTCATCAGCTCCTTTCGGACTTAATTTTATCTTATTTGTAACATCATAAGTGTATTTTTTACATTATAATGTGAATAAAGAATGGAATGAACTCGATGTATTAAATAGATGTAAATTTTCGAAATAAATTTGAGAAATTTGGAGGTTCCTTAAACTTGTGCGGCAGTTTCACAAGGCTGTGTCTTAAAGGAACACAGTCTTGTTTAGATCAGTTGATTACACGTACGCTCTGTCGCGCGCGATTCGAGTGGCACGTTCCAGTCGCGCGGTCTTGACACAGGCCGGGAGTGTGGCGTTCCAAACCCGTGTCGATTAAAATCGACAAAGGCCTGTCCTTCGTTCCATTCCGCGGTCTAAAACCGTACAGGACAGGATCGCCCGTGTGAACGTCAAAAACTTCTTATTTCCCGCGTGACTGGCGTGGCGAGTGGACTTTTACAATTCTTAAAAGTATAATCAATGGTACAAGCCGTGGCTTGGTGGAATTCCATATCAATGGAAAAATGAAAACTCACTTGGTAAAAATTCGACAAGATATTATATTATCTATATATATAAAGCAGAAATTCTGTGGGTTTGTGTATTTGTGGGTTTGTGTGTTTGTGTGTTTGTGGGTTTGTTTGTCTTGGATTGGAGTCTACACCGTTTGCCCGATTTGTCTCATACTTTGCATACGTGTCCATTTATATCAGGAAGGAAGTACTGTCGCATTTTTATTCAAGAATTTTGCTGGGTTCGAACCAAGATCGCTCAGATAGATTTTCATAAGGAATACACGTAAGCCTCACTTTTATCGGTTGCAGGCTTTATTTCTTTTGAAGAGTTAAATTAGAAGGAATAGTCGTACAGAGTTGAGACAAACACCGAAAGAAAGAAAATTGAATAAAGATTCTAATTTTGGTCGTGGAATCTTACTTTCGATTAGATTTGCAAGAATATTGGTAAAATATACAAAACTTTCTTGAAAATTCGAGGCTATAAACAACTCATCCCCCTGACGACCGATCCCATTGTTGAATCTGAGCTCATGTTTTATCCCGTAAAAATACTCGTGGACTTTAGGCTCATAAAGCTGATGATTGAAGAGGACGATATATTACATGGATAACGAGATATTTTCTGTAAGAAGGTAACCAGCAATTGCAGGTACGTAATTACAGTCAAAAGATTGTGTCTTCGATTTTAGTACAAACTGTTTGCCAGATACGCGTCAAACTTTGCGAACGTGTTTTCTGGGACCAGGAAGGACGTACTGTCTCAATTTTATTTGATAATTTTGCTGGGTTTGAACCAAGATCGCTCAGATGGGTTTCCATAAAGAATAAATCTAATCTTCACTTTTATCGGTAGCAGGCTATATTTCTTTTGAAGAATTAAAATAGAAATATAGTTGTGCGGAGTCGAAACAAGAAAAAAAAGAACGGAAATTAAATGAATGTTCTAATTTTTGATCGTGGAATATTGTTTCCGAATCGAAATTCAGAACGTTTTGATAAAATACGCGTGAATTATCCAAAATTGTTGAGGTTGTAAACAACCAATCCTCCTGACAATCAATGCGATTGTTGAGCCGAGCTCATGAATTTTCCTGTACAGTAAGAACAGCATAAGATTTTAGACTGTATTATAAAGGGAATTTACGCATTGCACAACCGGCAACTTGAATTTAATATACTTCTATATTCCCCGTTGAGAATCAACGGGCGCTTCAGCTAGTTATCTATATATATAAAGCAGAAATTCTGTGGGTTTGTGGGTTTGTTTGTTTGTCTTGGATTGGAGTCCACACCGTTTGCCCGATTTGTCTAAAACTTTTCACACGTGTCCTCTGATATCAGGAAGGAAGTACTGTCGCATTTTTATTCAACAATTTTGCTGGATTCGAACCAAGATCGCTCAGATAGATTTTCATAAGGAATACACGTAAGCTTCACTTTTATCGGTTGCAGGCTTTATTTCTTTTGAAGAATTAAATTAGAAGGAGAAGCCGTATAGAGTCGAGACAAACACCAAAAGAAAGAAAATTGAATGATATTTCTTATTTTGGTCGTGGAATCTTACTTTCGATTAGAATTTGCGAGAATATCGGTAAAATATAGAAAAATTTTGTGAAAATTCGAGGCTATAAACAACTCATCCCCCTGACGACCAATCCCATTGTTGAATCCGAACTCATGTTTTATCCCATAAAAATACTGGTGGACTTTAGGCCCATAAAGCTGATGATTGAAGAGGACGATATATTATATGGATAACGAGAAATTTTCTGTAAGAAGGTAACCAGCAATTGCAGGTACGTAATTACAGTACAAGGAGATTGTGTGTCTTCGATTTTAGTGCAAACCGTTTGCCAGATTCGCGTCAAACTTTGCGTACGTGTTTTCTGGGACCAGGAAAGACGTACTGTCTCAATTTCATTCGATAATTTTGCTGGGTTCGAACCAAGATCGCTCAGATGGGTTTCCATAAAGAATAAATCTAATCTTCACTTTAATCGGTAGCAGGCTATATTTCTTTTGAAGAATCAAAATAGAAAAATAATCGTGAGGAGTCGAAACTAGGAGCAAAAGAACGTAAATTAAATGAATATTCTAATTTTTATCGTGGAATATTGTTTTCGAATCGAAATTCCGAGAATTTTGATAAAATAAATTGTTGAGGTTGTAAACAGCCAATCCTCCTCACGATCAATGCGATTGTTGAGCCGAGCTCATGAATTTTCCTGTATACACTGTAAAAAAAGATTTGTAAAAATACAATAAGTTTCACTGGAAAAACTGGTTTGCTTGGATTTCTACAGTAAGTATTATTGGGAAATGCCGTCTCCGGCTGGCACGTTAAATATCATTGTATTTTTCCAACAAATTTTAAAGTAAGGGCGAGGCCTTCTCTTACCCCAACTGAACAATAATTAGATTCGCAGTTTCGGGACTTCGATGATGTTCATGTCTATGCTAATGGCTTTTTCTTGAGGTTGGCCATTAAAAACAGCTCCTATTGTCCATAAAAGGAAATCCATCGGATTTGGGATGCTAATGCTTCACGGGTCCACAGATTTTGACGGAATGGAATTCATCAGTGCCTTCGCATATCGAGTATATTCCATTGAAAAGTAGTTTTTCATTGTTTTACTATCGTTTAATTCTAGAATGTTATCTATAGCAATAGTTGACTTTATACAGTAAACTATATATGTGTTATTGTAGTTGTGCCGTTTATTAATGATTTATCTCTAATGAGTGCTTTCTATTAATTGCATTATTTTAGCTGTGGTTATTATATCCCCTCAATAGTGATAAGTCTGCGGTGTTTAGAAATGTGTATGTGCTGCATACATTGCAAATAAACATGCAGTTCACAACTGACACATCTAATTCAACCATTTTTGTTTAATTCATAGAAAATTAAATAAGTCTTACCATTGCCCATTTTCGTCAATCCTACCCTAGCCTTTTAGCTATTCAGAATCATTATTTTAAATTGCATTCTGACGAAGTATTTACTTTAACTTCAAGCATCAGGTGTAGATTAATTTGTTGGACATGCCATGAACAATTATCTCCTGAAAGACTGAAAGTCCTTCGTGATATTTGTGCTCCCATGAATATTGGAGTTGAGACTGTGTCCCATGCGGGATGCAGTAAACTTTTCAAAAATGTTAATTCCTTCAGAAGTCACATGCATAGGGAGTATATAGGGTCAAAATGTAATTTAAAAGTTGATTACATCCATATTGACCCACAAGGTGGCTCATTAATTAGGGATATAATAATAGAATGGAAAAAAAGAACTTCAGGATTTCCTTGTTTGTACCTCATCCACCAGCCTACTCTTTTTTTATTATCAATACATCTCTATTACCACTTAGTATTGTAGGACGTGGTGGCAGAGTGGGTAGCATTCCATCGGAATCTACCAGTTTTCCGAAGTTACCTGGTACGAACCCGCGATTGACCGTTTATTTTTCCACTCAATTGAGTTTTAGAATCTCATTGCAATTTTACAATAAGATTCATTGTAATTTTACAGTAAGATTTATCGTTAAATTTCATTGTGATTTTACAATGAATATTAATGTTATCATATTATTGGATTAATACAATAAAAGTTGTTGGCAATTTTAGTGCCAATGATTCTTATTGTATTTATCCAAAGATTTTTTTACAGTGTAGTAAGAATAGCATTGGATTTAAGACTGTATTCTAAAGGGAATTTACGCATTGCACGACTGGCAACTTGAATTTAATCTACTTCTATTATATTCCCCGTTGAGAATCAACGGGCGCTTCAGCTAGTATATTATATTTTGTGGAATTTTTACCAAGTGAGTTTTCATTTTTCCATTAATTCTTAAAAGGTTTTGAGAGAGTTTTCACTTTTTAAACATAAACCGTAAGGATAAGATCTGGTCAGTCACGCGCGACAAGAAAGTCCGAATTGAAATTAGCTCAGGATAGGAACTTACGGGACTAGCGCGTTGATAAAACTGTGCCTTCTTATCCTGTCCAATCCTATCGCATTCACACGGACATTCCTATCCCGCGCGATTGGAGCGTGCCGTTTCAATACCGCGTAAAAGAGCGTACGTGTGAACGCCCCTAATCACGTGACAAATATAATGTGAGTGTAGGTATGCCCTCCACAAACGAGAACATCATTCGAAATTTGCTATAGAAGCATCTCTCTCTTCGGATAAGAAACTGTCTATAATTTTCAAACATTACTTGTATGTCATTAGGATTGTAGACCAAGGAGGATCATTGACTTTTGTAGGAAAATATGATCAAAAAGAATCTATAGGAAAGAGACCACTGCATTTTCGTCATAAAAACTCTCATTTGAGGAATATATTTGACGTTTTAAAACTTGCTATAGAAACCAGTAAAGTATACAGATTACACCCAATAGTTCGGCGTCAATGCTCTGTACAAACGGTTGAAGATACACCGCAATCAAAGTGTTCCGGAAGCCAAAAGTCATTCGCCAAAAAGGTATGCACAACTCATCTCACGAAAACTCCTTTCGAATTACTCGCTTCCACTGTTTCTCCATCCCATTTTGAATCGAAACTTCTTTGCGCCCGAAACCGCGTCACGCGTCATAATTAAAATCTGGAGAGTGCCTTTTCTATACCTTTTCTCGTATACTTTTTCGTTGTGTGGTTCATTTCTTTTGCAAAACTAAATTAGAAGGAAAAGTCGTACGAAATCGAAACTAGCATCAAAAGAAGGGAAATAAAATAAAGTTTCTTATTTTGGCCATTTGCGATTCGAAATTGCGAGAATTTTGATAAAACATTGTCTAAATTTCCATGTAGTAAAAAACCCATTCCCTTGACGATGAAGGCGATTGTTGATTCCGAACTCATGTATAATTCCATAAGAAGACATGGCGGATCAATGACCAGTTAAAATTAATTTTGAAAATAAGAGATGTAGATTTATCAAGAAGAAAAAATTGAAAGACATTTTTAAATGTGTTGTGACAAAAAATATCCTGTGAAGAAACGCACGTTGAAAGGTACGAACATTTTTTCATTGATTTTTTCAATTTTCTTTAAGCGTCTGTGACAACCGAGTTTTGTTTATGGTAACATAATTGTTAACTGAATATTCAGTGAAATAAAACGATTTTAAAATTCGTACGGTGATAGAATTTGCATTCTCGCTGTCAATTCCACTGATTTAAAGTAATAACGTGGTAAGTTGTGGACCTCTCTCATATTATTTTTGAGTTTTGACGGAAACTACCTGCGTCCTTATTTCTTATTTTAAATCGGTCTTTGTTTTCTTTTAAGTTTTGAGCGACGAGTGGTCAGGAAAGAATAAGTAACATCTCAAAGCTGCCTAAAAAGGTAAAGCGATTTCAGTTATCTGTAGACCACAAAAAATCTAAGATACTGTAGTAGAATTGGTAATCCCTTACTTCAGGGGTATCCAAACTACTGCCCGCGGGCCGCATCTGCTGTTTGATAGTTAATGCGGCCCTCGGGATGAAAAGGTTGGAGACCCCTACTTGAAACGCAATACATATATTGTGGATATCATTGACACAGATATGATAGTTTTTGAAATTCATCCTCAGTTTTTCAATCACTACTGGATAAAGTCTATTCTACTGCACTATAATACTATGCTATTTTGTGTTGAAAAGTCTTACTGCAATAGATGTAAAAACGTTTAAAAAAACTTGTGTAACATAAATGGCCAAAGAAGTTTCACTTCCACCGTCTGGTCCGACGCAGACCCATTTTTGTATGTAGATACAACTTTCGACTCCTTTATCCGCTAGAATTGATATTGACGGTAATAATAATAACATTGCTTAAAATCGCAACTAAAATAATTCTTAGTGCCTTGAGATTCTCTTGCAATTGAACCATAACCTATATTCTATTCGCAAAGGTTTTTGACATTACTTTAAAAATCGACGAGGCATTATTTAACAGTTGTGTTTTCGGAAGATGTTCCATCCGCACACGGTCATATTAATTCCAACCTCGGAAGGAGATTATACCTTATTATATTGCACAATTGAGAGTTTCCATTATTTCTTTCTGCATTTGCCTTCCCTTTCTAATTACTTTCATCTACTATTCACAAAGAATCGACAAAAAAACGAATGAAAACAAATTTCACCAAACCGACGTTTGCGATACGAGATCTTTACTTTATCGAAAATCATGATTTATTGGATTTGTAATACCTCAAATAGCAGTTTATGTGTTAGCCCTCGATGACGAAAAAATCAACAGCTTCCATAATTTAAGCTCTTAATAATTCAGATAAATGCGAGATATATTTCGCTATCTCTTAGCATTTAAGGATATAATAAGAGGGTGAAGAAAAACTATCTTATCTATCTTTACCAATACCACAAGATGAATTATCATCCTGTGGTATTTGTAAAAGATTGTTTTTCTTCACCCTGTTATTATGGAGCGATACCACCAAGTCAAGGCCGAAGTTGTTGATTCAATTAAGGATATGTTGCGGCTGTGGACAAATTCAGTGGTCACAAACCCATGAATCCCATAATAATGATATTCGACGTTTACAAATTTTTATTTATTTAAATTTACGTCACAAGTCGGCCTTCTGGCAACGGGGAACAAAAAATGATTGTAAGTATTCGCCCAAAGACGGGAAACCCATGCAAAAACTTCCCGTATCTCCACTACTGTATCCTCCATATAAAATTATCCGGAAGAGGTCGTTGCAGACAATTACGCTGAAGTGATATTACGGAATAAATTAGAGGAGGGACGCTCTGATAAAGCAGACCCTTCTGTTTCCTATTATTCATGATTCCATAGAAGAAATGCAAACCTGCCATTACAAAAATCATAATTATTATAATATGAATTCTTTGAGTGATGAATATATTCTTAGGCTCCCGATCTGACAATTACGCTCGTTGGTAACATTAAAATCGCCCAGAGGAGTGCTGTTCTAAACGTTCTTTCTTCGACATATTTTTCGAAAATCCAAAAGAATCGTTCCTGATTTTGAGTGAAAACATAACGATAAGAGCAGCGGTGGAATAATAGAGCTCGTGTTTGACAGCTCCACAAAAAAGAACATATATCACAATTTTCCAGTAACAAAAGTCTATTGCCATCTACCTAATTATCACTGTACTCATGTCATTCAATTGATTATGAATACCAATTCTCACAGTCAAAAAATCAAACCCTCTATTACATTTAATAAAAATCTGATGTGGCCAGCACATGACTTTCTCCATATATATAAGATGTAAATATTTATCTACCGCAGTAATTTCGAACTCTATATTCCATCTAAACTTGGAAGATGAGTGATTAATATATATATATATTATTATCTTTGACACCAGAAACATTATAAATAATGATTTACGTGACATGATCGATGAAAAACGATGAAATTGGCCTTTCGCCCATAGAGCCCAGAGCGCCCACAAAGTACATAATCAGCAACTTCCGGTTTATCAGTATTTCATGAATAACTCCTACACAATCAGTGATACAAAAATATGTTTCAACCAAAAGTTATAGTAAACTAAATATTCTAAAACTTTTATAAATAATAGTATATACCTAAATATCATATTTATGGAGATATATTGAAAACTGGAAATGAGCTTTGAAGAATGAAGCTCGACTTCCGGTTGATCGATTTACTACAAAAACTAATCAACTCTACATAAACTAACCAAAGTACTATATATGAAATTTGGTGTTGATACAATGAATGGTTTTTATGTTAGAGCGCCCACAAAGTACATAACAGCTACTTCCGGTTTATCGGTATTTCACGAATAACTCCTAATCAACCGGTGATACAAAAATATGTTAAATACAAAAGTTATAGTAAAATACATTATCTAAAACTTTTATAAGTAATACAATCTACGTTTATATCATATTTATGGAGATATTTTGAAAACCGGAAATGGGCCTTAATGAATGAAGCTCGACTTTCAGTAAACAGATTTACTCCAAAAACTAATCAACTCTGACAGCACACACCACAATACTATACATGAGGTTTGGTATTGATACGACCACTAGTTTTAACGTTAGAGCGCCCACAAACACACACACACATACAGACACACACACACACACACACATACACACAGACATCATTCCGAAAATAGTCAAAACGTGTTCTAGGGACCCCAAAACATGTATTTCCGTTGAAATCTCGAAGTCGATTTTTTTCATGAAAACAATACTTTCTCTATACTTCGTATAAGGAGAAAGTAAAAAAGCACCATTCCAGCAGTACGATTTAACTTCTCCCTCAGAGCAAACGAAGGCTTATACAACTAATGATATGGCGGGGAACGCCTTGCTTATTAAGTCCATGTCCAGTCTAGGTAGACAAGATCATCTCATACATTACAACCGATTTTGATCCCTTAAATGTTTATAGTGCCTACTAGAGCAAGAAAATGACTTGCTTTTTCTGTTTCAAACTTGTTTAAAAGTAGGCGGTTGAAAAAATCAACTGACTTGCGAGTAGCTATGTGCTACTCCATGACGAAAGAACAGACACAGGAAAAATTTTCCACAGAAAACTAATTTATATTTTTAATTAACTTTTGCATAAACCAAAAGAGCAAAAGACTAGTTTGGACGTCTTTATCAAGTGCCCCAGTAACAACTATTATAACCAAGGAAAGGGAGGAAACAAGGGATCATAAGGTGAGAGAAAGACATTAGCTAGGTGGACAAAGGGTAGGGGGGGTGAAGGGAACTGGAGAGTTGCTGTGAGTAAAGGAGATGAGGATGGTAATTTTATCGAAACTTCATAAAATAGATATTCCGAAAAGACCTTTAGCTTTGATTCTCCTGTTCACAAACTCTCTTCAAGATTAAACAGTCTCATATTCCATTCCACTGATTTCAAAATACTCTGAAAAAATCTCAATAGTTGTGTCTCGCACGTTATCGCTCCAACTCCACGGTCCCGGGTTCGAATCCCGGTTGGTCGGATTTTTCTGGTTAGGGAATTGTTGTGTGTCTTTGTAAATAGTAATAATTAATGAAATGGATGTAGTTGGGATGTTCCTGTTTCCATTAGAGAAGTTGATCCTGAAGTTAGTCCAGTTGATCGTCATCTTTGTTTTCGCGGTTCCTGGTGCGCGTTTTACAGGTTGAATCGAGCAACTCAATCGTCTCAACAACGCCAAGAACTATTAGATCCACAGCTAAGACGTATGCAGTTGCAATATCCGAATGATCGAGCCCTTAAATTACAATAAAATATTATACATAGTGGGGCAGCCATTATTTTCTATAAAAAACTTTTTTCTTTCGTTCCACAGCACAGCCACAGCGACGCAAGGCATTGCATTGAATAATGTGTTTTCTCGATGAATCTATGTTCGCTAGAATACCTTATTTACTGTCTCATTCATTTCAAACGCGACTCAGCCACAGTGAAGCGTGGCCGGGTTCAGCTAGTTTTACATTATTTCCGTTTATTTTGCTTTAGCTCTCGTATTGTCGATTCCAAAATTATATTGCACCACCAAAATAAGAATCTTTCTTTAATTTCTCTTCTTTTAGTACTTGTCTCGAATCCATAGGGCAAACGTGTATTTACTTAGATTTACATACGAAGAAAAACAAGAAATGAAAACGAAATTTACGTACATTTCTTATGGAAACCTTTCGGAGTGACTCTACACCATCACTGAATCCACAATCTTATTTTCCGACGCAAACGCGAAATGTGGTTAAAATCGGTGGAATGATTATCAATGTAATTGCAATGATGCAATTATATTGATAATATAATTGCATCATTGCGAGAATAGAATTCTGATTTAAGTCAATGAATGAGAATGGGTCGCATTATAATTCTATAATTTTGCTGATTCAAATTGTGTGCTCCCATTGAGTCGAACATACTATTCAAACATATTGGTCTCGAGGGAATCCGACGCGCTTACCTGGGAATTGAGAAAGCAACTTGCTACGCCGCCAACCATTACCAGAAGAGCAGGGGACCATCTGAATAGTGTCTTATCTGATGTGAGCTGAAGTTCCTCTAAGTGTTTTCACCTTATCTCCATCGCAAAGGGATTACTACTCCAAGAGAAAGCGAATTTCTACGAAATTGTCGGCGCTGCCAACCTCTACTAAATCAAAGCTATCGAACCTTCACGAGAGTGAATACTACGTATTTTGAAAAACATTCAGCGTCCGTTTGAAACATTCCAGCCAACACGGGCGCCTGCCGGATAAAAGAAACCAGCCTCATGCCTCCAATACATTTGAACGGCTAAAACCATCATTCGTAGTATTCATTGGTCGATTTCGACTTAATTTCTGATTATATTGGGATAAGAATGAATTTATCTACATCGTAGAGAAGATTGTATTCTTTTATAGCAATAGATCGGAAATTGAATTAGGTTTTCCACACGCGAAACTGTTTGAAACTATCATAACTACCTACCAATCCAAAATAATATATATATATATATATATATATATATAATATCCTTTGCTCTTTGTGTCAATAGCACACATACACATCGCATACGATTGATTTTAAAGAAATAAATATGTACTTAGAAAAACAATTTGTTTCAGTAGAACGTTATCTCAGAAAAAAATGATCGTGCAGCCCACCTCAATTAAAAAAAGGATGTTAGAAGTTGCCTCATATTCATTACTGTAGCTTACGCATTGCGTTGATTCTTATTGTTATTGAAATATATTGAAGTTCACCATTTTAATTACCGCATTTTTCGCCAGATGTCTTGCGCATTATCTATACCATTTTCTCGGTAAATGAACGATATCCTTGGACTCCATTTTACCAACGTAACAACTAGTAGTAACGAACTTTTCAAAGAACCATAGAAAGAGCCACATCACTACAATCTCGTTACTTTTTATCATCGATTCCGTATTTCGTTAGACTAACTACATTGGATGAACATTTTTTTTATTTTCATGATACTTTTTTATTTATTTTAACTATGTATAATTGATTCTTTTAGTTTTTAGATCGTTTTCAGGTAAGTGTGTATTGCAAATAATCTTCCTCTAGTATAAGCATTGACTTAAGAAATATGTAATCTTCGGCGTTTGCAATTTTAAGACTATTTTCAGGTAAAAAGCCATGTCCTCAAATACGATCATTTTAACGTAGGAGAGTCTCCAAATCGTCGGTTTTTCTATTGGTCACTGAATCGGCCACATTCGACTAGGAGTCATTAGAAATGTTTCCTCACTTCAGCCGTATCAAAGATTCATTTTCCTGCATTATTTTTAACTCGTCAGTGACTCCTGGCATCGATCACGTATCGTCAAAAAACATTTTTCCATTCAAGGTGCACGAATGTGACGTTTCAAAGCCATATATTCAAACCGTAAACTTTCATTTCGATATATAAATTAATTATTTATGAAAAGATTCAATGGATGAATCCTTAGCTTGGTGGAACTCCGTAATCGGGATCATACTAAATAAAACTTCAAAATTCCACAAAACAAATCTCTATTGTCTGACCGGTTTCGAGCTAATCATCTGGCACAGAAATGCAACAAAATCTTTAGCCGCTGGGAGCTGTGGATGGGGGAGGCAGTTGGTTGACAAATAAGGGACAGTGATTGGTGAAAAGGTGAATGTTTGTGAGGTTACAGTCGCATACATTGTGGTGCGTAATTTCAATAATTTCCAGATAGTCTAGTTTTCGGCCTTTTTGTTCACAATGTAGCAGTGAGGATGTGAAATCGTAGTGATGTTTGTATTCGAATAAATGTTTGGCGAAAAGTGAGGAGTCTGAACTATTGTTGAATGAGCGCAAGTGTTCTTTTGTTCTTGTCGGTAAGTTGCGGGAAGTTTGGGAGATGTATCCGCAGTCGTTGCAATGTAATTTGTATATTCCCGCTTAGAGAGTAAAATCGAGCGTGTATTTGTTTATAAGCAGAGAATACTTTAAAGTGTGTGTTGTGTAATAAGCTGGTTTTATGGTGTATGTAATGAGTATGTTTCCTAATTTGTAACTTAAGGGACCAAGAAAAGGAAGTTTTCCCCAAAGAGATTTTTTTTCTTTAATGCTGGAAAAGATGGGGTTGAATTTAGCTAAGTTTATTTTTCTGTGTTTGCGGGCAAGGATGGTATTTATAAGTTTTTCCGTGTTTCCGTAACAAAATAAAACTTGCATTTCTGTGCCAGATGATTAGCTCGAAACCGGTCGCACATTAAAGTTTTGTTTTGTAGAATTTAATATGATCCCGATGACGGAGTTCCACCAAGTTAAGGTTTTATCGATTGAACGACAATAAAGTCTTGAACTCTGGTGGAACCGTCCTCTGACAACAATTGATGTTTACGCCGACATAATTCTGAAATAGAATATGTTTACAGCAATCCCTCAGAGTTGAAATCGTCGAGTCTTGTAAAATCATACAATATGGGAAATATACTGAGGATATACAGGGAATACTGAGTTTCGTTCCTCAATCTCAACACCTCATGCTTTATTCAGTTCGGAATTTTGTGATCTTGCATTTTGGAATATGATTTAGTAATTTTACATTTTTAAGCATAGTTTATTTAGTCTCAAACAATAATTTTGTTCTCTAAATAAATCAGATTGCTGACAGCCATTTCAAAGACTCACTACGTGGTACTGAAAGAGATGCATGGGTGGCATTCATGCTGTAGTCAATTTCCTTAGAAATTATAAATCTGATGACTATGTGAATGTTGTGCAGATGAGCATTGGTGCAAACTCCCACAACATCAATCTCCTAGTCGCGCATCTTGATTACTTCCCTGAAACCCTTGGTTCAGTCAGCGACGAACGCGGTGAACTATGGTGGGGGTAGATGGAGTGCGGGACTGTTGGCTGACTACTGCTGGTCGCTTCAGCACGAACCTTCCAAACGCATAGTCATGTGGACAACGCGTTTGCCTTTGCCTTTGCTGAAAGCGGTCCCGGGTTCGAATCCCGGTGGGAGCCAATGTGCGAAATAACCTAAGCTGTCGAAGCACTTTTAACAATACTACTTCTACTACTATGTATGTTCCAGAAAATCTCGAAAACTAGACGTCACAAACTTTTAACATCATTAAATGTCTTCCCGGGGATGATCAAGTGATACTTTAAATTCAATTTAAGTCGACGGTTCGAACCCAGACGAGTAAAATAGTTTGCATAAGAAATACACGTAAAGTTCAATTTTTTCATTGCAGGGTTCATTTCTTTTGAAAAACAAAATTAGAAAAAACGGTCGTAAGGAGTCGAAATGAACATCAAAAGAAGGAAAATAGAATGAAGATTCTTATTTTGGTCGAGAAATATCGTTTTCAATTCGAAATTGCGAGAATTTCAATAAATATACGAAAATTTTGACTAAATTACCATGTGTAAACAAACCCATTCCCTTGACGATATAAATTTTTGAAAATTTGAATTTTGTCGACGAGTCTGTAGCAACCAAGTTTTATTTATATCAAATTAATTGTTTACCGTCTTTCTCGTAAAATGAAATGAGTTTTATGACAGTGGTTTACTGAAAATGGATTTCTATCGAAAAATTCAACTATTGCGTATAAATATCCTGGTAAGTTGAGGATGTTCAGAAAATATTCTTTTGAATTAAGTATCAAATCTAATCTATTTGCATTGATGTATATTTAGCAATTTACGGAAATGGAGTTTGCGAAGGACGAAAAAAATTCCCAGATTCGTAGTTTGAAATCCTTGAAGAGTTGAACGGCGAGTTGTTAAGTTGTATAAAATCTCTAGCATCATATACCAGACCAAAAAGGTAAAGCAATTTTACTTTGTTAAATGCAGGAAGCAAAAAGTGATATTAACGTTGTTTTTAAGTGCTTCCACTCCATATTCATTTACTATCCTTCTTTTATTGGTGTTTAATTTTTGTTTCTATTTTGACAATGCGATTACTTTTGTGTTTCGTGTTTATGTTAGACATTTTAAGATTGAGATACGAGTCAGCTCCATACTACATTTACCTTTCTTATAGAATATTAGTAGTTGGTTATTTGAGTGAAATGTAATTTATTTCTGTCATTTACGTTTAATGCTTGATTCATTTGTCCCCTTGTACCTGTATGAATATGCAACTTTAAACGTGGTCCTGCTTATCCTAATGTGATCTTAGAATATATTTATATATATATATATATATATATATATATATATATATATATATAAATATACATATTTCAAAGCAAGGGAAATAGAATAAAGATTCTTATTTTGGCTGAGAAATATCGTATGCGATTTGAAATTGCGAGAATTTTGATAAAATATTCGAAAATTTCGTCTAAATTTTCATGTTGTAAACAAACCCATTCCTTTGACGATGAAGGCGATTGTTGATTCCAAACTCATGTGTAATTCTATAAGAAGACATGGCGGATCAATGGCCAGTTAAAATAAATTTCGAAAATAAGAGTTAAAGATTTATGATGAAGAAAAAATTGAATGACATTTTTAAATTTTTTGTGACAAAAAATATCCTGTGAAGAAACGCACGTTGAAAGGATCGAAAATTTTTTCATTGATTTTTTCAATTTTCTTTAAGCGTCTGTGAAAACCGAGTTTTGTTTATGGTAACGTTATTGTTAACTGAATATTCAGTGAAATAAACGATTTTGAAATTCGTACGTTGATAGAATTTGCATTCTCGCTGTCAATTCCACTGATTTAAAATAATAACGTGGAAGTTGTGGAGAAATGTGGTAGAGAATCAAAACCCTAGGAGCATATATATATAGTCATGATCTATGGAAAACATAAATGACTTTCAAGGAAAAATCCTTGGTTCGATGCTAGGACGATGCAAATATCTGCCCTTTAAAATACATTGAGGTAGTTTTTCATTATTTTTTTTGATACACTTATCGAAATGATAGGAAGTTCTTGCTTGGCTAGAAGATATATGGTAAAAATTGGTTGAGAAAAAAAATTTCGTAAGACCTTACTATTCCTGAGTTCTATACCAGAGTACAATAACATTTCTCTCATAAGGGAAAGTAGGACGTCGTTTGAGGCAGTTTAAACCAATATTTTTGCTTGAATTTGCTTACGTAGTTAGAGATGGTGATTTTATGTTTTGAAGCATAGAAAGTATCGCCCGAAATACCCGGGTTCGATGCCGGGCGGTAAATATATCTCCCATATATAATACATTTGGGTAGCTTTTCATTATTTTTTTGACACATTTATCTATATGAGAGGAAGTTCTTGCTTAGATAGAAGATATATATTATGACTTGGTTTACGAAAAGAAATTAGATAAGACCATGCTGTCATGGGATCGATGCCAGAGCACAATACAAATTCTCACATAAGGAATTTATGGGAAAAGTAGGACGTCGTTTGAGGCAGTTGCAGCCAATATTTCTGCTTGAATTTTCACACATAGTTAGAGACGGTGATCTTCTGCTGTTTTGAATAGTAATTATCACCAGGAAGACCTGGGTTCGATGCCGGACGGAGAAATTGTAGCGAAAATATTCTGTTTATGAATATTTTCAATCCTCTTTTTTTACTTTCTCCATATACGAAGTATAGAGAAAGTATTGTTTTCATGAAAAAATTCGATTTCGAGATTTCAACGGAAATACATGTTTTGGGGTCCCTAGAACACGTTTTGACCATTTTCGGAATGATGTCTGTGTGTATGTGTGTGTGTGTGTGTGTGTGTGTGTGTGTGTGTGTGTGTGTGTGTGTGTGATAGTGGGCGCTCTAACGTGAAAACTATTAGTCGTATCAATACCAAACTTCATATATAATAGTGGTGTGTGTGCTGTCAGAGTTGATTAGTTTTTGGAGTAAATCGGTCAACCGGAAGTTGAGCTTTATTCATTAAAGCTCATTTCCGGTTTTCAAAATATCTCCATAAATATGATATATACGTATATTGTATTACTTATAAAAGTTTTAAATAATGAAATTTACTATAACTTTTGTATTTAACATATTTTTCTATCACCGGTTGATTAGGAGTTATTCGTGAAACACTGATAAACCGGAAGAAGATGATTATGTACTTTGTGGGCGCTCTAACATGAAAACTATTTGGCGGATCAACACCAAATTTCATATGTAGTACTTCTATTACAGTGTTTAGAGTTGATTAGTTTTTGGAGTAAATAGGTTAACCGGAAGTTGAGCTTCATTCTTCAAAGCTCATTTCCGGTTTTCAAAATATCTCCATAAATATGATATTTAGGTATATACTATTATTTATAAATTTTTTAGAACATAAAATTTACTATAACTTTTGTATGAAACATATTTTAGTATCACTGTTTGTTTAGGAATTATTCCTGAAATACTGATAAACCGGAAGTTGCTGATTATGTACTTTGTGGGCGCTCTGGGCTCTATGGGCGAAAGGCCAGTTTCATCGTTTTTCATCCAGCATGTCCCGAACAACATTATTTATAATGTTTAGAGTTCGAAATTACTGTCGTAGATAAGTATTTACATCTTATATATGGAGAAAGTCATGTGCTGGCCACATCAGATTTTTCTTTTGAGGATCCTCTCGATATGATGCCGACTTGAAATTAGTGTGTCGATCTGCTTGATATATATGCAATGTTAAACATAGATAAAAGGTTGTCTTAGTGAGCATTTACTGTATCCACCGAAAGTTTTCTTTTTGTATATCAGTGTAATTGGATAGGCGATCGAAACTCAAATCGGATTTCCCAAACAGATGCAAATAACTGAGGGCAATCGCTTAACAAACAAATGTGACATTCTAGATAAGATAAGAGCTATCCACGACAGGTCGTTATAAGCGAGCTAAATACAACAAGAAACGTGCGTTGCTAAACGGATGCAATTTCAGTTCGAACCCTTTTGAATAACGTGTATTTGAATTTTCCAAATATCTAACGTGTTTTCTGAATTTTTTTCCGCCATGTACGGAAATAAATCGTCTTAATCCTTCCTCTTTCTATTCGCAAGTTTTGATTTAGAAGTACACTTTTAGTGGTAAAGGACGTTTGACTCTGAAAGATATAGCAGTTCCGCACTGAAGGAGATTGTTATGTATTTGATATCGCGTGCGGCATCGACGAAGGCATCCGATCACAGCATTAGGGAAGTGCCAGACACTGATGTTACCTCGCAAGCAGTGGACGTGGTATGAATATAAACGTAATTTTTGTCATTTAGAATTCATCCCCCATGAATTAATTACGAGTGTTAATGAGAAGAAAGAAGAAAAATCATTTATCTTCAAGTGCATACATCCGGGTCTTCGAAGCCATTTGGCTCTAATAAGCTGTCCAATAAGCTGTTACTATAATTCACAGCGTTTCTTACTTATGGTCTAAATAAGATATTTAGATATTATCCGGTATATTATTTGATTGATATTTCATGAATATGTATTATATATATCGAATAAAACTTTTCGTTATTAAAGTTTGTGAAAGAATATATTTCCAATTATAACTAAGAAATATATAATACAAATTGAAAAGAATATTCTACGACCAAAATAAACATCTCTATAAAATTTCCCTTCATTATCTCCTTGAGCCGATTTCGTAAAGAATATTTTTCTCATTTGTTTCATATAAAAGCCTGCAAGAGATGAAAATCACGTGCATTTCTCACGGAATATTTAGGAGTCGAACCTAAAATTATTATTTATGAAACCTGCACAAAGCTCGGTTGAATTCAATGGAATAAGAGGGAATTTGGGAATAAAAGATACTAACGATGACTCAATGCGATTTAGAGACATTCATCGCTCTCCAATTACTGCATGGAGTTATCTGAATTACAACGTAATTGATGGTAAAACACCACATTTTTCAGATAGCGTCATTTATCTTACCAAAATTTTTGATTTGAGGTTTTGAAAATACATATCGATGCTCAAATGTCGGCAATCAACTGACTGATCCATCTAATAGCTTGATGAGGTCACGTTTTATATTGTTCATCTATCACTCAAAGATATTCTCCGTAAAATTTGGTCATCTTTGATCTACTGTTGAATTGTAATTCGTCGGAACTAACGCAAATTATTTCGCAGTTATATGTAGAATTTATTCGAGAATGACCATGCGAAGTTTCAAAGTTCGCACTCATAAAAACCACGTTTTTTATTTTTGGCCAGCTATTTTCGATTCTAGCCCACTGCGCGGCGGTTCTTTTGATTTCCTAGAAAGACATCACACTCTGAAAGCGCTGTAAGAGTAATTATTACTTGAACGCCGACATTTAAATAGTATTCCTTTGAAATATTAAGTAAGAATTTTGCGATTTGCGATTGACACCAATACGACGATCAATATAATGAAAGAAAAATTAAAAAAATATGAACGCGTATAAGAGAGGAAAATGAATGAGTTGGAGAGAGCATTCAAGTAGAAAAAGGTGTACCCTTTCATTGCCCAAAGATTCAATACTGAACGTATTAGAAAGAATTTTCTTTGATGGGCGGTCCTAAGATAGATTCTCAAAAGGGATGCAATTAGAATAAACGTTAACATACATTACAATGAACAGAATGAAAATAAATGTACTTTTGTATAATTTGAAAACTTCAATTATCATTGCCAATAATTCAGAGAAAAGTTTTTATACTTCGCATTGTTGGAAATTTATTGAAAAATCAAGACATTTTCTCCACAAAATAAAACAAAAGATTGTAATCTATAGGAGAAATGGTAAAATAACTTAGCAATGTCCCACAAGAAATGAAGAAGCTATGTTTAATTATCTGTCGTAAAAAATCATATTAGTTAATTTTATAACGTTTAAATGTGAAATTCTAAATGAAAGCAATTGGTGGAGTCATCATCATCAATATCATGAGTTTATTTAGTTACTTTGGCAACATCAGGTGATCAGATCAGATAATCATCATTCTGCCCGGAAGCAGGTCACGCACGCCACTGCCATTCTCCTCTGTCCATAGTCTCTCTATAATTCTTGATTTTCACCTCATCCACCATCTTTATTCTTCCTCTCTTATACTTTCCTTCCACTGAGCCTTCTAATGCCACCTGCAGTACGCTATTCCCTCTAATAATATGGCCCAACCAGTTAGCTTTCCTTTTTCTTACTTCCTTCATCATCATTCATTCACTTTATTTAGGATCTCGTTTCTCACCATATTTACCCATCTCACCTTCTCCCTCCTTCTCCACACCCACATTGTAAGTAAGTATGAGGTTGAAATAAGTCAGACATGGTTGCACTAGACGGAAAGAATTTGATTGATCCACACGTTCGACATTCAATTAATCCATCTTCACTTTATGAAGATCAAATTAAATCTCAAATAACATCGAATTGGGCGATCATCTTAAGAGGCCATTGTTTCGGACAGAAGTGAATTACGTAAGTGGAACATTTTTCCGCTTTCTACTTGGAGGAACTGGTTTCAGTTCCTGCGAAAACTGCTGCCGAGTTATTTCCGCATTTGCGGGTATCAACGCTTTTCTACGGAAGTGCTTCCGACAAATTCCAGAGATCTGTTTGCATTATATTTTGAATTGATATGGAAATAAGCCGAAACACGAATTTGAATAAAAACAACTGAATCACGAAGTCCGAAAAATCTGCGGAAAGGAGAAAAAAAAGAAATATTTCCCGAGTTATTTATTTAGTTTATTCCGAAAACATATTTAGAATATTGGTTCAACAAAAATCTAAAGATATAAACAATGATGAAGAAGCTACGAATTCGGTTAGGTCAAACCGAAATTACTGTTTTTCGATCATTGTATTAGTTCATCTCCTCACGTGAAGAAATTTTTCCACTCTTGGGACACTTGATACTTTAGACGACAACAAAGAAGATGTTCTGTATTTTTATAGCGATTTCCTTGAATTGAACCCACATTGAAATCAATTTAGGGAGAATGGACTGAACCGTTTCTCTACTGTTTGCTTTTCAGAGACCATTATCAAATCGACTCGATCCTATGCAAGAATACCAAAACGAAAAGTGGGCTAACAGCATATTAAGAATCGTTGAGAAATTATGGTAAAGATGGAGGCAGACAAATCACTTTGTCGATCAATAAATTACATCACTCACAATAACTTCGTTAATTTCAATCTGACTTGATATTAAGTTGTATCTTTCTTCGATTACAAAAACCACTTCTAATTGTGTTTAATCTGAAAGGTGGAATAATATACTCTGTACTTAGCGACTACCCGAACGTGTAAAGATGAATTTTGAATAGAAGAAGAATAATTATTACAATGCGAATAGAGAATAATTAATACTCTATAGTAATTTGTTTAAACCAAGCGCACCGATCCTTAATTCCTTGTGGCCTTTGTTTAATCAATGTGTTCCTTTCATTTCTCCACTTGCGATTGTTTGCTGCGAACATAGAGCATCTTGATCCGAATCAAGTACAAAGAAACAAACAAGTGAAGACCATCATCCTGATGATGATTACCGGGTCGTGAAAGAGGGCGATTCTCTAGCGGTAAATTAAAACGTGTAGTTTCTTCACTTGTTTATTTTCTTTGATAAAAAGAGCAAAAGAAAAGATTTCGGAGAAATTTTTCACAAATCGAGGTCAACGATATTGTTCTCTGTGATCATAAGATTTGGTCTCCTAATGGTAACAATCCGAATGAAATTTGCATAATATTTTGATGCAAATAAAACGTCCCAAACCTAAGATTCCGTGATATACATGCATGATGATGGGATGAGACGCAATTAAAACTTCGAACGTTTGAGAGGAAAATACTCTAAATCATAGAATATTGGAGTTAAAACGAGCTCAAAGTAAATACTTGCTCGAAAAAAAAAGATGAAAAGGTTGTGCACGGAAACAAATCAAGGAATGTCTTCCAGTTTATTTCAAGTCGTGTTTCGCAAACATATTGATATTGGAATTCCTAAATATTAAACGTGCTTCCTGTTGACTAACAGAAAAGGAATCAAAAACATTTTTTTTTAAGACTAATAAATTATTCCATAACCAAATTATTTACCTCTATCATAATACTTCTATCGCCATGCAATTTTTATTGTCCCAGGTATCGAGTAATGATATAAGTGGAATTCTCCAGACAGGCGATTTACAATCCTCCGCGAACTACAATACAATGAGACCCTTTAAAACAACGATTTCCTTTAAAATTAACATACTTGCGGAAGCAAAAAGCGAATTGCATTTGCACTACAAAAGAATAGAAAAGACTATATTTGAAAGTAAGCAAACACCGAAATCGAATGTTCTGTAATATAGGTATAAAGATTGAAATTAATTTGAATAACTAATTGTATCTACTCTAAGACAGTTTGCGACGATCGAATACCTGCAAAAAGGTGTCCGAAGGAGCGGCGGAGGCGACCACTCCGGAGCACTTCTGGAGGAGGAGTGACCATTCAGTCGGAGGATTTTCCTCGGAGCCAATGAGGGGGAAGACCTCTTCTTGGGGAAATCCCGTCGAATGACGACGCACACGGAGATTGTGTTGAAAATAAAACGACTTACTTTGTCAACGAAACCTTTCTTCTCCTACCTCGTGACAGGTGAGATATCCGTACTCTGACGGTGCCATCTTACAAAAACAATTACGAATAAAAATAAATGTGCATATTACACCATCGTCAGGCCTCACGATGGTGTAAACCTTTGCCGAAACCATGCTCGCTCAAATAAAATTCTGAGGAAAATGAGCATCTTATTTTTCTTCGATTTTAAGAATTAAATTCAGCCAGGTTTCACTTTTAATCATAGATGGAGTCAACTAGCGCCACTATTCACCACTTCGAGGCATCATTTTATCGATAATACCGGTTTACAGGCTGCGGTGGCGGAGTGGTTAGCACCCCAGAACCAATGTCCCGGGTTCGAACCCCGGCTAGTCGAATTTTTCTGATTATTGAAATGGATGTATGTCTCTTCCTGTTTCCATTAGAGAAATTATCATTATGGGATTCTTCAAAGCATGCCACCCGTGTACAAAAAAAAACATTTACCGACGACTAAACTTTCAGCATCTGCTGCTATTAAATAAAATATCCGGTTAATTCAGGGGATTAACTGTTAAATCCCCAGAACCTTAACAACCAACCCAACCCCCAGAACCTCAGCTCCTACCAAATATTCTGGAACATTTTTAGAGATAAAGATTCCCTTTTGGACTCACCCCACTCACTCGATAGGACTGTGATTTTCAAAAGCAAAATTCAACCACTGTGAAGTTAATCTTAAGTGTGAGCAAGTTTTTTATTTACTACAGCCCGTGGGGTATCCTAAATTAACCCTCACTATGAAATATCTTTCCTATAAAAAAACTATTACGCCTCAATTAATGGTGTTTTCTTTTCCCTGAATGCGTGTCCACGATTAGCAGTTCGAGCCATTCCTTCGAAATGCTCACAAAATTGAAATAATTTTTCTTCGAACCTTTGGAGAGACAAACTTGCACAGAAACTTTTAAGTTTCATAAAACGAAGATTGTGTGTAACCTACTAGAAGAACCACTTCGTTCATATTTAAATGTTTTAGTAATTAATTCTCTATGATCATCTGTTGATTCCTTTTAACGCGAATGCAGTCGTATTTGCATAGCAATTTTGCTTCCGATTAATCATCTTATTTTTTTCATTGTCCTCTTTACTGTACATTCATCGCACTACACTTATATTTACTTTCTCTAAGCGAATAGTTTTATTTTCTACTATTTATAAGTGGATATTTGGCTCGAATTTATGTAAGACTTGTCTTATGACAAAGCGCTCGATGCCACGATGAGCTAATGTCTTAGAGACAAGTGAAAGGTAGATAAAAGTGCATTCGTTAAACAATTATGTATACCTGTAGATAAAATGATACTAAACCAAAGTATCAGAAATAGAGAACACTTCCCTTCTGCTGATTGGTTAGCTGTTGCGGAAGACATTTTCTGAGAAATGGGGAAAATCACTGCGAGGAAATAACGATATCAAGAATTGTCGCCGAAGAGACAGAAGATAGTCTTAAACGCAACATCCCCATTGTTTCGAAAGCATTTTCCTTGCGATATTCAAACAAAATATTCTAAATGATAGATTGTTCTCAACATTGGAAGAAACTCGTTCATTGGTTAAATTGAGGATGGAAAGAGACTGCGAAGACATTCGCCATTCGGACCATCGGCACCGTAACAAGTTTACGGAAGCAAGTCGAATTAATTTCAGTGAGGCACTATGATGATTGATTGTGCATCTCTTCTTTACATCGGATCAGTTATTTCGCTGAGTGAAAATCCCATTTGTGAGCGAAAATATATAATCATGGACTGAGGTATTAGATTAAGGTACGTACATTGATTCGATATGTATCCGACAGAATACATGTCATTATTATAAACATTTTATTAAAAGAAATGGTTTTCGGCGTTATTTGGTGGAAGTTCTTCTTGGTACCAAAAAATTGAAAACACTTTGTAACTTTTAACATAAACTATTTTTAAACAACAAACATCATCAGATTGTACCGCAACGAAATCCGGGTCGTGGTTAATGAAAAATAGTATTTACACGAGTTACAATATGTATTTTATTTTTCTGGTATCATAAATATTCTCGATAGTCTTAAATAGTACTTTAATATTTTACCTTTAGAATACCTAATAAATAGGCTCTAGTGAAATATGGTTGATGTCATGTTGTTTGCATACTGCAAGCATATCGACAACACTAAATTTAAGTCTGCATCATATCGAGACAGTCCTCAATAGAAAAAAGTATTGGAAATATTCTTAAAATTCGCTACAATTTATCTGTCCGGCATCGAACCCGGGTCTTCCTGGCCATACTTACTATGCAGCACAACAAAAGATCACCATCTCTAACTATATGTGAACATTCAAGCAGAAATATTTGCTGCAACTGCCACAAACGACGTCTTACTTTTCACATATATTCCTTATGTGAAAAAATGGTACTGTGCTCTGGCATCAAACTCAGAAACAGTACGGTCTTATCTAAATTCTTTTCTTAAATCAATTATTAACATACATCTTCTAGTCAAGCATGAACTTCCTATCCATTCGATAAGTGTATCAAAAAAAATAATGAAAAACTACCTCAATGTATTTTAAAGGGCAGAATTTTGCATCGTCCTAGCATCGAACCAAGGATTTTTCCGTGAAAGTCAATAATGTTTTCGATAGATCATGACCATATATATAGGCTCCTAGAGTTTTGTTTCTCTACCTATCCGGGAAGTATTTTTTTCCATTCCCGAAAATCAAAGCAATGCATTTAAACAGGAAAAATCGGGACTTTGGGGCCCTCTGGAATCGAACCCATGACACTGAGGTTCAAAATTGCAATTTTTCTGGCGCTTACACATTATGGCCAATATATCGTAAACATAATTTTCAAATGAGTGAGATCGAGATTCATCAAATAATATGATAGTAAAATAATTATTTCGAAAATTAAAAATGCATCAAACCATTATCACGGCGCATGAAATTAGGATTGTAAACAAACTTGTTTTCGTTTGAAACAATGGTCGTTGTCATAGATTGAATCTTCGAAAGGAGGAGAAAAAAACGCAATCAATTGCGTTCAAACTAAAATTTTGTGAATATCGTGCCGGAATGTTAAAATCAGTCGCAAGAAAAGAAAACTTTGATCTTTTAGACATAATATAGCCCAAGACTCACTGCTGTATGCGGACTTATTCATATTTTAATGAACGAAAGAAATTTGCTCTGCATGGCCATTTTTCGTTCCTCCCGTTTAATTCCATTGAAAAATATAATCCTCTCTGGACTCTAGGAACTAGGACAAAATCTGGGATTTTTCCCAGGGTTGAGTGTGAATTATAAATCTCCCCTGAAAATTTCAGTCTTCTAGCTCGATTAGAAATAGCCAAACAGTTTGTATCAATTAGTCAGGATTGCAGCTTTACACATAGTAAATAATAAATAATGAATCCGGAGAAGCATCTATATATAATAGACACACACACACACACACACACACTCATTCATAGGGGATCAAAATTGTAACCATGCTCCACACAGCTATCCTTGGTTCGACGCTAGGTCAGGGCAAATATTCTCCTGTTTAAATTGCATTGTGGCGATTTTTTTGAACCCCTTCCCGATAACATAGAAATTTAAAACCTGGCATGTGAATAAAGATCATGAATGCATTCCATATACACAGTTTTGGGTTTCCCTGATCGTCCTTGGTTCGATCCCAGAGAGCCATTTATATTACCCTATGCACTTCAGATGGGGATAATGGAGTTTTATTTTAGGAACTTCCCTTTATGATATCGACTTAAAAATTTGAATTGAATTTTAATTACAAAAAATTCTGGGTTCGACATCAGGCGTCTCTACTATTTGACACGTAGGGCAGGAATTTCAAATTATTTTTGATTCGGTTTCGGAAATATTTTAAGCTACATCCCGGTAGGATAGGGAAAACAAAATCATAGGGGTCACGGAGAACGCGCTAATCGTTCTTTATATCTATGAAACTGATTCTGCCTGAGTTAGTTGGGTGAAAAGGGGTGTGTGAAAATCTGGTGGGTGAAAGTCTGGTGGGTGAAAATTTCTCCTATTCAAAATAAATTGCGTTGCTTTTTAAGAATATTTACAATCCCTATCTTTCTTTTCAGGACCTTCTCGATATGATGTAGACTTGAAATTTGTATCATTAATTTCACTCGTATACCTATATATATATATGCACATTCATTCACTCACTCATTCATAGAGGATCAAAATTCTAACTATGTTCTACAAGTGTCACTGACTTGAAATTTCACGACGTATTGGCCATAATGTGTAACCGTCAGAGAAAGGGCGATTTTGAACCTCAGTGTCATGGGTTCGATTCCAGAAGGCCCAAAATTTCCGATTTTCTCCATAAAGATACATTGCGGGGATTTTCGAAACTTTTTTGAGACACTTCCCGGCAAAATAGAGAGTTGAAATTCGAGAGATCGCTATAAGCCCTGAATATCCGACGAAAACTATAAAGACATCGTCGAGGATATTACTTGGTTTGACGCTAGGTCAGGGCAAATAGTCCCCTATTTAAATTGCATTGAGGCGATTTTTAAGATTATTTTTATCACTTCCCGATAAGATGGAAACTTAAAACTCGGCATGTAGATGGAGATCATGGATATATTTTATGTACGCTGTTGAACCTTCCTATGATGGTACTTGGTTCGATCCCAGAGAGCACTTTACATTCCTCAATGCATTTCTAATGGAGATAACGGAAACCAATTTTAGGTACTTCCCGGCATGATATGGACCTTAAAGTTTGTATTCAATAATATCAAATCCTAAAAAATCATAATGTGTACTCACATCTGCCAATAGGTCCTGGGTTCGACACCAGGCTTCTCTAAAATTAGGAATTGCTGCGAATTATAAGATTTTTTTAAACCCTTTGCCGATAACATAGAAACTTAAAACTTGGCATGCGAATAAAGATAATAAATACATTTCATATACGCTGTTTTAAGTTTCCCTGATCGTCCTTGGTTCGATCCCAGAGAGCCATTTACATTACCCCATGCATTTCAGATGGGGATAATGGAGTCTTATTTCAGGACCTTCCCGGTGTGATATGGACATAACTTTGCATTAAATAATATCAGGTCTTAACATGTTATAATGTCTATTCGCATTTGCCAATAGGTCCTGGGTTCGACACCAGCCGTCTCAAAATTAGAGATAGCTACGAGTTTTAAGATATTTTTTAACTACTGCCCGATAACATTGAAACTCAAAATTGGCATGTGAATAAAGATTATAAATACATTTCATATGCTTGCAGTACGCAAGCAACTTTCACTCTTATAAAATACCGCTTAATAGCCCTTTTGGCACCAAGCTATAGATATTAGTCTCGGGTCCATCCTGAATGGGTTTTTCTCCACTTTCGGCAGTGGTGCTGGTGGGCAAAGTAAAATGAAAGAGTTGTCCTTATAATTCTACATTAATTCTATATAAAGAATCCATTATTACTAATATTAATTTAAAATTCAAACGCGAGGAGTATGGCAGGGGGACTTATACATTAGTTGTGGTGCTTCGAGCTAAATTGGTGTATGGACTTTCACTTTGATTTGAATGTAATTTGTGTGTGATGCTCCTAGACAAGTCAGTCCTTCACAGCCACCAGGAAATAATTAAATCTATTCTGCTATTTAGAGAGCTTTTCTTCGACAATGATGATCGAAACATTCACTTAGCTGCTTTAATAGGAATCTCTTTATGGAGGTCGTAGTCAAGCGACTATACGATACATTGTTATCAAATGACTAGCCAGAATTTACTTTATAGATGTGGTTCGCAGAGACCGCTGGATACTTATATATTGAGTCAAATATATAGGTGTGGTATTATCTACATTATGGTACATAAGACTGGCTGATTGTGAGAAACAGAATCCGTCACCGACGAAGCGGGCGACGTAGTGGGCGAACCATCCCTTCCGAGGCAGCAGAAGATATTCACAAAATGAAATCTAATTTGCTCGAGTGTATGCTGAGAGGCACACAGCCGATAATTTGGCTGGAGAGCTGAAAAGGACTGTCAAAGAACGGAACGTTGGCGAAAAGATTGTGGGCACAGTGAGTGACAATGCTGCATACATAGTCGCTGCTATTAAACTAGCTGGGTGGAAAAGGTATCCTTGCTTTGCCCACAACATTAACTTAGTAGTCCAACATGGACTAAGAGAAATGAGTGAGGCAGAAGGTTAATGCATTAGTAGAATTCTTTAAAGGAAGCCCCCAGGCGTCCGAAAAACTAAAAAAATGCAAATCCAGCTTCAACGGCTAAATGTAAAGCAGAGTGTTAAAACTTGGTGGAACTTTTGACATGCCGCCAGAATTTTAGAAATCAAAGACTCGTCGATGTCTGTTATAGCCATCGAATACCCAGCTTTGAAAAATTCGGATCAAATAAGGCTCATGTCCAATTGCTGCAAGATTTTGGAGGTGTTCAAGGATGCAACGGAAGAGGTTAGTAGTGAGAGAGTAGTAACCTCTTCGAAAATAATCCTTCTGCGTCATGGCCTAACAAACTGGTGCAGCGATTGGCTCCAAAAGAAAGACACTCCCCATCAAGCAACTTCTTTTGCGGAATAATTACTGGAAGGACTGAGGAAGAGATTTGAAGATAACGAAGACAGTTCTCTGTTAGCTGAGGCAACATTTTTGGACCCTAGATTCAAAACATATGCATTAAGTAACATTGAGGCATATGAAAGGTGCAAGGAAAGAATTATCTCCAAGGTCGGAAAGAGTAGAAGGCACTCACAGGCACCTTCTGAAAAAGGGTTCGAAGGAGAGACGTCAAAAATATGGAGAACATTTGACTCGTACGTTGCTGGTGTGCAACAAATTCAGATGCTAGGTGGCATTGCTGAAGGACACGGATGAACCTCTTCTCAGTAGAGACCCTTAAAAGTGGTGGAGTGAAAGAAAAATGTTTTAACATGAGCTTTTTAGTTTAGCTCAAAGAGCACTGTGCATTTTTGGAACCTTAGTACCCAGTGAAAGAATTATTTCGAAGGCATGACCTGCCTATAGCAACTGACAGACGCAAAAAACTTGATGGGAAAAAAGTGACACAAATATTATTTTTGAAGTCGAACTTGTTAATTCTATGGAAAAATAATTTAATTTTTGTGAATTCTTTTGTAATTTAATATTTTTGAGATTTGATATTTGTAAATATAATTTTTAAGATTTAATATTTGTGAATTTAATTTTGGTGATACGATATTTATGAATTTAATTTTTAAGATTTGATATTTGTGAATTCAATTTTGGTGATATAATATTTGTGAATTTGATTTTGGTGATATATTATTTTTGAATTTAATTTTTAAGATTTGATATTTGTGAATTTATTTTTTCAGATTTGATACTTATGAACGTATTTTTTTATTTGATATTTACATATTTAAATATTTTGTAATTCATTGCGATACTTCATCAGTTGATATCCGGATTTAATATGACCTACAATGAGTTTAGTAAACTTCAGATCTTAAACTTAACCTCCTCCTCCCCCCCCAAAATAGTTTAAACACAGTTTTAAAGATAAATACCAGTGCACATTCAAGACAGGTCCAAAGCTTAAAGATTTAATAGTGAATTGTAAAGACTCTTTCGATATACCCAAGAGAAGTGGGGCGTATTGTCTCAAATGTGACGCTTTTTATGTGGTGAAAAAACCCCGAGATGTTTCCAGACTAGATTGCAAGAACATAAACGTGCCTACGTCCATCAAAACCCATCCGCTTCCCATTTCAGCAAGCATTTATTAGAAAAAGGACATTTTAGTGAGTTCGACATGACTGTGTTGCTCGTGTGTGACCGGATTGCTAAAGTAGACGCCTTTGAGACGGTTGAAATCCTGAGAGGTTCTTCCTCGAACATTGTTAATGAATACCTTTTTCCCAATTCCTCCCACATTTTGAAAACTATCGTTTCCCACCTCACCCCCACCCTTTCAACTTAATACGTTAGTTTGTATCTATGCTGTTCCTCTGTTTTATATCCTTGGACTTGAATTCCTTCCTTTGTCTCCTTTCCCTCCCCCACCTCAACTTACTCCTCCTTCCTCCCCCCCCTCCCTTCCCACCTTTACTGTTTTCTGATTCGCCACCTGGTTCGTCTCCTTTTTGTATATATTCTGTGTTGTTTCCTATCCTTCTACCTGATGATGCAGCCATGCTGCGAAACCATGGTCGTTTCTGTACCTTTTCTGTGGTTTAGTAAAAGATTCCTCAATATGGATTTTGTTAGAATTAATTATTACCACAAAGTTACGCCTGATTCAGTGTCGATTACCTCATCATAAATTGCTGTACAAATTAGAAGTTGCGGTATCAATGCCGAAGTTATTAACTGGATAAAAGACTTTCTCACCGATAGAGAGCAACGAGTAGTACTCGATGGTATTGGTTCCAACTTGGTTAAGGTGACCTCGGGCGTCCCTCAGGGCAGTGTAATTGGACCGTTGTTACTTTTAGTATACATCAACGTCCTCAGCAATCACATTGAAAGCAATATTAGGATATTCGTAGACGACACAGTCATTTACAGGGAAATAGAGAGTTCAGAGGATAGATTAACCCTTTCGAACGACTTAGATAGAATTATGAATTGGTGCGACGATTGGCAATTAGAGCTTAATGTAGAAAAAAGTAGTTCGGTAGTTAACTTCTTCGAAAGAAAATCTATAATAAATGATTATTCTTACAACCTCCGAGGGGTAAACCTAATGACAGTAGAAACAGTGAAGTATCTTGGAGTAACTCTCACGAATAATCTATCATGGAGTGCCCACATCCGAAATATATGTGGAAAAGCACTTAAGAAGCTCGGCTTCGTTAAAAGTATAGTCGGTAGGAGCGAAGAAAAAGTTCGCGAGCGATGTTACTTAGCGATAGTTACATACTTTTAGTAGTTAATTCATGGCATAGGAACGCAATTAAAACGATCTGGCGTGTTTAAAAAAATTATGAAAAATTAAGGTTTTTCACAATTTTTTGCTAACTTCGATGGCACTGCCCGACCGGAAGACAAATTTATAAAAAAATAATAATTAGTGCTTTTTCACGTCTACACCAATCGCATCTTTTGCGCACTTTAGCGATCTGAAATTGAAAAAAAAGTTTTTTTCGAACCACCCTATTGAGTATGCATGTAGTGTGTGGGAACCCCCCAAGAAATGTCATTTCGGGATTTAGAAAAAGTACAACGAAAGGCGATACGATTTGTAAAGAATTGCTACGATAAAACAGAGTGTGTTACTCAGATGATACAGGACGCGGGATGGGAATCATTAGAAGATAGAAGAAAAATTCAAAGGATAAATTTATTACTTAATTTCAGAGAAATTACGTTCTTAGAAGATGTCATTGATATGATACGACCTCTCTGTTATGTGGGCCGTTCTGATACTACCAGAAAGATTAGGGAAATTGATGCTATTATTATATTATTTGATGCTGTTTCAGGAATTTATTTTTTTTTACTAACTATACGCGAAAGCAATCGATTAGGAAAATAATATCAAGGTGCCTGCACCCCCTGCCACACGCCGGAAGGCAGCTTGCAGGGTTCTTACATACCCCCACGTCATGAGCGCGTATCTTGAGCTGACCGTAGCTTCTCAATTTCGAACCATTTGACTGAGTGCAGCAAGGGCGATTTCATAAATTGAAAAAACAAAATGCAGGAGATAAGTCTGCCTTCTCGTGTAATTTGCATACAAAAGATATTTCGAGTGAGTGTATGAGTCGTGTATGGAACTACCATCTACGTCACAACTTGAGTAATTGCGTTATTTTCCTTTGGAATCCGTCATCCTTGAGTGTACGTCATCCTTGAGTGTACGTCATCCTTGGAGTGCGGCCATAAGCAGGAAACTTTGGCGGGAATTCACGGGATCAAGAAACGCACGTCTGCGGCCTCGAATGGAACCTGTTTTTCGATAAAATGATGCATCATCATCTCGAAAGATAGGCTATTCCGGAGTCCGGTCCTGCGCAGCCTCTTGAATGGGAAAATGCGCTTTTCTAGAAGTTCACAGAAGGTGATTGATTCGTAAGTCAATAATTTCTCGCATATGCTCTAGATGTCACCATAAACCAATAATCTCTTCCGTCTATTCCAAATGAAAAACTAAATGTCACTTAAGGAAGTTTGTTATACAACGAAATGCCTGTTTCTGTTACGGTGAAAATAACTGCTGAAATTTTCCGGGTACGCAGCGTTGGTTATTTTGAGTGATGACATTTCGCCAAAGATACTGTTGGTTTTGTTCACTAAGACAGCGTCGTTGGCGAAACGTCGTCACTCAAAATGACCAACGATGCGCACACGGAAACATACAGCAGTTCTGGAAGCGAAAGCCTTCATTCAAGATTTATGCTGAAAATTTTTCTCGGAAAAATGTCCCGTATTAAAAAAATAACAGTGACTGAATTATAGCAACAACAGGGAACGTTTAGAAATGTGCAATGTCTTTTGTTTCGTTTGAACTGTCAATTAAGTCCTCCACATCATTAGGTCCATAGTCATCGAATATCTTCATCCTTGATCTTTTCCACTAAAATTAATCGGCTTTATCCTTTATTAAAGTTTTCATTATGGAAGGAGAAGAAATGACTTATTGCTAGTCTCAGTTCCACAGGAAGAAAATGTATTAAGGAACGACTGGTTTCGACTAAGGTCATCTTCAGTTCCATTACCTTTCCTACTTTTTCAAAGAGTTACCAATCCATTAAATAAATGAATATTGATTTCTTCTCTTCATTTTTCCTTGTGTTCAGATCCTTTAGCAGATTTTCCCTTCCTACATCTTATAAATTGGTTCTTATGTAATCAGTTAGTAAATTATGATCGGAGAAAATATCTGCTAAAGAGTTGTAGAGTTTTGAATATTTGATTCGTTTAATCTTGGGACCTTTTGCTGTGCATTTGCTAACTACAGATTATTAAATACTTACTATATTATTTATTAATACCATTTCACACCGGAAACCATCAAACATTTTAGTGCTCGTAAGTAGTCATTGATGGTTTTCGGTGTGAAATTGTATTTATATTATAACCATCAGCAGCCACGACACTTTATTCAAAGATTAGTTTCTTTACAGACAAATGGTACCCTTCTTTCATTCGCATCACTTTCCACCACCGAGATATTTGAATCCCTCCTCCTACTCTTCTCTGTTCAAAACCAATCCTATTCTATCTTCACATCTTATCTTCATGGTCTCGGTTTTTTCCTTTTTTACCTCCATTTCATATCTTTCACACCCTACGTTAACTCTGTACATTATGCTTTTTTAATGTCTCAAGATCCTCGGCGATCATTAATATATCGTCTGCGAACTTAATACATTTTATTGTTTTGCCAATTCATTTTCCTCTTCTTCCAAACTCTCCTCGATCATTTCTTATAAGTATAATAGGATGAAAAGATTATTGACAAAATATTTGGATTTGAAATTGAGAAAGATGTTTACGAAATGCTTGGAATGTTTTTACATACATGGGTACATGTGTGGCTCTAAAACGTGTACGATTAGGAAGGTGGACAGGCAAAGAATAGAAGCATTTGAAATATGGAGAAAATGGAAGGTATAATTTGGAGCGATAAAGTAAGAGGTCTTGCAGCGGGAGAAGAGAGGATGGAGAGGCGGCAGAGAAACAGGATCGGACACTTTCTAAGGCCTGTTGAAGATGGGGGAAGGAAAGGCCATGGGAAGAGAACTATTGCCAATAGGCAGAGTACCCGATTTTTTATCCTTCTCATCTCATCTATAGTGGATGACTTTAATTTTTTTCTAAATGTTTTGAAATTTCCTTGTGAAGTTAATTCCCGTACAAGCGTTAATTTTAGCCTCCTTACTTATTGAAATGTATGTCTTCGCACGTAAACGATGAATATATTATTCATATCCGTCCCTTCTTTTTTAATTTTTAAACTTCTCACTCAAGTTACACTTGTTCTCCATTTCTACTTATTTCCTTTATTTCTTAAACTTCTGGAATCCACTCGGAGATCCGACATGTTTATCTCGGGAAGATTTTTCTCCATGTTACATGCTATCTAGTTGAACAAGAGATATTCAGTAAGGATATTTAATGCAATGGTTTCTCCTTATCCTCTGTAATTAGTGATGGAGAATCCGGGAGGTGTTGACTTCGTAAGCCTTTTGAAAAACCTTCTCCATACCGAAGGACGCATCTTTTCGCATCTCCAGTGCTTTTAGAAGGAATACATAATGTGTACATCATGCATCGAAAATATCAACGAGGTTGTAAATTGAATTTCATTTTATTACTGATGAAAAATAGTTTGGCTTACTTATGTTTTCAAGTTAATACTACGTTAAAAGAATCAAATAAATATTAGAAAAGTCAAATAAATAATGAAAGAAAACAGTAAGTAGTTTAGTTTAGTAAGAAATAAAAAATAGTTAACACTGGTTCGTTGTAAACATAGTGAAGTGTTACTCGTGACCTACGTTCTTTCATATTCCCGTTGAATTTCAGCGGGTGTTCCTCCAGTTAAGAAAATCAAAATTCTGCGAGAGAGTTTTACAACCTGTTTCAAAAGTACGCATGCAAAACAATGGCCCGCTGAAATAATCTACGGCATTCAATACGCACCCCAGTACACGCAATACGCCCAGTACTTTTAAAAAGAATTTCTTGCTCAGCGCCCTCTGGATTTCCAATTCTAGGGAAGAAGTTAGCTCTCGCCTGTTCTTAGGCCATCTTGTTGCCATGGAATCTGAAAAGAAGAACGTACGGATTTACTACGCAATCACTGAAGTTATGTCTAAAATCCATAGACCGGTAACTATAAAATAAAAATAAATAGTTATGACAGTAGAGGTGATAAATAAAGATGTTGATTCTAAAAGTTCATAAAAGATATACACTTTATAAATAAAATAGGGGATTCAAATATATAGTTGGAGTTTTCGCCCTCAGATGTTCTGAAATTTCTTCAAATTCTCAATCTGGAAATCAAGCACTAATCTGAATATAGGATTACTAAACACTGACAAGTGCTCAAGAAAACATTACGAATCGAAAAGGATTCACATTCGCTTGACCACAAGTCGAGAGAGTAATCCTTGAGATCATTCCATGGAGAGTCCCAGTTAAATTCAATAAAATATAGGATAATTCTTCGAGAGGGCAATAATAATGATATACACACACACAGAAGCACAAACACACACACACAGAAGCACACACACGCAAATGATAGATCATTGATCAATTCTCGACTCTTGGATCAAAAAACTGATTATGGCTGATTTATAACATCCTTTCTGCTATGATTTGAGTATTCGAGAAATTCAAAATAAGAATCATAATTTAAATCGAACTCGTCATTTAGAGTTCAACGCAGAAGAGCACCGCAATAGTGAAATGGAATCGAATAAAGCTGAACATGAGTTAATTTATAGATGCTTCTGAGATTAAGCGGGGCTTACACGTGCAATGATTACTGGCGCCTTAAGTAATCCTTGCGCCAGTATAAGTAGAAAGGAGTTCAACTTCCTAGCTCCAGCAGACACTGTTTTCCTTCTTTCAACTTATCAATCGATGGATTTCTGTGCACATAATCAAGCGCTGTCACTTGCATAACTCAGGAGTGGCAGCAGAAAAAAATGGCTGAATTTTCATGAAAAAACGCTGTATTTGAACAAATAATTTCAACACATCGAGTCATTTATTTTCATCACGAGGAACTAAAATCAAAGTCTTCTCAAAGAAAAATAATTAGCTCTTATAGTTAATAACGGACCTTATCAACATCTACATACGCGCGAAGGATTTCAGTTGACGCCATGTTTAATACTTCGCTAAAATTCTCGAAATGTGTGGAAACGTAACCTGGCACAAGTAATACTTGAGTGAGTTTACTTGCAAACAACTGGTGTAATAATCACTGCATGTGTAAACTCAGACTCAAGGGGAAAGAAACGATTCATTGATCTAGAGCATTCTTTTCCATCGATTAAGGGGTGATGGATTAACAAGTCACCACGTCTATGTACAAGGCTTCCGAATATGGAATATGAAGAAACTGTTTCAATTCACCATCGACCCTGGCATTGCGGTGGAGTATTGGCGTGGAATCCAGTTGTCTCATTGGTGACGTGAAGCATCTTTCATGTTGAATTCAGGCTTGCAATGTTAAAAACCAATGTGGAATCAGTTCAAGATAGGAATTTGATGCCTCTACTATTACTATCCGGTGGCGGACTGGTTAGCGTGATACATCGCCCCATGTTCGAATCCTGGCTAATAGGATATTTCCGGTTAGGGATTGGTCGCCTGTGTTTGTCCATTTATTATGTATTATTTATGTGTATTATTATGTTAGTTTTTTAACAAATGTTTATATTGTCATTTTAGAATTTTCTTCAGCTGTATGTGACAAATTGGCAATTAACTAAATGGACGTAGTATTAAGAAACTTTTACATTTCACTGAAATGAGTCCGTATTTTAATATCGACCGTAAAAACTTGTGTTGATTCATTCTCTATTTTGGTCGAAAATATGATTGTCAGAATTTCTCTAGAGAAATATTAGCATTTGTCAATTTTAGCCGATCCTTATGTCAAAACTAGGTTATAAGTAATAATGCTTTCTGCATCCTAAATATGAATCCGACATAATCCTATCCAATGAGTGGGTTTTCGATTCGAGAGTGGTGTTCTCTGCGTATTCACTGTTTTTTGCATTTTCGATTGGAGAAGCACATAATGATGCAAACGGCAAAAGACCGAATTTACTGGAATCTAAGACACCTGTAGGAAATCCAACACCGCCTTGAAATGGAACAATAGATGGAAAAGTCCAAAGAAGCCTGCATTGTGCTTGTCTTATTTTAATAACGTTTTAGTAAAGTCAAGTCAAATAAAATACGGAAAAATCAGGAATAGATTGATAGTCGAACGTGTTTGAGATAATCAACCTAAAACGACGGAATGAAGACGGCAATCCACAGGTCCATCGCATTTATTATGGCTTTTCAAACTCCAAAATGTTGAAAATATCAAGGAACGAATGGCAATGCACTTGCTGTGATTCTTTCAAAGAATCATTACAATATCTGAGGAAATAGAAACATTAAAAATTAACTAATGTAAGGATCTGAGACCGCATTCCATGGACCTCGAGCCCTTGCTTTGTCTCTTTCTTATGACAATGACCTTTATGAGGTTTGGGAGGAGGTGACCTTGAGTGCCCTTGAAAGCTTCCCTTTTCGGGACAGCGGAAGGACGACCGTCAGATACAATTGAGTTCCTCATGTTTATTGCAATAAAACTCCTAAAATCTGCACCTATGTCTTCATTTTACCTTACGAGGATCGCCAGGTGCAACGATCCTGCATCTTACACTGAAATAACAATCTTTTAGTAAAGAAGAAATAAAATAACTAGTAAAATAATTATGACAGTCAATAGGTTTCCTTATGACGCTTTTTCTCGTGTTCATTGTAATTGTAGTCTATTGTTATTTCACAATGACTGAACGTGTTTTTGATTGCTTTCGATTTTCCTTATTATTAACTTCGGGTATATTGCCCGGGACCCTATTCTTCGGGCCTACCTTGATTAGAGGCAATAGAAAATTTTCTAAACAATAAAATGAAACTAGGCATAAAAAACTTTACAGCGCAGCATTAATTAAGCATACAAGTTAAATGGAAGGCAAAAAAAACACGGAACACACGCGCAAAACTGTACACTTGCTATCGATAATAGAACATTGACATTGAAGTAACAGGAAGATTCACAATAAAAACTAGGTCGGATGAAAATAAGCTTGCAGCTGTTTAACTTTATAATTGTAAAAAATCAGATTTCCTCAATTCCTTAATTTTTTGAGGACTAACAAATCTCATGGGCAATACGTCGGGTACTGAAAATGGAATCCGAGATCTGAAGGTTTTATCTCAAGCCATTATCAACAACAGTGGAGGGCTGGAAAAATGCAACTATTATACTGATCCTCAAATAGGGAATTAAGACCGACTTACAGGCCGATCAGTTAAACATCTGTGATATGCAAGATAATGGAGAGACTAGCCACGGATTATCTTAATAAGTTCTGGAAGGACACTGGGTGGAAGTGTAAATATCGACATGGATTCAGACAGGAACATTCATCTGAGTAGCAGTTGCTGGGTTCATGCCAAAATATTTCAGAATCCTTGCAATTAGATTTGCAAAAGGATGCCATTGTAATGTATTTTTCCCAAAGCATTTGACAAAGTAAAGCGTAACAAGTTGTTTGCAAGATTGATAAATTGGGTATAAGAAAACTCTCCAAGAGTTTCTCTTGATACTGTTTTAATATTGGTAAGCCAATCGTTGCCCAAATGAATGCCTATCGAGAAGGCTGTATATCCAGTCTACTCCAGGAACATTGTTCTTAAAAATGTCCACCGTTGTGCCTCCACTGTCTAAGTAATACTTGGCCATAATTCTTACGTCCATTAGACTTAATGGAAAACCCCAATGTGAACACTTGGCTGCTGCTTCAAGGATGGTCAGTTCCTCTTCTTTAGTGAATATCGGCCTGGTCGGCATCCCTTTGTATTTATTGTACAATGCGCCGAGTGGAATTTTAAATCGTGTTGATGCGAAGGAAAGTGTTCCTTCTACAACTAACTGAAGTGCTTCTTCCAACTTGTCGGTAGAGTAATATCGATATTGCCGACTCCCAAGTAAACGTTTGTGCTTACGTGCCATTTTTATGAAACAAGAAAAACTGTTTTCGTTATTATCGTAACTTTTCAATGCGATGTATGTTACGGGGTAATAGTGATCGATGTTGCACCAGGTCTTAGTTACCCCTGGAACTGATTTCATTCACAGAAGCTATATTTATGAACCCCTCCCTGGACTTCTCTTGGTGGAAGGAATTGCGTGTTCCTATGACGTAAACAGCAAAATGGAACATATAATAAGGAGATAATAAGCGATCGGGTTATGTCAGTAGAAATAAGAACCAGTAAACACGGTTATAGTTCAGGTGTACTTGCTCACTAGTGATTGCAGTGAAGATGATGTAGACATGGTTTATGAACAAATAGAAGAGATTATGGGAAGTGTTAAGGGTAATAAGAATATCGTTGTTATGGGAGACTGAAACACGGTACTACCGCATTCAAGTCTCTCATAACAACGAGGACAAGGCAAAGATTGGGAAGAGATGGGAGCAGGTACGGATCTAGAAAAAAATTTCGGGGGGGACCACCACCCTGGATCCGTCCCTGGATGGGAGAGTTCGTTTTAGGGAAAAGAGACGACAGAGGACAGAATTGATAGGCTTTTGCAAGAGAAATAATCTCTGCATCACAAACACACTCTTTCAGCACCACAACAGACGGAGGTACATATGGAAAAGGCCCGGGGATACAGATAGGTATCAAATCGATTACATTTTGATAAGAAAGACGTTTAGAAATTCTGTTAAAACTCGCGAAGTTATCCTGGTGCTGATGAAAACCAAGCTTAAGTTTAAAAAGATCATTCGGTCTAAACATACACCAAAATGGAATTTAGAAGCTCAACGGGGTGGGAAGTCTAAAGAATTTCAAGAAGCAGTCAGCAAGGCTCTTGATAGTAAGGGGAGGGAACTAACTACTAACGAAGAATGGTTTAAAAATAGTTTAAAATTGTGTCAAGGATAATACTTTAAAAGCTGTTGGGAGGGTTAAACAAACCATAATTAGAAAACCATGGGTAACTGTAGAAATGTTAAATAAAATGGAGGAAAGAAGGAAATGGAAAAGAGTCAACACTGACCATGGGCGCAGAATGTACAGAGCACTAAACAAACGAACTAAGAAGGGAAACCAATAAGGCTAGGGATCAGTGGTGGAAGGGGCAGTGTAATGAAATAGAAAATCTGGTGGAAAGCGGGAGGGACGACCTAATGCATAGTAAAGTAAAGCAACTGACGGGGAATAAAATAAGTAATAGAATGGTGACGATAAAAGACAACAAGGGAAATATATTAAGGGATCCTGGCACCATAAGTGTACGATGGAAGGAATACGTTGAGGAATTGTATGGGGAAAATATGAAACCCACCAGCATAGAAATAGACACTGAGGAAGAAGTTGAAGAATACGACGTTGGACGTGGGTTACTTGATAGTGAAATAGAACAGGCATTGCTGGATGTAAGCAACGGGGGCTGGCGAGATCCCAGTGGAGTTCCTTATTAACCTCGAGGATAAGGCTAAGAAATGTTTCTATGATTTAATTAGGAAAATGTATGATGAAGGACCAGAGGATTCACTCTCATTGTGGTACCGATCGCACTACATGACGTATTCGTCTGAAGAATGACAGTCCTGGCATCGAGTCCGGTGCCAAGAATCTAAACTTTACCAATTTTTTTATGTGTGATTCTTACGAACCGCGTAATGTTCAATGGAATCGAATTCGTAGTTTCTCGGAGTTCCGCTAATATACTCAGCTTAATATTCCATCCTGAATAGTATTTATAAAAAAAGAGTATTGATAAGTTATATATTAAGTTATCTCAGAGGCGCAGCGAGGGTGACAGAATCCCTCGAATTGCATGTCAACCACGTGGTCTGGCCCTTCAAAATTTCAATTCACGGAAAAGTTTTGTTTTTTTTAACACTTTGAACACAAGTGCGTATGACTCATTGCGTTGTTAAACCACCTAACTATTATTTAGTCTAAGTAACTGTAACTTGACGACTTCATATTTTCGCCTTGTTATATGTTTAATTTTAATTCTGCAAATTCTATTATAATATCAACTAAAATCAAGAGTCTACTGTATTTTTTATTGCAGTCGAATTTTTAATTTTTGGTATGCAACGCATTCAATTGAATTTATACGTAAATAACGTTCATTTAATAAAATATTTCATTATTTTTGAGTTTAGGTATTTACTGAATTGAAAGATCCTCTTGTTGATAAAATATCTTAGATATCTAATCTAATTAACTTCAGATTCCCGAAACGAAATTCTGGCACGGCGCATATAAACCTTGTGCAATTAGCTGTATATATACTTCATATCATTATTTTTATACATTGATGGTGTGTTATGGGCAGGCGAAATTTCAATTACATTCCAATTTCTGCTGATGATATAGTCTAATAATGAAAGATATTCAAATAAGCACGGGCGCGCCAGTTTGGGGATCTAGTGAGTGGATGTTACGTTTTATATCGCTTACCAAATAACCGTAATTATTTTTTTTCCTCCTCACGATCGGCAACCTCTTGGAAGAAAGAACTCTCAAAGACTCGGGAAGTTTATACCTACAACACTGAAACACTTCAGCATAGAAAAAAATGACTTTTTAATAGATTTTGGACGTATCCAAACCAGAAATCCAAACAACACTTATGGTAAGTTTCCAATAGTTCGCTTATGTAAACTACTAAATTGGAAAGTTTAATAATTTGGCCACATAAGCGTTTAATTCCTCTAGTTTTCAATGTATTTAGTTTTTGAAAGAACTGAATTGTATTGTAGTAAGTAGAGCAGTGGTTCCCAAAGTGGGCGCTACCGCCCCCTGGTGGGCGGTGCTCTAGTTTAGGGGGTGGAAAGAGCCAAGGGGGCGGCAGGGGGTGCCGGAGGGTCCTGACAATGTGACAAATGTGAAGGCTCGGTAACCTTCCTTTTGTCTCTGTTTTCATGCTTCGTTTTTTAAGTTTAAATTGTTTCCCGCATCTGGAAGTACATAATTTAAACCATGTGTATCCTTACATTTTAAAGTAAGAACAGTTGAAAAATATTTCCAAGCCTTTCTCGCGCAAGGGAAACTTTTGAAGGGGTTTAATCTCATTTGGTCTATCGTTGGCACAACTTCACGACACTCAGTACATCGGCTGTAAGGTTCCGTGTGAATAAAACGGGTGTGAATCCGGAGAGGAATCAGGTCATCTGATAATTAGATTCGGCAGGGACGGATCCAGGGGGGTGGTCCTGGGGGTCCGGACCCCCCCCCTAAATATCACTTGTGCCTATTTTTCGAAAATGAAACTCAAATAACGCAAATAAACACACAATTTAATAAGCAATCACTAGCGAAAATATTCGAATTTGTCTAACACAATTCTAACGTCACGTTTGTGAAAGCCGAAATGTCTTTTATTTTTGAATTTTTTGATCGGACCCCCCCCCAAAAAATTTTTCTCTAGATCCGTTCCTGAGATTCGGTGGTTTTACATCAAATGTTTACCTAAATAATCATTTTCCAATCAAGTCGGTTCCAACGATATTATCGAGGCTGTATTGGTGAGTTATTTTTCATTCATCGCATTATATCATTCTTGTTATAGTACTATTATATAATATTTTGTATTATTTTATGATGGCGAAGTATATTACAAAAATAAACGGACAGTATATTGTTTTGGTTACATGAAATGGTAATAGATGTTTCATAACGAGGACCTTTTCTCTCAGACTTCGTATATATACGATTAAATTTCCCCTTTGGCGGCTGGATATCAATTCAATAAATCCCGGTTTACTAAGTCACGGTTTTGCTGACGTGCATTTTTTATATTTTTTTATTTATTCAAAGATTCACATACAGTTTTGAGACCATTTTAAAGTGAATACAATCAACAGACAAAGAAAATAACATATTTAAAATAAATTTGCATGTTTTTACGAAATACAAATAGAAGCAAAATTAACAAACAAAAAACATAGATGTATATACACAGAAAACGATCCAGGCAGGAAAATATTTCCTTGAAGCATAGCTTTTTTCAAACAATGGGTAATATTCACAATAATTCTTTGAATAAAAAGAACACATTGGAAATAATTCGCCTATACGAGTAAATTGAGTAGTAAACATACTTCTTCACAAAATTCCTCTTAATAATATATCATCAAATGAAAAGGTGGCCTTGCTATGGAATAAACTTTAGTTGAACCAACGCACAAACAAGTATCCAAAAATTGAATCAAAGCTAATTTCACCGCAACAGTCCCTTGAACTGCCTTTCTTATGAATTCAATTTAGGGAATTGCATGAACTAATATGTTTCATAACGACAGAATAGGAGCCAGAGAAATATTAGTTCACCATCAACTGACTAAACCAGTATTATAAATAGAATTCGAGGAGAGCTTACTTTGACAGCCGAGTTCTTTGGTTTTTCTATTAAAGACGGCAAAGGTGCACACCTCCGGCACAAACTCCCTATGAACCATTTTAAAATTCGCACTCGCGTGATAAACGTATTGCATTTGGATATGAAATGTACGATATTTATATAAAATAGGTAAGCTCTATTATTATTTTCAGTTTACCCGAAGCAAAACTACTACCGTTCCAGACTAAAATAACGTTTATATATATCCAGTTTTATACCAGGTATGCAGAACAACATATGTTCAGCCTTGCTTACATATGTTTGAAATTATGCCGCAAGCTCATACATTTTTGCTTTGATGTTTTTCATATGGTTACTAGTAATTTTATTTTAAAAAGCAACCACTTAAAGATCGAATTCATGTCTCATCATCAACACATACCCGTATTTTATTTTGTTAATCTCGAAAACTAGACGTTGCACAATGTTCAAACTTTTAACACCATTAAAAGTTTTCCAGGGAATGATCAAGTGATACTTTAAATTTGCCTAAAGCCCACCGTTCGATCCCAGACGAGTAAAATATTTTGCGTAAGAAATACACGTAAAGTTCACTTTTTTCGTTGCATGGTTCATTTCTTTTGCAAAACTAAATAAGACAAAATAGTCGTAAGAAGTCGATACTAGCATTAAAAGAAGGTAAATAGAATAAAGATTCTTATGTTGGTCGAGAAATATCGTTTGCGAGTCGAAATTGCGTGAATTGTGATAGAATATACGAAAATTTTATCTACATTTCTGTGTAAACAACCCATTTCCTTACGGGTTTTATATACTTAAAATTATGGTTCTTGCCAAGAGGCGTCGTAGTCGAGGGAGCAGCGTTTTTTTCATAAATTTTATTTTATATTCTTTTTATTTTGTAATTAATTTAATATTATACTGATAATCGTGCAAATATCGTCTTACATCGTAAGAATGTGCATGATCGGAAATATTGTATGTAGGAGAATAATAAAGTCAAGAAGAATAGATATTATATTTGTAGTTATATTAATTCATAATCCGATTTTTTTAATTATTCGCAAGCATCCGAATGATATTTATCATAAAAGCATTCGAAGCAATACATATTTCGGCAATGTGAACACAAAATAAATGATGGCTTCTTATATGTAAAAGGAGTTTTAAGCAGGTCTATTGAAAAGCTAACTTCGTTAACATTCCTAAATTCTCCGGTTGTCTGTTAATTTTGAGGCAAACTAGGCGTATTGTAGCATATCAGTAAAAATGGGAGATGATAATTGGTGGTGAACCATGGATTGAACTTTGATGCAATCTTCCCGGGAAGTAATTTCTTTTTCTTTTTTAACCAAAGCAGCTGAATTTTGTAGGTCCCCTCGTACCTGTATGAAAATGTTACTTTAAACGTGGTACACCTTATCCTAATGTGATCTTAGAGTATACTTATATGTATATGTATACTTATATGTATACTATAACTCTCAGTTGAAGAAATTTTTCATTTAAAGTATGTGAGATTGAATATTGAGTTGGAGCAGCTTTGTAGACTTAATTGTAACTTACATTTCTTGATATATTGGTTTGGAAAGTCTGGTATTCGCTATTTACCAACAATTATGAAGAATTTGTTACGATCAAGGTTATTACACTGGTATTTATGAAATTAAATATCCCCGTTGAGAATCAACGGGCACTTCAGCTAGTATATATTCAATTTTATTTTCACAAAATTTAATATTTAAACCTTTATTGTAGAAGCAGAATGGCTGGAACTGATTCATCAAAGAAGAAATGTAGAAAGTATAATGTGGATTATCTTAAGTACGGATTTATAGAGTCAACTACAAACAAGCACATGTGCTTACTGTGCGAAAGGGTGTTTTCAAATGAGGCGATGAAACCTTCCAGACTAATTGGCCATTTGAGGAAGGCACATCCTGACAAGACAGAAAAGACTTTAACATTTTTTCAGTCGTGACAGAGTGCAAAATCGTCCAAAACTTTCAAGTATGTTGTGTAATACTTCAAAGCACATCACTGATGGTTTGCGTGCATCATACAATATTTCACTATTAATTGCCAAAACTAGAAAGTCGCATACAATTGGTGAAGAACTCATCTTGCCAGCAGTAAGTGAAGTCCTGTGTACTGCTCTGCATAAGCCACCATATGATACAATACAAATTATTCCCCTAAGCAACACTTCAGTTCAACGACGAATAGATGAAATGGCTGAAAATGTAGAAGATATATTGTGCAGCATACTGAGAACAACAGAATTTGCATTACAGTTGGACGAGTCAACTTTGCCAAGTAATGAATCTTTGCTTCTAGCTTTCGTACGCTTTATTAAAGATGAAAATCTATCTGAGGAGTTGTTGTTTGCAAGGCAATTAGAAATTGACACTAAAGGGGAGTCAATATATCGCAACGTAGAGCAGTTCTTCAGGGACAAAAAATTCCACTTTCTAACATATTTGCTGTTGCGATTGACGGAACTCCGTCAATGACTGGTCGTCACCATGGTTGTACTTGAGAAAATATGTACCAAATGTCTATTCATTATGTGATTCAACATCTAGTGGCCAAAAAACTGAGTGATCGCCTTCACAAGTAGAACGACGAAGATTTTAAACGTTTGTTACTACACGCGGAAGTTCGTTGGCTATCAAAAGGCAATTGTATGACGCGCTTCTATAATCTTTTCGACACTGTCGCGCAGTTTTGTGAGGAGAAAGATGCTTTTCTCAGCGACAACCTTAAAGACCTTAAGGAGTGACGTTGCATTTTTGTCTGAACTATTTGCAAAGTTTAATGAAATGAATTTACAATTGTAGAGAAATGATACAAACCTTATGAGGGCAAAATCTGTGGTAACTGTGTTTATTTCCAAGTTGCTTTTATTTAAACGCAACATAGGTCGCCGCGAGTTTTATCACTTTCCTTCTCTGCTTGAGCTAGAAAAGCAATCTGGTATAGGTGATAGTCTTTTGTGGCCATTTATCCACCTTGCATAAAAATATGACGCAGCGATTTGAGGATCTCCTTATGTTGGAAATTCCAGACTGGGTGATAAATGCGTTTGTAGATATTGAGGGAGTTGGAGTTTTAGAGGAAGAATTAATTGGAATACAAAATGACGTTGAATTGAAACCAAAGTTTAAGATAAATTATAAAGAGTTTTGGTTACAGAAGGAGGTTTCCGATCGTTATCCTACATCATGGATGATGGTTAAAAAACTCCTTCTTGCATTTCCGACTTCATATTTGGTGGAACGTGGTTTCAGTGCGGTCATTCAGCTTGTTTCCAAGCAGAGAAACAGACTTCAGGTTTGTGAACGCGATGATTTAAGACTCCTTCTAAGTGACAATAAACCGGACGTTGGAAAACTGGTATCATGTCATCAAGCCCATTAAAATTTTATTTGATGGAAATATGTTATTAAATTAGACAATAGAATCTCTTTTATTAACTTCTAGACCATGAAAAACTATAATCAATGGTCACTTAATTGTTTAACTAATTTTAACAAAACATGATTGGTTTTTCTATTTCCATAAATTGAAAATGTTCATGTTAAACAATTGCTTGATTTAAGTAAAAAAAATAACATGTAAACTTCTAAAAAATACTTTCTTAAAATTATTTGTTTTGATAATTTATTTTTATGTAAAAAGTATATTCTCACTTAAGTTCCTTTAATTGTGTATTAAGTCTAATGCATACATGTGCTATGAAAACTATACATCTATTGGATTCTATAAACATTTGATTAGTCATTGTTTTCAATTTAATTATTACAACGTTCCTCATTTGTTTATTTAGTCTATGATTCTGATTATTATTTTAAAGCTACCGATTGGGGGGCGTTGAGTAGAGGGCATGAATAAAATAGCCCCTGTAAGATAGGCATTTTTCGTTTTCTCGGCAGCCTTGGGCCATTGGAAAATCCTGAATGCGCCACTTAGTCATCTATATTTAAATTTTGTATTAATATTTATTAAAAAATTGAAATTAAGACCCGTCATACGTGACGGGGGAGTTTACTAGAACATAATATATGATTGTCAAGAGACACCCGAAGCGATACAGCCTTTCTTGAGAAATACCTAAAAATGAAACACTGGGATTTGAAGGTGAAATAGAATTTATAACAACAATTTCAATTAATATAAAACACAGCCCACGCTTCTTATGAGATTACCTTAGCGCGAAATCAAGTTTCTAAGTGCTAAATGTAACTCTTTTCCAAACTATTCAATCTTTAGGGACAGACGAAGACCGGCAGTGCGAACGTTGCAATGCGAGGTATTTTCAATAAATTCCAGGACTGATTATTTTCAAATTCAATTTGAACATCCGCAGCTTATTTGACTCGATCTCTTTGAAAACACTCTCCCCCCCTGTTGTACACATATTTCCCAGAATCGCGTCGTTTCACTGAAGGAAACACTGTTTAAAATAGTTTTATGTGATCAACGAAAACTCCCGCGTCGAATTTTTCTTTATGGCATCGATAGTCTCAAAGCTCTTTCCTTTGAGTGATCTCCTGAGTTTGGGGAACAAAAACAGGGCCCCAAGTCAGGCAGCTGGAGTAGAACCATCATCGAATTACGGGCACAGAATTCACGGATCCTGAGGGTGGAATGCGATGGGGTGTTGCTGTGATGGAGAAACCACGAGTTTTCTCTCCAAAGTTCAGGTTGTTTCTTACTGATTTTGACGGAGGCGTTCAGATCATCTGACCCGAACCGTTCTCCTCTGCTAGTTCTTTGACAGTAAGTCGTCGATTGGCTCGCACAAGGGACCAAACCTGATTGGCTAGACCATCATCAGTTGATGTCCTTCCACTTTGTCCCAACAACTTTTGAAGCGCGACTCAAAACACCGACTACGACCCATCAATTCTTCGCTGAAAGCACTTTTCAATACATTCCATCGCGGTTTTGCTGAGTCTGAAACAGAATTTCACGCAACAATGCTGTTCATCATGGTTGTTGGTTTTGAAAACTCGCCACGAGTGAAAACATATTTTCAGACATGGGGGAAAGAATACAAGGCGAGTTTATGGCAGAAGTGCGTCACTGTGACGTGCGATTCGGGACGCGGCTCATTCAGTACGCATCGTGTAGAGTGGTTGACAGTTTCAGAGTTTTTCTCTTCAATTAACCCTTTTTCTTACTTCTACAGTGAGCCCGTACATACTCTCCTTTCCATTAATGAAGTCAACAGTGAGCAGCTTATCCTGCAACAATACACTATCTCTCAATTTCTATGCTATCCTAAAGATCCAACCATGATGCTTTCTTTATTTTCAAAGAAATCCTGCACTCCCTCTGCTGCACTTTTCTGAAGCATCGTGTTCACTCCAGCATTTTCATTTTCAGATCTTGTATAAATAATGACGGAGTTATTATTGCCCCTTCTTCAGGCTCCTTCATTTCGCTGATTCATGTTATCTCATCTTTTTCGTTTATACCTTAAGATTCTTGAAATTGCCGAAGCATTAATTTAGACTTGAAACAAAATAATAAAATCTCTTTACAAATGCCGTTTTCGAAATACACGCTAGATGGCAATTTTATGTTTTCTTAATAATACACAACAAAATTCTTATGGAAATATCGCTTCGACATGGAGTGCACACAAGCTTACACTTACAAAGAAAATCGTTCACTAACATAATTTGTGGAATATCCAAGGTCTTAAAGATATCTATAATTGAACCATATGTTTCAGATGTGAAGGCTTCAGGGACATCGGTCTTCATCTTTACTGAAAACAGTATTTTTTCCAATTTGCGAACATATTCGTGCTCCTCATTCAGGAATAATCTTCCATTTGCAACATTAGTACTTTTCCATGCTGAGGTCCTTAGAATGGTATCGATGGCATTTATGCCTAAATTCTGTTTGTAAATTCCACATCCGTCTCTGTTCACTAACTCAGACACGATGCTTGAGTTCTTCTCAATCATTCTACGACACATTACTTTCATTTCCGATCCTCTACAAGATTTTATACGTTGTGCATTATCGGTACAATTTCAGCCGTGGCGTCTCATGCTTCCAAGAACTTTTATTTCAGGAACGTAGGAAATATGATTAAGAACACATTCGAGATATTAAACAGAATAAAACCGGCGTTGAACGAAATTTAAATTGCCGCCTTTTCTCTTCCGTTGCTTACGTCATGCGCGAACTCGTCCCAAATTCGTACGCCGGATTACCGTGTATTGTTTCCACCATGCTTATAGACAAAACTGCACTATAATAAAGACGTTATCTAGAAACAGAAAATGGGAGGTTAATCAGGAAAGGTCTAATGATCTCTACCGGAATTCATTTGCGCTGCAAGTGTACCCTTGTGCATTAGTTTAAACCCCAGTGACCTACAAGTGCATTTCAAATTGTCCCGGAACTTTTTGTACAGACCTTGTATATCTCACTCTTCGAGTAATTCACGTCTTAATTAATTATCCCATTAAGTCTTTCCCATTCATAATTAAGGAAGAATGTGAAATAAAATGTCGCGAAATAATAACTGAATCCCATTGCAGCCCTTCAAGTAAGCAATATATAAAGAAAAGCAAATGAGCTAGAGTTGATTGCTTTCTAACTTCGCAACAGATTAAAGAAATTTCGCTTCACTTTTTCTTTCTGAAAAGAGGTAAAAGAAAAGAAGACCTTGAACATGTCACCTAGGCGAGCCTTGTATTACTTTAAAGTTACTTCGAATATGAAATCACTGACGCGATTTCTGGTGTCGTCCACTCTAAGGGCAATGCTGTCGAAACCTAAGGAATCCCACAAATAGGATGAATCTCCTTCCGCCCATTCTTTCCTCCTCTAACGTAATTCACATTGCACCTTCTTCCTCGATATTCATGGTCGATTCTTCCTCCACAAAAATACGTCCTCCAATTTCCTCGTCTTCTTCCTTAGGACAATCAGTTAACCACACCAAAGTCTAATCAAATTTACCAGAGTTTCATCCGTCGAATTGCACAATGTGAGACCTTCATCATCACCGACGATTGCGTTGAACAAGGAGAAACCGAATAATGCAAAGGAGACCTTCAATCGAATATCACGTGTATCGAGGCGTGCTTTCTCTAGAAATTGGTGAAAGGAGGATCTAGAGCAGAACTATTACGACACCATTCTGACGACATACCGCAATAAAACAATCTAATAAAAAAAGTAGGTACATCAATGCTGATAGGAAGTTGGGTGGACTTTTCTCGACTTGTGAGAAAGTCATCAGCTGCTACGTAAAGATCAAATAAAAAACGAAAAAGGGGACACATTCCAAAATCATAGATCGTCCGCAACTTTTATTAATAAAAGTAATATTCACCACTCTTTTCCAATCGATTTATTATCACGTTCACGTCTGTTAATGGTCAGTAACGGATCACGACTGTGAAACATGTTGGCTTAAAATTAAAAAAGCTAAGAGAGAGTCCTATAGCAATCGCATATCGGCGTTTACGTACCGCAGACAATGGAGTCTTTTGTGTTCCGGACGCTTGTGTTTATGTCTTAATTTTAGCTGTTGGCTGTATTCGTTTACTCGAACAAACCCAACCTTGTCCTTTATTTATGTTTATTATTTATGTCGACATTATTTTCCGGGACGAAACGGTTCGTGGTACGCAATCGTCCAGTACGAATTTTGTCCTTGTGAAGCAATTCAAGGGTAAGAAGGCAGGTAATTTTTTTTCTTGAAGCAAGCCTTTGTTAATTTCGATTCGAATTAGTTTTCGTACTCATGCCAGAGTCTTGAGCAATTTACGAAACAATTTGATGGACACTTTATTCAGCAAAACTTTAAGCAAAGAAAAAGGAAACGGTATTTAAAAAAGTGCCAGATTATCAAGTCCTTCATATCACGGCCAGGGATCTTTCTTCCGCCGTTCAAAAATGTTTCTAAGTGAAGAAAGTGCTTACACTAGATTCACCCTTGGAAATGATTTTCAAGAGCGAGGCCAATTGCCAAGATTCCAGTCACCTTTTCAGGATATGTCAATCAAATTTATAACCATTACCTTGGTATAATCGAGCTGTTATAAGTAAAATGGTTATTTATTTCACAGCACATAGGATAACATTTATTGAATTATGATTTGGTTATACTTCCTCTGCATTTTAAATATACATATTTCAATAGTAAATTATCTTTTTATTCATGGTGAAATAAAAAGTCTTATCATTTGTTTGTTCCATGTTCTGCGCGTTTCTCAATTTATCGATATTTTGTCTGTATTTTCACTGTACTTTAGGGTGCTCACTTTCCATATTAAGGTAATTGTTCTCCTTCTGATAAATTTAAAAATTCAACTACTGTTACATCATTATTTCTTTTATTTATACTCGCACATACCGTGGGTATACCTCAGAAGAGAAAAAATGAATATGAAAAGTGCATAATTAACATTGAATGAACAAATAAATATTTCTTCCAAAAAATAATGACAGATTTACTAGTGTCGTGTGTTATATAAGAGTAAGCATTTCGAAGGAATGTTATCTCTGGCGTAATTTTCTGCTGAAGCAAGCTGTCTTTGAACAGGAAATTGAAACATCTCACTGGAGAACTAGGATTTCTCAATGTAATGCACCTCTTATCTATAGGTGCTCTAAAGTAGTGAATATGATTTGATAGGATTTACAGCAGGTGATATTGACTCCAGATGTACTATGCCATTTAAAAGACACCAATTACCTTTTTCAAACTACTTGTAACATTTTTAAGTTTTCCTATTCCTCACTCGTTGTCTTGTTCACGAATATTTTGAATCAAAACTTGACCAAAACAACATGGTAGAGATTGAAGAAAGAATTTCCCATAGTTTTGATGGACACAGAACTTTATGAAAATAACTAGGTATATCTGTTTTCACAACACCTTACAGTTTTCAACTTCCTTTTTATTTATCTCTCATATTTTACTAATTTTAAATGTTTTCCAGAAATTACCCAACTGTGATGCTACTATATTTTTTTAGGCATCTTCTACTAGTAAAACTTAAATAATCACCAAATAACTTTTGACACTTTTTGATTCAGAGTTCACACAGGTTGTACAATACAGAAATGAAGAAAACATACAGATATGATAATGTTATTTCAGAGATTCTTTATTTAATCTACACACTTTAACCATCATTTAAGGTAGGCAGTTACCAGCCACACTTTTAGTATACAAATTAGAATGGTGCATTTCTCCTTACAAAGACCTGAATTCCTTCTGTACTTCTACAACTTGCTATAAACTATGAATATATTTTTGGTCACTCTTCCAAGGCATAGTGAACAACAGCACCATTTCATATAGTTACTGACTTACAAGAAGGTAAATTCATTGCATGTTAATTTTTGTTAGCAATGAATTGGACAGAAATGCAAGAAAATTATCACATGGAATTGATAAATCAAGCAGGGATTACTAACTGCTGCTGGTTTGTATACAAGGAAATTTTTAGAAAGGCAAAGGCACTTAATAGTGCCTATAAAGTGGATAGAAAAATTAATCCATCCACAATATCTTGTTGTGTTCAGTCAAATTTTCAGTCTTCTGATTTCTTGGAAGTTTAGAATTATGTCCAATAATAAAATAACATTGATAAAATACTCATTTTTTTGGAAGCAGGAATAAGAAGGTGAAGTAGTTGAGGAAACTTCCAAGATTTTTTGAAACATCAACCAGTAAATCCTCTTATATTATGTCATAAAGGAATCGTAGACACTTTCATCATAATATAAAACATTTCTCCATTTAAATACATTCATTTCATGCTAAACCTGCAATCAACAGTAATAAATTCACAAAGTAAAAGAAAATGTTGCTTTCTCAGTCAGTTAAGAGAAATCTAAACAGCTGCACTACATCATTCCAGCTAAATCTACCATATACAGACAATTACAACATACATACTTGTTAAGAAATGTTTATGCATGTCTGAGAGATGCTTCTAACAGTATGCCATTCATCCCACTCGTACAGTAGAAAATGTATAACAAACACTTGCTAAAACATTTTGGAATTTGTAAACAAAGCTATGCTTCAAATGAAATGCAAATAAAAATTAATAAAAAGCTTTGGGCTCATTTCACCTGCTGTGCGTTGACTAGATCATATAACTGGAATACTATCAGTGCATTTCCATAAAAATCATACTGTACATCCTTCAATCAACATATTAATAGCTGTTTATGCCTCAATATTCTAGCAACTAGAAATCTCATGTTTTACAATGCAGGAAATCATGCTATATGATGCAGGAAATTGTGCTATATGATGCAAAATCGTGGACCACAACAAAATGAATACCATAAATGTTAACTCAGCCTAGTAAAAGCTATATCAAAATAATACATCGCTTGAACTCCTTCGCCTTGGAACTACCTCTACAACTCACAAATTTGAAATAAACTGAATATAAAATCAATTCTTATCAAAATAAAATCAACAAAAAATTAAGGTATTTAATATTGCTCAATGTCAGTTTGGAAATAAATGGTTTCTCAGGCATACAATGAAGTATCTCTCCATGTTACCACAAATTATATAAAAACAATTATTGAAAGAGGAATAGATCCTTGGTGGTGCATTTGCTACCACTTCAGCTGGGATTCTTCACAAAGAGGGTATTACAGGAGTCAATCCACTGGAAATTCGCTCCACTTTCAAGCTGCTCATCCTACATCCAGTTGATTTTTTAGCAGGTAAAATAATTGGAAGCACAGTTACTGCCAGGATAGCAAGGATGTGAAGCCACAGGTACATGTGACTACAGAATGCAAAGCAAATCAATCAATTACTCGACATAGCATGAAACTAAAGCTAAAATAAAAATTTTAACCAACTAAGTTCAGAAAGATTCAGGGGAACCCAAGATAGCAGTCATTTCCAATTATGGCCTTAACTGCTTAATAGCATTTTGTTCCTCTACAACTGTAAACTGTTATACCTATAAAATGACTTCCTTTTCTTAATTATTCCTTATTAAGGCATAAATGTAATTTTCACAAAGTTTCTAAGTTGTAAAAGGAATAAATTAAATTTGTATAGGGAGTGAATTTTCATGATGGTGAAATAAGGAGAGCATTTGGCAGTGATAAGTGAATTCCAACCAGTGCAACCAATGCTTTCTATCGGTGTTGCAGGTTATGTAGTTTTATTTTAGTTATTTATTTTTCAAATGTTTTGCTTCGTTTAGGACAAATTCTCAGAGAATTTCACTGTCATTATTAGCAACATAAATATTTGTTAAAAGTAAATTATGACAATCTTTGAAACAAGTTTTTTGCCTCTTGGAAGGAATTGGCTGCTTTGACGAAGAGACCCTGCTGGCAATAACAAAAAGTAGAGTCACAAATTTTACCACAGATTGCATGTGTACATTCTGCCATTAACATAAGCTAATTTGGTACTGCAAGATAAAGAGAGATGCTACGGCTACTAGAGTTTGAACGTATGATACAATTGAGGAATCCTTGTCAAACATCCCGTCACAAGTTGTCTCACAGTGTCAGAAAGTGTGCGACTACCTCAAAATCTGATAAAATGCACATAGAAAAAAAGTTACATCCAAGGTGTCCGCTATCCAGCGATTAAGAAGTTTCCTGAGTTTTCCAGGGTAATATTTTTATTTTTTCAGAGTGTTCCAGATTTAAATGGGAATATTATTTTAGCAAAGTATTAGACATGTAGTGATAATTAAATTATTACACTTTCAGGGTCCATGAAATGGTGACAAACAGTTCATAGATGATCATGATATTTTATTGGCACCAAAGCCGACTTTTAGACACAGACAACGCTTTTGTGGTGCGTATTCACCATTAAATATAAATTTGTAAAAAATAAATCGGTCAATAGTAGATAACATAAGTTATAACCAGTTGAATATCCTACATAATGAGACCAAGTTTGCAATTTCACGTCGATACCTTTCTGAGAAAAAGTAGTTGATAGTGGAATTATTGGAATTAATGTAAAGTTTTTAGTCAAAAATGAGTATGTAAATACGATATTAAAATTCTGTTTTGATTGAATTGATCCCATTTTAGAACTGAAATTTCAAAATGAGCATGCATTGAGGATATTCTAAAATTTTTTTGAGGCACTTTCCCACAAATTAGAGGGTTGAAACTTGAGGTATTGATGGAAGCTGTGCATATCTGACAAAAACCAAAAAGGTGTCTTTGAAATTATCCTTCGTTTGACGCTACGTCAGGGCAAATAATCTCCTATTTAAATGCTATGTGGCAATATTAAAGATTTTTTTAATCCCTTCTCAATAACATGGAAACTTCAAACTTGGCATGTGGATAGAGATCATGAATATATTTTATAAACGCTGTTTAACGCTTTGTTGATGATCCTTGGTTCGATCCCAGTGAGTTATTTACATTCCTCAATGCATTTCTTATGGAGATAACAGAAACCAATTTTAGGTACTTCCCGGTATGATATCGACTTCAAACTATGCATAAATAAGATCAAGTCCTACCAAGTTATAATGTGTATTCACATCTGCCAATAGTTCCTGGGTTCAACACCTGGCGTCTCTAAAATTAGAAATTGCAACAATTTTTAAGATTTTTTTAACTGTTTCCCGATAACATGGAAACAAACAACTCTGCATGTAAATAGAGATCATCAATACATTTCATATGCATTGTTTACCGTATCCTTAATGGTCCTTGATTCCATCCCAGACAGTCATTCCCATTACTTTATTCATTTCAAATGTGGATAACGAAGTTTATTTTAGGATCTTCCCAGTATGATATGGAATTCAAAATTTGAATTAAATATGTTTTATCTCAATTGTTATATGTACTCACATTTTGCAAAAGGTACTGCTACTGACACCAGGCAGCCCAACTATGTTGAACTTATGGCGGGAACTTAAAATTATTTATGATTCATTTACCGAGAAATTCTACGGCCAGGCATGTGAACGGAAGTAAAAAATCGTAATTCTTTTAAGATTTTATTAAATCTTAGCAAAGTATAGTACTTTAAACATATGCATGCAATATGCCAGCAACTTTTACTCAGTCATTTGTTGTACAACAACAGATATAGGCTTCCCCAAGTAATTTCCAATTTTTTCTGTCCTGAGCTTCTTGTTGCGGTCTTCTTCTTGGTCTCTTCACATCTCTTGGTAACCAGTTGAGAACTGCAGATGTCCAACGGTTGTAGTTTCTTCTCACAACATGGCTGGTCCACCTCCATTTTAGTGATCTTACCTTATCTATGATGTCTGTAACTCCAGTCATCATTCTCACCCAAGTGTTGCATTTCCTCTCTCTTCTTGTGATTCCAAACATACAGCGCTCCATGCTCCTTTGCGTTGTCTGAAGTCTCTGGGTTATTGCAGCATTTAACACCCAAGTGTCACTTCCATAGGTCAAGACAGGTAAAATGCATTGGTTGAAGACATTCCTCCTCAAAACCATTGGCATTCTTGACTTTAGAATGTGTGAGTTCCTACCAAATGCGCTCCAGTCTAGTTTCATTCTCCTGTTTACTTCATTCATCCTGTTTTTCTCTCCTGTTATTATAAGTTGCCCCAGGTATGTGTATTCCAAGCAAACATCCTGAGGTTTCTCTTGAAGTTTGACTGGTTCTTGCACTGCAAAAGAATTATACATTACCTTTGTTTTTGTTAGGTTTATCCTGAGTCCTATTTTCTGTCCCGCTGTGTTTAGCTCTTCAAGTCTTGAAGTTAGATCTTCTGCATTAGCTGCAAAGAGAATTATATCATCTGCAAAACGGAGGTGACTGATGTACTCCCCATTTACACTTAAGCCTTTCTCTTCCCAATCAAAGATTTTAAAAACTTCTTCTAAAACGGCTGTGAGATAGACCGTCACCTTGTCGAACTCCCATCTCTAACTTGAATTCATCAGTCTCTTCATGCAGCATTACAGAAGCTGTGGCATTTTCATAGACACTGGGCAAGAGACGAATGTACTCAGAATCTATCCCTTGATTCTTCAGAGCTTTCAGAGTGGAGGAGGTACTTACCGGGTCGAAGGCCTGTTCATAATCCACAAAGCAAAGGACGAGTGGCATCTTGTACTCATTCGTTCTGTTAATAATTTCCTGTAGTGCGTGGATGTGGTCCATAGTGCTGAATCCTTTCTGGAATCCCGCTTGTTCTCTAGGCTGGGCTGAAGACAGGGTCATCTTAAGACGTTCCGCTATTATCCTCATGAATGTCTTGTAGACAACTGGAAGGAGGCTAATGGGGCAATAGTTCTTCACATCCTCTTTGCTTCCTTTCTTGTGCAGAAGGGCAATCCTTGCGTGGTTCCATTCCTTGGGAATCATTCCTTGTTTTAGACAATTACTGAATAATTGTGATAAAACATTATCAATCTCTGTTCCACCAGCTTTCAGATACTCCGCCAACACGCCATCTGCTCCTCTTGCTTTCCCGTTCTTCATCTGCTTAATCACCACCATTACCTCTTCTTGGAGAATTGAGAGGAGATTTTGTGAGCTTTGGCTTTCCTCTTGGTTTTCCTCTTCGGCATTTCCCATCTTCTTGTATAGGTTGCCAAAGTATTCTGCTACAGTCCTCAATATTGCTGGTCTATCATATGTTGTTGTGCCATCTCCATTCTGTATGGCTAAACGGGTCTTGCAAGTGGCGTAGACAGGATTTGCCAATGGGGGGTCAAAGGCATCCGAGAAAACAAAAAAATGCCTACCTTACAGGGGCTAGCATATTCATGCCCACTACTTGCTACAATATATGTCAATTCTTTCAAAACTTTAAATGCATTGAAAACTAGAGGAGCTTAACACTTGTGTGGCCAACAGATTTAACTTTCCAAGATAGTAGTTTACATAAGTGAACTATTGGAAACTTATCATAAGTGTTGTTTGGATTTCTGGTTTGGATACGTCCAATTTCTATTAAAAAGTCATTTTTCTCTATGCTGAAGTTTTTTTATTGTTGTAGATATAAACTTCCCGAGTCTTTGAGAGTTCTTTTTTCCAAGAGGTTGACAAGTGTGAGATGGAAAAAATTAGTAACGGTTATTTGGCAAGCGATATAAAACGTAACATCCACTCATTAGATCCCCCACATTGGCGAGCTTATGCTTATTTGAATATCTTTCGTTATTAAACTATATCATCAGCAGAAATTGGAATTTAATTGGAATGTAATTGAAATTTCTCCAGCCCAGAAAACACAATCAATGTATACAAATAATGATATGAAGTATATATACAGCTTATTGCACAAGGTTTATATGCGCCGTGCCAGAATTTTAATACAGGAATCTGAAGTTAATTAGATTTGATAACTAAGATATTTTATCAAAAAGAGAATCTTTCAATTCAGTAAAAACCTAAACTCAAAAATAATGAAAAAGCATTCTCAAAAGTCATAATTTTATTTTAAAAGCAAGAATGAAAAATTTTAAATAAGAAAATCACAGAAAAGGTTTCCAGAATCTCCATTTTAGCTATGTCATCAATCTAGGACATTAAAATGAAGAATTAAATCTAATGCTTAAAAAATCATCTTCTTTGTTCTTTTCCCATTATTGCAGGAATAAAAGAATGTGCTTTTGTCCTTCAATATACTTTTAAGAATAGTTTGAGAATTCGGAATTTTACTTATTTTCCAATGAATAATCCAGTATCCAAGCCAGACGACTGACTCGAGTGAGACTTGTCAGCTGCATTGCACGAAACATCTACTCGAGCTATTATAGGAGTGACTTTATCCTTTATTTTTAAAATTACCTCCTCTTCTACGAAACAAAAAATCTTTACATGAAATTTTTGGGTATACAATATAATTTTTGGCATACAATTAAGCCTGATTATTCGTTATTTATGTATTAGCTAGTATTCAATCGAATGTGTGATGTGACGAATTTCTACGTGTTGTGAATTCGTCGTGAAGGCTTCGTGACTCTTTCTGAAGGCTAAGTTGATAATGTGATTATTTGTGAAATTTCTGCAAACTGGACCATATTACTCAATTTATGTATAATATTATGTAATATTCACTAATTCGGAGTTTTATTGCATGCATCTTTTGTTTTGTCACGTTTCACTTTGCTCACTTCATGTACGTAAATTGTGATATCAAGCACGGGTCGGAAATGCTTAGTCTTACTATTGTGTGGTATCGAATTTGAGGCTAATATTCTTGATAAATGTCTTTCAGAGTGATTGTTGCTTATCTTTCCTTATTTCTTATTTGGTCGTTTGCGTTGCTGGGCCTGTTGTCTTTCTAACAGCTGATTTCACGAAAATAATCGAATGCCGTGTACCGGTGGATGTCAAGGTGCGTTTGTCTTTGTATCTACCTGGCGTGTTGCAACTGTCACATACCGAACATAATAAATTCGGCTGTATTAAAAAATACAGTAGACTCTAGATTATAGTTGATATTATAATTGAATTTGCAGAATTAAAGTTACATACCGAGGTGAAAAAAATGATGACGTCAACTTACACTTATTTAGACAAAGTAATAGTTAGATGGTTTAACCAGCAGAGAGCTGAGGCAAACCCAGTCTTATGCACTGTGTGTTAAAAGAAAACAAAAATTTTCCATGAATTGAAAATTTGAAGGGGTATTGCATGACCACCTGGTTGAAGGGATAAGTCGGGAGATTTGTTGGATTCTATCACCAGAGAAAAAATTGGCAGATCAAAACGGAAGCTGAAGAATCTAAATCATAGTTTTAACATTTTATCAAATTTATTTCAAGTCATCAAATTGCACTTCCAATAAATCTGACTGATTTGCTTCCAAAATGGTAAATTATTAATAATATCATCAAAAATTAATTTATGATGATACCTTGTATTGCTCCAATACTTTTTCAAATTTCTATGGAAATTCGGTTATCAAATTATTTTTGTAAATACACATCAAATTAAAAGGTAATCATAAAATAATATCAGTACATTTTCTATAATCCAGAGTAATGATGATTCTACTATGCAGACTTTTAATCATCCAGAATGCTTAATAAAGGAACAAGTATCTTGGCAATTGTCGCTTAACTCATCTTGAGATGTACCTCCAATAATAGCACTAAATTAAGACAGTCCTAATTTATGCATCTAATAATGGTCATTTCACAGAAACCACATGGCTATTAACTTATGTTTTCCCGATAGAGGCCTTGAGCTATTCGCAGACTGTGAAAAGAATTTTCTGATGTCCTTCTTTACCTTATGAAATCCAAACTAAAATCTCCTTCGAACTGTTCACTGTGAATTTCTCAAAAGCCCTAATCACGGTTCAAGCTTTGCATTCACACTATTAAAGCAGTTACATGCAGAAGATCTAACTGAGCGTTTTATTAATCTGTTTATCTCTCAAACGTAATCTTAATCTCTGTTTTCAGGGTGCAAGTTTTGAATTACTTCTCGAATGTGCCCTTGTATTTTTTCGAGGAGTAAACAAATTATCACATTCGACTTTTTCTCATGGGAATCTTATCTTATGTTGTGAGTCATATAACTAAATGATAGGCTTAAGAAGTGCTTGCGTTGAACATTGTGTGCGTAATACTCATATCATAGCGTCCTACTGATATTGATAGGCTCACTCTGCTACCGAAAACATCACTCTAGCTGACATCGGAGCCATATTTACGTGGATGCGAAGCTTTTGCTGATTTTATCAAGCTAACACATGACTAGTTGTGTAGCTCTAAGATTTGCAAGATGATTGGGGCTTTGCACTCTTTAGCAGAAAAAAAGGACAGAGCTAGTCATAGGACTTGACTCTTGGGGGTGAGGGTGGTTAAAACCCCCCCTTGCTGCGCCACTGGGTCTTGCATTTTGGGTCTTCTTTTCTTTACCCTCCCTCACCTCCTAATTCCCCTCAACTATCCTTTCCACCATTGCTAGGAAAATAGACAGCGGCAAATTTTGGAACTATAATGAGAGAGCGACCGCAACGATATTTTTCAGGGGTGACCACTCTCCGAAAACTTTTTTGCTAGCAGTACACGGACTCTTTCAAAGTTTTCTAATCAATACATAAGTAAAAATTATAATAAATTAATAAAAATAAAACACCACTTACAAATAGAGTCTAAGACTTGGCCAGAACTCCAACAGGATAAAAGGAAGCGTGGTGTAAGCCATAACCACTCTGGTAGTAAGGAAAGTAGCAAGATCATAGAAGGCCTTCATGCGCTTGGATTCCAAAAAGTGATCTCTCAAGCTACGCCTCACCTGCAAAGATGGACTTTTATTATTAAAATGCGAGGAATAAAATAAAGATGAATAAAAGAATAATTTGAATTTCTCGGGAATGACATCAGAGACAACTCTATTGGAGAATTGGTATGCAAAGATGTTGAGCAAGAAAGACTTGAAAATACTAGTTTGTCAAGAAAATTTGATTGAGAGAGGCAGCTTCGGCTGAAAACCTTTTAGAAGACTTATTTAGTAGGAGTCTCTTTCAAACTGGGAATAAAAAGACTCAAGAGATTACTTAAAAAACTTATCAAAATATGTAGAATACAGATCAGCCTCTCGATACTGACTGAAACCAAGGAGAAAAGCAAGATAATATTTCAAACGAGCTTTTAATAACTAAAAAAATCTGTCTAATTTAATATGACACTTTTAACTTCTAAGATGTTGACTCATACTGAATAAATATATACATGAACAAACTTATAAATGCATTAAATGGAATTGCAGCAGATACAAACCTTAACATGGTGGACAAACAACTTAAAGAAGATAAACTTATCATTCAGAATCATCCCAACAATTAGGGTTTTCCATTATTAACTTAATAATATTTCACATTATATTAGCTTAAAGCAATTGCATCGAAGTCTTATCTCTGAATAAAAATTAACATTAAGAACAAGAAAATATTGCCAGGATAACTACTTCGATGAAATTTGATAGAATTCCATCAAATAAAACAATTTATTGAAACAAAAACACTCAATATGCAGACACTTGTAATATTAAGGAATTGTATAATGCATATTATTGTTACAAGTGCTTTTGTTTCAATAAATTATTTTGTACCTTGCCACAGCATTAAAACGTGACATATGAGAGACTTCACAAATACAAATAGGTAGAAGGAAAAGCGCCTAGAGGAAGACCAAGGGACAAATATATAAATAAAGAAGAGGTATCAGGAGTTAGCACTAGATAGAGAGAAATCGCAGTCGACCAATCTACGAATTGAATGACCAATGATGAGAGACTTAACAATCTTTCAAAAGGTACTCATCTAGCAGCCATTTGGACATGCTGTTGGCTATCAAATAAAACTCTTTGTTGGGTATGTACATAGATGGGCAGTATCGAAAATACATGTATTTGAAATACGTATTTTCGATACTTATGTATTTTGTATCAAACTTACTTTTTGCAAGAGTACTTTGTATCTAAAACAATATTAAGAAGTATTTTGTATTTTGAAAATACATAAAAGTACAAAATACATACGATGTTTCATAGATGTCACAAAAATCTTGGCTGACTTTTCACGTGAAAAGTAAGCTTAGCCAATGAGAAGGCAGGGATCGGTATGACGAATAAATTGCCCTTTATTCCACTTCTGTAAACCTCGTTCACTCTACAACCAACTCTGAAAATGTGGTCGCTCGCACTCTCTATTCTAATCCCGGCTCTCTCTTGGTACTCTAAAAGATTGTGGTGCATGTGAGTAGTTGCTATTGACGGAATCGGTTTAAAGGAACAATGTCTGGTGACGTATCAGCAAAATGTGCGATATTAGATGGGAAATCTTTCTCTGTTATTCATGAGTCTGAAAATAAGGTGAAAGCTCAGTGCTCAGTTGAGCAAACCTGGTGCAGTGACTATCATTAGTGGATCTTATGCAGCCGCAACAAATTTCAAGGCACATTTGAAGATAAACTCAAAATGTGTATATTACTTATGTTACGTAATTATATTAATTTGGAGGACTGCCTCTAGAGGGCAGACTGGGGTGACTCAGCGGCATGTCGCTTTCTTTTTTTTCTCTCCGCGAAGTCGCGGGTCAGTTGGTCTATGGTAATTATCAGGCTACCATTATCTAGGGGATCCGCAATGACCATTATAACAAAGAGTATCTCCAGGAAAAGAAGCAACCACATTGCTGCGGAAATCAGGTGAGTGCCCTAAGTCTTACTCCAAAACCCTCAACCTTTACTCAAAAACCAAAAACTTTTCCACACTATAGGGATCTGAAATTAAAAAAAAAAAATTTTCGAACCACCCTAATTTACCCTAAGTCTTAGTCTTAGGCAAATGAGACTACATTTAGTATGACACTCATGAAAAACTGGAGGGAATTGGTAATTTACTAATAATAATAATGTTTTAGATTGAAGATCAAACATTGAAGAGATGCTCAGCTGCATTGGCATACAGGAAGTTTCGCGGACCACATACACCTGATAAAATTGCAGAAATGCTTGAAGATATTCATATTTCATTTGGTCTCTCTCCTGGAAAGAGTGCTTCCACAATAACTGATGATGGTGCAAATTTTTCCCAAGCTTTTGCAATGTTTGGAGTTGATTTCAAAATGAGAGTGATTTAGATGAAGAGAGTGATGAAAACTCCTCCATCTCTCTTATGTCTCAGCATGTGAATGATCTAGTTGAAGAAATAAATTTACCTCATCACATTAGGTGTGCTTCACGCACATTAAATTTGTAAGCAACCTCTGACGCTACCAAAATAATAATGTCACGTGTGCATCATACAGCCTTGGGGAAATGCATCTGGGCAGCCACATTCTGCTGAATAGATATTTTCAGTTCTGGGACAGAAACTTGGTTATCCTGGAGTTACAAGATGGAACTCTTTGTATGATGCTATTGGTCAGCTATTGAAGCACAAAGATAAGTTACCGGCTGTTTTCAATGTCCTTGAGGCCAAAGTCCAAATTAAAGAAGCTGAACTGAAGTACAAATACTATGAAGTCATGACTCCTATTGCCTTGTGCATCAACAAACTTCAAGGAGATGGATGCTTCTTTGGTTTGCTGCTGCCTTCTTGGTTTGTAGTCAAAGGAATGTTAGAGGAGATGGAAAAATAGGTTTTCCACAATTGTGTTCCTTTGGCGACAGGTCTCAAGTTAAACCTCGAGAAGAGGTTTGTCAAATACTTTGCTCTGAATTCAATGATGCCATTTTGGCATCTAGTGCTCATCCATTGTTTAAATTGAGGTGGCTTCCTAATGGCCACACACATGCATCAGATCTTGGTAAATGCAGCAAAAAGAGTTAATGGTGAAGCCTTCTGCTCTACAAGTGATATCTGTTCCTCCAATGATGATTTCTTTTCCAGGGAACTCTTCATTCCTTGGAGTGAACAGGAATGAAATAGAAAGTTTGAGATTTTTTGGCGCCAAATCTAAGTGCTTGTCAATGTTAAGTGAATATCCAACAGTTAAAAAATTGTTCATTCAGTACAACACAAGCCTCACGTCTAGTGCTCCTGCGGAGAGATTATTTTCATACGCAGGTTTCATTCATAACTGCAAAAGGCATAATTCGTCTGACACAGTGTTTGAGACCTTGTTGTTCTTAAAAGGAAATCAATCATTTTTATAAATGGAATTAAGGTAAACTAAAAACATCTAAATGAATTAAATGTAGTGTTATTCATGGTTTTCAAATATTTTCCTGCATGTAATCTTCCAGCCGTAAGCTATATTTTATGCAAATATGTTAATTGAGCTGCTATCAAATGCTCTAATATACCTATCAAAGAATTGAATTTGCAACAATTTTCATTCAATAGTAATCAAGGGTTCTTTTTACTTTTTCATAATGTATTTTTAAAATGTATTTTGAAATTACTTTTGTATTTTGTGTCTAAAATACATTTTTCAGAGTATTTTGAACTTTGTATTTCAAATACAATTTTTGAGAGTAATTTGTATTTTGTATCTAAAATACAATTGGAATGTATTTTGCCCATCTCTGGGTATGTATATATGGTAGAAGCCACTTACTGTGGCTTAATGGCCAGAGGATTTTGCCAAAACTATCTTAATTCCTTTTCAGAAAAAGGACAATGCTAAAGAATGTTGGATTTATCGTACAATTAGCCTAATCTCTCACGTGGCAAAAATACTTCTAAGGGTTCTGAATAGATGGATACAGGGAAAAATTAAAGGGCATATCAGAGAAGAACAGCTTAGTTTTCAATGAGGATAAGGAGCGAGGGATGCAATTGGGGCGATTAGAGTACTTGCAGAACGAAGGCTAGAAATCAATTAAGATTTATGTGTATGTTTTGTAGATTCTGAAAAGATTTTTGATATAGCCCAGTGGCCAAAACTGATGGGGATATTAAAGAAATATGGGTTAGACTGGCGAAGAGTAAGGATAAGCTGATGGAGAATCGGATTGGGCTGAATTGGGGTGAGACAAGGATGTCCTATATCACCAACGTTTTTTAATATATATGTAAAAGAAATGGTGAAAGAAGCATGGGAAGATATAGACAAGGGAGTAAAGGTTGGGAAGTAGTGAAGTCTGTAAGGTATGCAGATGATGAGGCTATTGTTTGTGAATCCTTAAAGGGTTTGCAAACATTAGTAAATGCTCCTAACTATAAAGCAAGGGAGTTTGGAATGAAAATTAACGTAAGTAAAACTAAAGTAGTGAGGATCACTGAGGGAAAGAAAGCTAAATTAAAAGGGTGGATGGGGAAAAACTAGAGCAGGTGGATACATTTTCCACAGAGATGCAAAGATGAGATTCGTAAAAGAAGAGCCTTGGCCAAGGAAGCCTTTATGAAGCAAGAAGAATTGATGACCAAAGGTCTTGACAAAGGAATTAGGAAAAGATTTGTAACAAGAGGAATGCCAAATCTCACAAAATCTCCTCTCAATTCTCCCAGAACAGGTATTGGCAGCAATTAAGCAGATGAAGAATGGGAAAGCAGGAGGAGCAGATGGGGTGTTGGCAGAGTATCTGAAAGCTGGGGGAATAGAGATTGCTAATGTTTTAGCACAATTATTCAGTAATTATCTAAAACAAGGAATGATTCCCAAGGAATAGAACCATGCAAGGATTGCCCTTCTGCACAAGAAAGGAAGCAAAGAAGATGTGAAGAACTATCGCCCCATTAGCCTCCTTCCAGTTGTCTACAAGACATTCATGTGGATAAAAGCTGAACGTCTTAAGATGACCCTGTCTTCAGCCCAGACTAGAGAACAAGCGGGATTCCGGAAAGGCTTCAGCACTATGGACCACATCCACACACTACAGGAAATTATTAACAGAACGAATGAGTACGAGATGCCTTTCGTCCTTTGCTTTGTGGATTACGAACAGGCCTTCGACTCGGTAAGTACCTCCTCCACTCTGAAAGCTCTGAAGAATCATCTGAGTACATCCGTCTCTTGCGCAATGTATATGAGAATGCCACAGCTTCTGTAATGCTGCATGAAGAGACAGATGAATTCAAGATTGAGAAGGGAGTTGGACAAGGTGACGGTTTATCTCCCATCTTGTTCACAGCCGTTTTAGAAGAAGTGTTTAAAACCCTTGATTGAGAAGAGAAGGGCTTAACCCGCTGATACTTGCGCCCTATTTAGTTACGCTTTTACTTGCGTGGGGTGTTTCTACACCCCACCGGACTTTTTCATTTATCACGGTTATCTTTGAAAACTTTCTTGATTATTTTTATCTGTTATCATTTGTAGATCTTTTTGGATATGATATCTAAATTCGACTTTTAAAATTTTTATGAGCTATTCAATAATAATACTCAAAAAGATTCTGTAATGAAATGAAAATTTGGTGTCACTGAAACGGCAAGGAAAATATCCAAGCCAATTGGAATGATTAAGTAAAGGAAAATCTTTTGAATTATTTATTGATTTCTTTCAAACATTCTTCATACGTCTGGACGAAGTGTTTTGCACAGATGCGTCTTTCACAATATTCGCAATATAGTTTAGTTTTAATATCTTTGTTTCTCAGACAGATAACACATCTACTGCTGCTCTCTTTACTTAGTTTTTGGCAAGATTCTTGAGATGTGGATAGTTTTCCAAAATTTTCAAGTTTCCTTTGTAATTCTGTACACAATTTTTTTGTGAGCACCTTCTTATGCAATATAATATACGATTTGGTCAAACCCTTAGCTATCTCACGAAGGAATGCTCTCCTGTTTATTTTCACATCGGTATGTATACTTCTGTAAATAACAAAAGTATTTATTTAGTAAGTGGTAAAAAATTGCCACAAACCATATTCTTGTATTTCTTGCTATGCTATACATTCCACACATTTCATCCACCGTATCAATCTGCCTTTGGTTGAATTATAGAATGTTATCATCTCTGGCTTTTTTCCATTCGTGGATGCGTCAATGGCCATCTATTTGTCCATACTTGAAATCAGTAGTACATTACTATTCTTTTTTAGTACGTACGATACCAGGGAAATAGCATTTCTAAATAGAAAAAGCTGCTGTATTCCTCTCTATATTTTACTTGCACAATTTCCTGGGGCCTCTTATTTTTATGGATGTGTTCAGAGGCCGAGCATTAGCCTCCCAAATATTTCCCTCGATTCAATACACCACCCCCTTCCGGCCACCTGCACCCCATGTGCAACCTTCAACCTACCGCAGTCTCCTTTCTTCTAACATTTCTGTTGGCCATTTCCTATCCCCTAAATATTGCAACATCCTTTCTCTTGATACTTCTAGATGTTTCCACCCGAACCCTTTTTCTCCTCCCACTGCACCCTTGCATCCTCTGCCCCTGATCCCGGTCAGCAACCTGCACTCCCTCCACAACCCTAAGACAATGACCTCCTTTGCCGAATTACTATAAAAGGGATGCAAAAGTCTTCCAGTTCGTCTTTTCTTGGGTGGCGCAGTATAAAGACAGGTGTCCCCACTCTCAGACGCAGGTTCGGTGAGTGTCGAGAGTTCGCCGCGACATTGTACAGGGACTAGCGCTTGGCTTCAAGCAGCATACATGTAAGTGTAATGTACAACTTGTTAGAATAAATGCACAGAAACGAAACTAATGAACTTATTTTGGCCAACCTGTCTGGGGTAAATCAAGTCTGAGTGCGATAACCGCGACAGATGGTCCCAACCAGGGTCAACTTTTCCATGAGCAAATCTTCCACAAGAGGCACGCTTACAAACAATCAGCCAGACAGTCCACTTTACAGTGTCCTTGGGAATATTGCCTAGTTTATGAGGACCCTCTCGTTGAGTGCCTACATATACTTTTAAATTTTGAGTATAATACACTGCACCAACCATGAGAGCTAAAATCTTTATTCCGTATTTCGCTGGCTTGTTTGGTAAATATTGTCGGAAGGGGCATCTGCCTCTAAATGGAATCAATTTTTCCTGAACAGTGACTTACTCACCAACAATGCATAGCTCCTGAAACATTTAACGAACAATTGAAATTCTTCCTTAATCGGTGCCAACTTGTATATTTTCTTTCTCTTTTCCCTGTCTTTGGCATTGTCAAATCAGAGGCACTGCAGTAAACATTTAAATCTTTGAAAGTTCATAGATTCCATAGAAATTTTGACTTCCAGACCATCTTGATCCCACAGATCTAGTAAGTTCTGACGGCCTGATTTATTAGCCGCTAAATAAGAAAGTAGCCGAATTATGCACCTCAACTCCAATTCGTCAGTAGGCCTCTCATCTCTAGACCTCAAATATTTTTGGACTATTTCTGCAATTTTGACATTGGAATTGTTTACAATGATCCTTACTATATTATGGTCGAATGTGATGTTGAAACAATCAAGTGGACTTTTGATATTATTCCTATCCCCTTTGAATCCCACTGGCTGAGATAGGATGTTGTAAATTTACTCTACGGCAGGGCTCAGTTTTACTCCACTTGTTTTAATTGTCTTTACCTAATAGAGAATATTCCATGGCTTTCACACATTTAGTGTCTCAATAATTGATGTACGCTGAGACAATAAAGCTGGAAGTGTCGTGCTCCAATTTTTCTGCTGAAGCTTCTGAAATTTCACTATCAGAATCATAGAACTGCTCTTCATCTGAGAGTCCTCCAGAAAGCAGAGCAAATGTTTCTGTGTTAATTTTAAGAATGCAAATCACTCATCTAAAGCTAAAAAGGAAACAAATAGATATATCTAAGTTGTTGCTGTGATTAGCGTAATTTTCCATTCACATTTTGTTTGAAATAGTACAAACACATACCTTGCAGAATCGAAGTTGGTGCGAAGATTTGCTGTGACATTAGTTCACAGTGTACAAAATGTTGCGATATAAAGATAAATCTTTACTACGTGACCAATAGCTTTCATAAAATACGTCCAATTCTGAATTTAGCAAATAGTTTAACTTATAAGAAGATGGGAAATAAACGAGATCCTTTGGATACATCAAGGAACCAGTTAGTTAAACGTATTACAAACAGCACAAGTGGGATTATTTTATGTAAATGCACTTAACAACAACAACCACAAATTTTTACAATTCCTTGATTATCTCAGATGGTGGAACACAGGAATGAGAACAGAAAGCGTTCAACAGTTAGCCGGTCAAAAGTTACAAATACTGGAACTTCGTAAACTTTATCTCAAGAAAAGAGAGCACAGTTTTAGGAAAAAAACGTCTCATTTCACCTAAATCTATCGAAGAACTGACAATTTTCTCAGAAAACGTTGCAAACATTATAAACTAAAGCTACCAAGAAGAAGGGGTCATAAAACCAAACCAGGAAAAAATGGTCACTTTAAGAAAGCGGCTGGGGTGTAGAAACACCCTGCACGAGTGATGGCAAGTAAATGGGGAGTACATCAGTCACCTCCGTTTTGCAGATGATATAGTTCTCTTTGCAGCTAACGCAGAAGATCTAACTTCAAGACTTGAAGAGCTAAACACAGCGGGACAGAAGATAGGACTCAGGATAAACCTAACAATAACAAAGGTAATGTATAATTCTTTTGCAGTACAAGAACCAGTCAAACTTCAAGGAAAACCTCTGGATGTTTGCTTGAAATACACATACCTGGGACAACTTGTAACAACAGGAGAGAAAAACATGATAAATGAAGTAAACAGAAGAATGAAACTTGGCTGGAGCGCATTTCTTAGGAACTAGAACATTCTGAAGTCAAGAATGCCAATGGCATTTTAGAGGAAGGTGTTCAACCAAAGCATTTTACCTGTCCTGACCTACGGTAGTGAAACTTGGGTGTTAAATGGTGCAATAACCCAAAGACTTCAGGCAACGCAAAGGAGCATGGAGCGCTGTATGTTTGGAATCACAAGAAGAGACAGGAAACGCAACACTTGGGTGAGAATGATGACTGGAGTTACAGACATCATAGACAAGGTAAGATCACTAAAATGGAGGTGGGCCAGCCGTGTTGCCAGAAGAAACTACAACCGTTGGACATCTGCAGTTCTCAACTGGTTACTAAGAGATATGAAGAGACCAAGAAGAAGACCTATGGGCAGGGGAATAGAGACATCATCAAGTAGTTAGGTGTAACGTGGCAATGAGAAGCTTAGTAGAGAGAATATTGGAAATTACTTGGGTAGGCCTACATCCGACGTCCGATTGAAAATGGCTGATAATGATGATGAGATATATATCTATTACATATACTTCCTTCTCCGGATTCATTCATGTATATAGATAGATAGATAGGATACTAATTCACAGGCTAAATCACAAGCGTCATTAACTTGAAATTTTAAGGACGTATTGGCCATAATGTGAAACCACCAGAAAAAATGCGATTTTGAACCTCAGTGCCATGGGTTCGATTCCAAATGGTCCCAAAGTCCTGATTTTTCCCATTTAAAAGAATTGCTTTGATTTTCGGGAATTTTTAAAAATTACTCCCCGGATAGGTAGAGAATCAAATCTCGATGAGCCTATAGATATGGTCATGATCTATCAAAAACATTAATGACTTTCACAGAAAATATCCTGGGATCGGTGCTAGGACGATGCAAAAATCTGGCATTTAAAATATATTGATGTAGTCTTTCATTATTTTTTTGATGCACTTATAGAAATGATAGGAAGTTCTTGCTTTGCTATATATACCTTATGGAATATATATTCCTAAGGAATATATATTCCATAAGGTATATATATATATATATGTGAAAAGTAAGACGTCGTTTGAGGCACTTGCAGCAAATATTTCTTCTTGAATTTTCACAAATATTTAGAGATGGTGATCTTCTATTGTGCTGCATAGGAAGTATCACCAGAAAGACCTGGGTTCAAAAATTATAAGAATACTAGAGCTAGAGAAAGATCCTACCACTTCTATGCCTCCATATGTTAAGTTACAAAGTTACTTTGCTGAACTCAATGCATGGTTAGCTTACATGACTTAAAAGGAGATATTGAATCACCTTAATCACAAATGATGACTCATTGAATTGTAACTTACAATTAAAAGTCTGAAAAATATTACAATATTTGTTAGAGGATTATATTGATGAATGAGAGATCCTCGGTTAGTGGATAAAAAAGACTAAAAAGATACTCACGCAACGAGCAGCAAATGTAAAGAGAGCTCCTCCAAAGAAGGTGAAGTAGTACCCTGGATAGAAACCATGCCAAATAGCTGACAGAGTAAATGTTAATATAGTTCGATATGCAGGAAGAGTTCGCTCAAATACTATCAGACGGAGCCAACGTGTGGTGCCCTTGTTCCAAGCTTCAACACTGTCACGCAAGCTGAGGCCAAGCTAAAAATACATTAAAAATTTGCAGAAAGAGATAATTAGTAGTACATAAGTAAATCCTACACAAGCATTTTGTGATAATAATCTCAATCTTTCTTATAAGTTATTTCCTTTCTTTACTTAATCTTCCTTAATAATTCTGATAATACTTAGGTAAACATACAACATTATTTGAGCATAAAAATATCAAATTATTAAAATATTTTTTCATGATAATTAATTTTGCCACCCAGCTTTGGTAATTTTGGCAATTCATGTCGAAATTTTGAGCCAAAAATTGTCATAGAAGATAGTATTTGATTACAAAAGAAAATTATATCTATAATGCGGGTTGGTCAATGGGTATTAGGTACATTTCTATCAGAAAGAAATGAAAATTGACCCACCCTACTTTCTAACAAACATCCATAACATTTCTGCATATTTTGCATTTTTTTTGGAAGAATTTTGACAAATTAAGAAACCATTTTCCCTAATTCATATGCACTAAATCATTAATATTAAGCAACGCACAAGCAATAAATGTACTTCTTTGCCATTAAATCACTTCAGAAACATTGAGAAACCATCAAGAGAAATTGCAAAAATTTGAAATGTTTCATAAAAATTTAAAATTTTGACTAAAAAGCGCAGCCTCAGGACGTAATTGGAATTCTTATTATGGGGATCACAAACTTGAAGCACTAGCCATTGACCAATTTCCAAAACTCCTTTTTGATCCACCATATAATTCGCATTGTTTTTCTCCATTTCTGCTTGCAAGAGCAAAATTCACATTTTTACAGGGCTTTACATCACTATTTATAGTTAGATGGAGAATTTTCTAATGGCAATAATTGTAGGCATTGTCTTTCATGAGTAGTGTTTTTAGTGATAATGACATTGTGAAAGAAGGAATTGTGATTCTTCAACCCTTCACTCTATGTTTCTTCCAGCTAGCCTCTTCACCTCCACATATTTCTTTTTTTCCTCATCATTCATTATTTGATCCATGTATTTTAACAGAGGTCTAACTCTTACGTTCTTCCCAAGGACTGCTCCTTCAAAGACTATCTTTATTAAACAATAGAAACACAATGAAGTCTGATCCTAAATTTCTTTTCAGTATTTAAAACATAGTGAATGTAAAAAGAAAATAGCACAACTATGTCTTATTATATTGAAACTGATTGCAAAACAATGTCAATAAATGTTTCTTCCAATCAGAGTATTTTTACAGAGCTAAGTTGCAGCCCAAAAAAAGAGCTACCAAAAGATCATTCATTAAACAAAAGGTAACTCACAAAATTCCCTGATTTTTCCCAAAGTTTTCCAAAAGAAAAAATTCCATGAGTGGGCTTTCCAGATCAATGAACACCCTGTAGAAAAGTACCTAATCCTACAATTTACAGATTTTTTACTCTCTATGATTTCATGAAGTGCTGAGAAGTATATACTTTGGTATACATAAACCTCATAATAAAGAAATCTCTATACATAAAATATACCTCTTCCCAAGCTCCCTATTCTCTTCTATACAAATATGATTACCATATTTAATCCTAATTTTATTTTGTTGAGAATCAAATGGCACTTGAGTTGGTATGTAAACTAAAGGACTAGAATTGAAAATTGAATTCATCTTCTTACAGAGTATTACTTAAATAAACAACTTGGTATTAAAAATTTAATTTAGAGTTAACGAGAAAAATGTTCAAAAAATAAATTAACATCAAGCAATAAGGCTCATATGATTTTATAATTTTTAATAAATACTGCTTAATAGAATTATGTTGTAATGACAGACTTCTATGCTGCTTTTTAACCACTCCAACCAGTATGGAAGCTTACAACTCCATACCAGTAGAAAGGAAAAGTAATGGAAGTCCACCTCTACGCAGATTTAACTCATAAGATAATACTGACAGAAAATTTGGAACGCAGAATAATTGAGGTATACTTATACAAATTTATTGCATTCAAATTCATTTATATTAGTGAGAATGGTTAAAATAAGCTATTTAAATTGTTTAGAGGGAGCACATTCAAATCAAACTGATTCCTACATGGGATTTATAGAAGATTGAAAAAGCATACCTCAAATCCTAATATGTCCACATTTGATACAAGATCCCATTGAGCTTTTCCAGTTTTCAGATCATACCCATTGAAACCTAACCCAGAGGCATTGCAGATTGCATCAGCTAACAACCATGCATGATAATATTTCAAACGAGCAATTGTGGTCACTGTTATCAGGTATAAAAGCTGGCCGGCAACTGTCCAGTTCTCCACAAAGTCATCCTCTGTAATAATAAAATTTATACAACAATGAATATAAAGTTGTAGGGGAAAAATACATAAAAATGATAAAATTGCAAAATTGTTTTGAAACAGAGAAGACAAACAGAGGACAGCAGAATACAATGAAGATAACTCATCATCTACACAAAATGCAAGCAATCCGCATTTTTTCATCTGAACAACTGAAAGCAATTAGCTATATAGAATACATTTTGTTAGAATGTCATTAGATTAATCACTGAAATGTTATGTTTCTCCAGATTAACATTTTGTTAAATTACCTGAGCATCCTAAGTTTTCCAAGCAATTTTTAGAAGAAATAGATTCACCTTGGATTATTTAAGTTGTCTATTTCCTTGATATGTCACAATAGAGTATTTCCATTCAACCCAGTCTACGATGCAATAAACTAAACAATTAAATTTAAAAGATCAATCCAAATAAATTGTACTGTAATAAACCTCCTTTCCATAAATTGTACTGAATTTTAAAAATATTCACATTTGCATGAGAAGAAAAGGTTCCAATTAAAATTGAATATTATAAGGTACGGAAAAATAATAGTTTCCTTGTTTGTTGGTATAAAATTAGGTCTTTTTGAAAAATAAAAAAAAAAATTTAATCCAAAGTGTAATCTGCAATAAACAGATTAGGGAATCTATGAATGAATTGCTTCTAAATAACAGATAGTTTCATTTAGGAAAATGAAGCTATCTGTTATTTAGAAGCAATTCATTCGTTGAGCCAATTTAGGATACTTTCTTATGAAGTGAACCACACTCTACAAATGACCAACCAGTTTGCCAACAAGAAGCTGTTTTCAATTTTGATAGTAAATCAACATTGAATTTTCCATTACAGATATCCTTTAACATGCTTTGAATTCAAACCTTGAGATTGTTCACAGGCATCATTGACCTCGACTTAACACAGAGCATGGTACCTACTGTGCCCACAAGTAATGCCCTCACAAATGTAATGTTACACAAGGATTTAGATATAATTATGAATTAGTGCGATGGATGGCTCTACATAGACAGCAGTTTGCTTCTATCAGCAACAGATGAATATTTACTCAGCCTTTGAGGAAAAACCTAATAAAAGCAGGCTTGGTCGGGATTGCTACAGACCAGAAATTATGAAATTTCAGCACTCTTCTAGGATTTCCAGGACAAAAATTTTCAAGTGAAAATGTCAGTTCTATTAGAAGTGGATATTTTAAAGATGGTGCAAAATTAGGAGCCAAATTATACATGGACACCTTAAACTAAGCAATAAATATTGTAGCGAAATAGATTAAAAACAGGTTGGTTTTGAATAGAGGTTATGCTTAGGAATACCATCAGGGAGCCATAGCGGAATGTTTTCATGAAGACGGAAGAGAATCAAAAGACTTGAAGTAGTAGTAATGATTCACGTTGGAACTAACGATGTGAAGAGCAATTAAGATATTGGCCAAACCAACCAGCCAACAGCCGAAGATAAAGATACAGCAGCAAGCATGTACAAATACATTATTAGATTGTGTTGTTCGCCTTAATTCCCTGCAATACCTATGAAATTTAAAATTTAATGTTAGTTAAATGAAAAAAAAACGCTATTACAGCTTGCAGTTTTATTTACTTTTTGATACAATTCATTGTCATTATATACGTTTTCATGTTATATTAAATCAAATAAAAGCTAATAGAAATGAGACTTGATATTCATAGAAGTATAAGATTTATTGTATTTTGATTACATTTTATATTTGTTTTTCCAATTAATATTTAATTTTAAACAATTTTCAATTTAATGATTCAGAACTTGTGTGTAAACGATGTTTCATGTAAAAACGCTCATCATTTGCTAAATGCCCTTGGCTTATACATTCGGAAATATGAAATCTCAAATGATCTAACTCTACTTACCATTTGTAAAAACTGGCTGCCTCGATAAAATTCCAATTTTTTAGAATTTTTGTCCTTGAGTCAAAGTATTCATAATCCGTATCCTTATTTATTGGAATCACAAATGCAGGTATAATTGGAAATTGAGTTCTTTGGAAGTTAAATGTTAAAATTGAACTGGAATACGTTAAATTTATACGTGGAATCAAAATTCTCTTATTGCATGCGGTTCCATTTAAAACTTCAATCAATAGCATCACAACGCATACACTTGATGCTGATTCTTGTCCATTGACTAATGCTTTCTTTGTATTTAGGTTTCTTATCAATAAAACAATGCGTTCAACTTTCAATAACTTATGCAGTGGCAAACCACTATCTAATAGTCAAAGAATTCATAAACTCCACACGATAGATGTTGATTTCAATGTTAATATCACAAATTGTTTTATCCTAGCTATGATATGTTCTCTCTCTGTTCACCTGGTATTCTATTACGTGTATCAGTATTAATAAAAGTAAAATTATCATTTTTAGTTGCTAAAATAACTGACTTCAATATTATATCTGAGTGTTTTCGTAAATATCTCCATGCACCTCATTGATAATATTATTTTCATCTCCTATTATTTGATTAGGTATTTGATTAATATTTTCCCGAAAATGAGGGTATTGCGGGGCTTACCAATTCTTTTTTAAAAATTCGATTAATTCTGTTTCACTTGGTAAGGCTCTCATATTTTGAGTCAACGTCACTATGAAAATAAGCAAATTTATGCCAACTCGTGACACAATTTTCAATTAAAGTTGTATGCGATCCATAAGAGGCAACTGATAAGATTTGCCGAAAATCACTGCACAGAAGTATCATTTTCCCTCCAAATGGATTATGTTTATCAGTTTCATCGCATAGACCCTGCAATAATCTATCTATGATTTTCAACACTTGTAATGCGCACATAGAAATTTATTTTTATATAATAACCAATGATCATGTATTTCCATAGCTACTATTTGTACAAATCATTGCTTTTCGATAGATTTTGACATTTGGGGCCTTACACAAATTACGTAATGCAATTTGAGAGGAAGGGGGGTCCAGCCAGGCATTACCATCCTGGTATATGGGGGGAGGATGGGTCCGGTCAGTCCTGGTACGTCGGGGGAGGATGGGTCCAGCCAGGTGTTAACGTGGGGGAGTCCAAAATTGGAGAATTTTGCATTATGAAACTTGTGTATGACCCCTTGCAACATTTTCCATGTTTTTGAGAACAAAAAAATTAATCATTTGAAATTTTATTCACAAAGCCCAATTTTAAACATACATTACAGAATTTGATGTTATTTATACAAATATATAGCTGCATTTCAATTTCCAAAGTTTACTACAGTCTGCTAACTAAATATTTGCAGGTTAGAGAGAGAGTGACAATCGCATTTTCGCTCTTTTCGTGGGAGCCAATAGGAAGAAAGGTGTAGTCCCAACTCCCAAATCAAATCTTACAGTAAAAATTTGCTATGTTGCAATAAAAGCATGAAAATACGAAGATTGTCAAAATCGTTTAAAACTTTGTCAGTATGCAGTGGAAGTAATACATGTCAGCATGATTATTAGGGTTAAATACTACCATCATCGCAGAAAAAACAAAAATGTTTCATTTGAGAGAAATTCTTGATTTTTTTCTGGTTTCGTCTGAACGAGTACCTTCAGTTCTCTAATTGAAGAAACATGGAATTTTTTACATCAAATTCTGCTTCAGTTCATTCTCTTCATGCTCATTATTAGTTTCAGAAATATTTTTAGTTACATTCTGGTAGGATAAGGCAAAATCTTTAAGGCCCCAGATAACGTGCTCTTATGTCTATAAACTGTCACCAAATGGGCTTGAGTTCGAAAATAGGGGACATAATTCTCCTATTTAAATATTTTGTGGCAATTTTTAAGAGTTTTTTTAAATCCTTTTCCCTATAATATGCTAACGTAAGATCCAGTTTGTGAATAGAGATCATAAATACATTTCATATGAGTGTTTTATAGCCTACCTGATTGGATGCTGGAGTGCCATTTATATTGTTCTATGCATTTCAAATGGGGATAATGGAGTCTTATATTAGGACCTTCCCCCCATGATATCGTCTTCAATATTTGAATTAATAAGTTCTTTTTACTACCATGGCGTTATAAGAATTCACATCTTCCAAAAGATCTTGGGTTCGACACCAGGCGTCTCTACTATTTGAAATGCATGGCGGGAATTCAAAATTTCTTATGATTGATTTATTGAGAAGGTAGAAATTCTATGACCATGCAATTGAACAGAAATAATAAATGTTTCATAAACACAGTTAATCATTTACCTTATAATCATTGGTTCGACATAAGGGCAAGATTTGCATTCTTTCATTCAATCAAATGCAAATACGGAATTTCTTTTCAGGACTAACCCAATAATCAACTTCGAATTTTAACAACAGTCAGAATATCCCAAAGCAGATAGTTGAATGCAATTTCATCTTAAAAAGTCCTTGGTTAGACACCAGGTCACTTGGATACAGAATTGATTTTTACAGAGAGAAATTTGGGTTCTTATATCCTAACTTTTCAAACCAAATAGAACTTTGCTAAGTACAGTACTTAAAACATATGCTTGCAGTATGCAAGATACTGTTACTCGTAGATACTAGTAATAATAATATTATTGACCAAATACAACATAACTCTGACACTGCAAGAAAATTAAAGGAAGTATGTCTTAGGACTAGTATTTTCAAAAATATATTTGTCCTATAGTTCATACTTTTATTGTTTATGGAAATAGAATAGGTGGATGCACTTACAGCCAAATAGTGGGTACATAAAAATAGATGAATTACCAACAAAATCCAGAAATATTAATTAATGAGAGGCCAAGAGAATGAAACTAAGTGGTCACATCAGAGTCTTCATAGAGACAAAGGATATTCAATGGTACAAAGTGAGCTCACCAAATAGAATTCACCAGCAAATCAAAAGAAATCTTGTTCCTTCAAGACTTTCAATTTTAGACTCAATAGGTGATATACATATGTCTTTTGATGAAAAGTTTTTTGAAAAGTAAAGTATTGAAGTTTAATGCTCACCTTTTACTCTTTTAACTGGAAACAATGGTGATAAATAAATGAAGAAGATCAAGCATACAAAACTCTGGATAATCTTCTGAAATACCACTGGAAATGGAGATGGCTCAATCACAACTTTCCTGCCATTGGAATTGCTGTCTAGATTTCCCTGTGAAAGCAACCAATCATATTTCCTTTGTATCTGAATAATGTAATCTTATTTACTTTTAATATACCTCAATATCATATGAAGAATAAAGTAATATCTTCAGTCTAGGAACAAATATTCTTTTATTGGGTGTGAAAGAAATAATTAAGGTGTCATATATGGATAAAATTGCTAATAGGTACATTGGGAGTGGATATTTAAAAAAGAAGTCCTAAGATTATATAAAAAAACAGCTTATTTATGTGACCACCATGATTTAAAGACACTCTTAGGGTCCTATAAACATAAAAATATTTTAGCAATAGAATTTGTATCGTAGAATATATAACTGAAAGAATTACTACTTTCTTGGGGCACAGAGAATTACTCCAAAAGCAATACTTTTAAACATCTAATAGCAACATAATCAATACTCTGAGCCATACTGTTATCTAAAATGAAAAAGAGCATACATTAAAAAATATATATATACTAAATCTGTAGATATACTACCAATGAAAGGGCAGCCAGATTTCATTTCATTAGAAAAATAAGTATAAGGAAAATAATTTGAATACAGGCAATATAAGGTGAAATAAAATCAATAGTGAGGGGAACCTTACTGAGAGGAAATACAGTAGAAGTCCGTTATAACGAGAGCTGACAAAAATCGGAAAAGTACTCCTTATAACGCGATACTCGTTGTAGCCGATTTCTAACAATAAGTCTAACTAAGCCCGTCTTCTTGAATCCAAGGACAGCAAATGCGTCCGAACGGAACTGTAGGGTTTTTAATTCCTATGCAAATGCTTCAGAATGCATAAAAGAGAACATTCCCCACAAAAATATTATTTCATTGGCTCATAAATCATAACCAAAGTGCGTCCTCCAACATAAAATGTGGATCATTATTGCTCAATAATCGTATAAAAAATAATCGGATAAACTATGTAAGAACGAAAAGGATTTTATTTGAAATATTGTAACAAAGCAGTATCACAATTGATGGCCACTTGCAGGTACGTACTTGCATCCTATAGTTTATTTTTACTCCAAAGATATCGTCATTCCAGTCAATTCGCATTAATTGTTTCCCGAAATGCTGTACTTAACGATAAATTCACTTTTTCAGAAACATTTAAAGTAAGAATAAATTAACCTTAACAGAAGTTAGAAGAACTTTACAATAATTGATAAACATATATTGGTGTAAAAACCTGATTTCTCGGTCTCACTCCCCATAAAAAAGCATTTACTTAAGAAATGAATCTCTGTTTTAAGTTATTAGTACAGTGTTTGGTGACGAAATGTTCTACATGCTTTAAATTCATTAAATCGTCCACTGAAGTGTTTTTAGCTAAATACAAAGAATTAAGAACCCCAAATGCTTGCGAGAGGGACTCGCTACTAGGGATTTTAAATGAATCTTCTTCCATACTCTCGATATCCGACAATTCGCTGCTGTCATTCTTTTGCTGCTCTACTAGTTGATCGTCGGTCAGCAAACCACAAGCAGCAGTTTCCGCGTCTACCGCAACGAAATCATCAAAGGAGCAGTTTATCTCCAATATGCTGGACACAGTTCTACAGCTTTAGGGCACTAACTCCGAATTCAGCTCAGCAGATCCATCCATAGAATCATTTTCTGTATTTTTATTAAAACCCGAATGTTTGAAACACTTATTTATACTTTCGGGTGATATTTTCCCCCAGGCCAATGCAAACCCATGGATTGCCTCCAGGACATTCCATTGGCGAGTTTCTTTTGACATTAACTTCCTGATTAACGTATTAACGAGGTGTGATCGAAAATGGTGTTTTATAGCTCGAATAATGCCCTGGTCTAATGGCTGCAACACACTTGTACAGTTAGGGGGAAAAAACACAAGCTCTATGTTCGTCAATTTAATGATGGGGTGGGCCGAACAGTGATCCACGAACACCACAATTTTTCTGATTAAATATGTATAAAGGAAAATTGATTGCAATGGTAAAAAAGAAAAATTCTCTTAAAATAAGATAAAGGTTATTCCAAAAAGAAACCATGTTTTAATGTGTGAACTGAGATCAAAAAATAATAATAGCATATTGCAAGAACTTACGTAATAAACAGACAGAATTCTTCCACATTACATTGAGCACTTGCGTGGATATTAAACTAGGAAGAGAGTTGTTTAAGTGAAGATATTTCTTAAAGCGTGATATTTCCCCCAAATTTGTGATATACTGAAAATATGACTATGTAGATCTAGCGGTAGAGTTTTTATAGCAGAATAGGTTCATTTGATTTGCAAGCTCAATGAGTAGGTAGAAAATAGCAGGAGCAAAGTGATTGCGAGTGACGCATTGGTTTTCAGAAATCAACTACACTGGAAGGGAAAGGTTCATCATGCTTCGAGAAATCAGGAGGCCCTGTCAAATACCTACGAGTTGGGAAAATAACTCCAAAGACACTGTTTTCCAGCAAACGATCTCGAATCTTTGGTGAAAGAGGTATCTCCGTTAACATGCGAAACATATTCTCGACCAGCAATTGGAAGAAGCGCTTTCAAATCCTTTTAGTCCAAAGATTATTTCTACAAACTGAGTTTCATCTCGCTGGTAAATTTATAATTTTATCACAGAGATATATAAAATTATGAGGCAACCATATCTTACATTCGTTTATTTCCCTGAAGGGTAGATTAAAATAAAAACTAATTTAACTTGAGTGGAATTCGAACTTGAGTCTTTTATATGCCGATCAGATATGCCAAGCAGCGTCGCAATCAACTCAACACAATGTAATTAGTATTTAGATACATTTAGTAATTAGATACCCCCTGCCACGCGCCACTGGCAGATTGCAGGGTTTAAATGTAAATGTTAAATGTAAATTTATGACATTTCCAAACAAACTAAGAAATCCATTTTAGCAGATTATAAATAATTAATTAAGTCAGACGTTCATAAAATACCTATCCAACATGACTCTGGAATCGAAAACCCTCTGATTTACCAATAAATTACAACTTTTAAACCAAACTCTAACATCAAAATTGACTCTTTAATCATTCTATCTTAAAGTTGGCAAATTTTGTGAGATTTTCTCTGATAATTTGGAAACATATACTGCTAATGGTTTGTTTGAATGTTTAACATCATGAGGGAAATATAAGACTTTTATTTGCAAGGTAACATTAACAGTAAATGTAAGATATAATTTCTTAGCAAAACGAGTGCAATAACATCTAAATTCCTTAGCCCCATGGTGAGGAAGGAAATTTGAATTAGCCTGAGGACAGTTTCCACTGGGTGGCTGTGGAAAGGAGGGTCGTGAGTCCAGCTGATATAGGCAAGAAAAGGAAAAATATGCCCGGGGTTCGATTGTCTTACTTTAGTGATAAGTGAGAACAAGTTATTGCAAACGATGACTGTAACGTGTGTCACCGAAAAAAGTGTTCATGGAACGATTTAAGGTAGCGATTATTCCGACAGCATTTCGGTGATAACTGTTAGGAACAGCGTTGCCAAATCATACACAAAAGTGGGTGGAAGTCGTCATAGAAGTGTAATTTTCGGCTGCTGCTGGTAGTATACAAGGCATGGCAGTCAATTAATTTTACATGATTGATCTTTATTATGCAAATGACATGCATGGTATGTATAATATGGTAATTTTATAGGCATTAAACCTTGAGAAAATAAGTAAATGTGTTTTGTAACTTATGTAATTAACTTATAACGAGTCTATTTATTTCTCTCCATGTATCAGTTTGTGTAGACAATTGGAGTTGAACGGAAAAGATCGGTTGTTTATGCATATAATTTAGTCTACCAATTATTTTCATGTATACAAACAGTAGTATAGGTTAAGCTTTTATCTATAATGTAGTAAAAAATGTGAAGTAGTAAGTTTTGAATTATACAATATTTATACGGAATTCCAAATTAGTTAGAATGTTTGAAAGCGAGGAAATGAGCTGGATTCATTATGTTTATTTGATCCCATGTAGATTTTGGTCCATGTGTCGCAAATATTTGTGGAGAAAGGTACTTATTGTAAAAACACAGAACTAAATGGATTCATAAGAAGTAAGATATCTAATTCTCACGACTTGCTTTCTTTCAGTTTGGCAGGATATCCTATCAATGTAGCTTACCCAATAAGTGATTCATGCTGATAGAATCATTAGCCTTCTTAAATTTTCTTTATATAGCATCCACCTGAACACCATCATAAAATGCTTTTAAGATTTACTTTGATATGTAACCAGATTTTTGGTGATTGAATCATGTTGAATGTCCCAGGTGAAAACAATCCTTTTTATTGACATTAAAGTGTTTGTACATGGGACTTAAATAATCAAAGACAATAATTAAGCTAGACAGGATTAAAATGGAAATTGGTCTATCATTCAAAACATTTGCTACAGGACTTCAAAATAGGCTCAACTAGGTTAATCCCAAGGGTAAGAGTTCCAGCTGATAAATACAGTAAAAGTGAGAGTTGGTCCCTATCGGCACTATCCTACTATAGTAGGAACCTTGTTCCAGAAATATTTAATATGAGGTCTGTACTTTTTAAATATATTCATAATAACAAGTTCTCTATTTGTGTCCTTATATGCAGTGCAGAATTCTTGAAAATCTGTTTCATATTTAATTCTTTGTACATACAATGTATCTTGGTACTGCTTATCCTAATGCTACTTATCCTAATGTGATCTTAGAATACATTTTTATAATGTCTCAGTTGAAGAAATTTTTCATTCAAAGTATATGAGATTGAATATTGAGTTGATACAGCTTTGTAGACTTAATTGTAACTTAAATTTCTTAGTAGATTGGTTTGGAAAGTCTGGTATTTGCTATCTGTCAAAAATTATGAAGCATGTATTATTATCAAGGTTGTTACACTGGTATTTTTGAAATTTAACTTCCTCGTTGAGAATCAATGGGCTCTTTTGCTAGTAATAAATAAAAATGTGTCATATGTAAAACAAACCGTACGAAATTTGTTTGCACCAACCTGTAAATAATTAATCTTCACTTTTTTCTAAGAATAGATTAATAAATTATTAATAGGACTGCATTAGATGTAATTTACAACTTACACCTTGTGGTTTTGAATGTTTCAGGAAGTTCTGTCCATTGATAAAATCCATGTAATCATTGTAGAAAACCATGGGTCCAGCCATGAAAGCTTGAAAGTGGAACATAAAGCTTAAATACTCTAACAGTGATGGAAGCTTCCTGAAATAACAAAAAACTTAATCATTAATTAACAAAAATTTAGATATACGGAAATTTTAAACACTTCAGCTTGAATAGGTTAGATAAAATATATTAAGATACATAACAAATGAGCATAAATGTCAAAATAATGATAAAATACATACAAAGAAGTTTCGTACCTAACTTCACAAAGGCATAATTCAAGATAAAGACGAAAATAAAATATCAGATTTTCCACAAAAATTAATTATGATGACCAATTCTGCAACCAGAGCAGCATCTTTAGGTGTGGGAGTAACGAGAGAACAATTAATAAATAGAAAAGATGGAGTAAGGAGGTGATGGAGATGAGGGGGAAAGTTTTAATCCTAGTAAAGAATGTCAAGAGAAAGCAATTTCAATAATCGCAAGGACTATTATAATTTTGGGTGAGAAGGCCAAAGCAACCTTTACTTTCTCCATATACGAAGTATAGAGAAAGTAATGTTTTCATGAACAAAATCGACTTCGAGATTACAACGGAAATACATATTTTGGGGTCCCTAGAACACGTTTTGACCATTTTCGGAATGATGTCTGTGTGTATGTGTGTGTGTGTCTGTGCTTGTGGGAGCTCTGACGTAAAAACTATTAGTCGTATCAATACCAAACTTCATATATAGCACTGTAGTGGTTGCTGTCAGAGTTGATTAGTTTTTGGAGTAAATCGGTTGATTGGAAGTGGAGCTTTTTGCTTCAACCCAAATTTCCGTTTTTACAAACTATCTCCATAAATATGATATTTAGGTATATTCTATTACTTATAAAAATTTTAGAAAATGTAATTTACTATAACTTTTGTATTAAACATATTTTTGTATCACCGGTTGTTTAGGATTTATTCGTGCAATACTCATAAACCGGAAGTAGCTGAATATGTACTTTGTGGGCGCTCTGGGGCGAAAGGCCAATTTCATCATTTTTCATCAAACATGTCCCGAAAAACATTACTTATTATATTTGTGATGTAAAAGATAATATGATATAAATTAATCACTTATCTTCCAAGTTTAGATTGAATACAGAGTTCAAAAATACTGTCGTAGATAAATATTCACATCTTATATATGGAGAAAGTCATGTGCTGGCCACATCAGATTTTTTATTTGTGACATAATTCATGCTGAGTTGTTAAATGACATTTTTTCTCTGAAACAGAATAATAGAGCTCTTAAACGTAAAGGAAAAATTATTGTTACAGCATTAGATAAAAAAATCAAATGTCTTTAGGAGTAAAAACACCATCTCTCCATTAAGATGGAAAGGGAGCACCAGAAAATATACAGGGAATCAAATGATAGCTAGTGATGGAGTACATTACAGAGAAGTTCTCAGAAGGCATGGGAAACAAGGGAATTTCATTTGGCTCTGCCATATGAAACAAATGAAGTTGTAGGATATCTATTATAAGTAGCTCCTTCTCTGGATAGACCTATATAGGATGCCTAACCATGCTCAACAAGTGTCATTGACTTGAAATTTCTACGATGCACTGGCTCCAGCATGTAATCTATAGAAAAATTCAGACTTTGACCCTCACTATCATGGGTTCAATGCCAGAAGGCCCCAAAATCCCCATTTTCTCCATAAGAGGACTTTTGAAGCACTTACCAGGAAATTAGAGAGTTGAAATTTGAGCAATTGCTGGAAGCCTTGTCTATCCAACGAAAATTTCAAAGACACCTCCAAAGATTATCCAAGGTTCAACCCAAGGTCAGAGCAAATATATAACAAATGCCCATGAAGTTTCTTTTTCCTTTTCACAGGATTCATTTGTAAAATTAAACAAGAAATACTGGTGGTATGAAGTAGACCAAGAGATAGGAAATCAAATTTCTTATTTTGGTCACTTTATATCATTTTCGAATTGGAATTACGAGAACTAAGGCAAAATGATCAAAAATTTTGTGAAATTTCTTCGTAGTAAACAAAGAGTCACCCTGACGACCAATGTAATTGTTGAATCCTATTTCAAGCGTTTTTGCAATAGAATACACAGGGATTTGAAGTCCATACCGAGGCAATGCCATGAACTAATGTCAGAATATCCGCTGTTTAATTTAATTTATAATGTTATGAGCTATCTTATATTTGTATTTCTTTTTGTACGTTCTCAAGTGGACGAAGAAGTCCAAGAACAATAAACATGTTTTCTATTTCTAAATACGTGAAAAACTATATTATATAAACAGCAGGGACATTATAATGGTGGCCAGGATGGGGTGGATGGCCATTTTGGAGTTTTTCCAAAAAATAATTCCAAGGAACTTCTCAATAGGATAGAGAATTCAAAATCACGGAGGTACCATAAAACACGCTCATATTTCTCAATGATTATAGAAATGTCATCAAAAGAGCATGTGCTCAATGCCAGGTGGATGCAAAATTCCCCATTTTAAATAAATTGTGGTGATTTTTAAGATGTTTTTCAATCCATTCCTGATAAAATGGAAACATAATACCCAGCATGTTAACGGAGGGCATAAATACAATTAGTAAATGCAGTTTACTGTTTCACTGATGGTCCTTGGTTTGATTTCAGAGCACAATTTACATTCCCACACACCTTTCAAATTGGCGAATGGAATCCTGTTTTAGGATCTTCCCGATATGATATCGACTTCAAACTTAGGATTAAAAAGTTTTATTCCTATCAGTTCGTTAAAACAGCCATTACTCCCACATCTTGCAAAAAGGTTCTGGGTTCGAATCCAGGTGGTCTTAATTTTCCCTTGTCAAAAGGATGGTAAATTTCGAATATCTCTATGAAGCATTTGCTGAGAAGATAAAAATCCATTTCCTGGCATGTGAACAGCAGTCATGAATACATTTCATAAATGCAGTTTACCTTATAATCATATTAGGTTCAACGCTATGGCACTATTTGTATTCTACTGCATATTTCAAAGGGGAAATACAGATTTACGTTTGAGGGCCTTCCCAATATGACATCCTCAATTACTAGTTGCTGCTATAAAATGCCTCAGCAAATCCTAACTGCTCTTCATAACAAGCATGAGGTAATTGTAATGCTCTTTAATTTCTCTAAAGCTTTTGACACTGTTAATCATAACTTGCTTCTTCAGAATTGTCATAATATTTACAATATTGGTAAAGAAGAGTTTGGGATTCAATTCTACAGAGCTCAGCACGTTGCCATCACTAATTATGGCCATATTAATTTCCTCTTGGGAATATGTCCTCTGTTCTGGGACCTCTGCTTTTTCTTCTTTATATAAATGTCCTTGTGTACCTATTTATCTGAATTCATACCAACTGTAGTTAACTCTGTATTGTATGCTGATGACAGTAACTTAGAAGATATTTCTCTTGATATTAATGGTTAAGGTATTACTCATATGAAGAGTGTGAAATTTCCAGTCGCAGTTTATTGAATCTATTATTTCTTGAGATATTTGCATTCTGGCAATTGAATCCCATGCTTCCTAATTACATCCATTTTAAGCCTTTTGGAGATTTTGACGATAAACTGTGGGAAATACCTTGGTTCCTAGTAAATCACTTTTGTCCTCTCTATGTTGATGAACTGGCTCCGGCCAAGTGTCACTAAGAGACCAAATAATTTCAACCAAAGGGACAGTTAGCCTCTACACGAGAAAATGTATGCTGCAAATAAAACAACCTATAGTCAAATAGTGAAAGGGTTCCAACGAACTTCGAGTGCAAGGAGGTGGAGGAGTATATATAGTCAGCGTGGGGAAAATATTATTCCCTTATACTTGAAGAAGCTGATGGCAGTGTCAACAAAAATCGTAGTTCTTACTACAATGCCTAAAATCCTACGAAACATGATCTTGCTACGTTAATATGTACTATAATACTAAATATACTGCAAACCTGCTAACTGAATATGGTGTCAGAACACAGGTCCCATGCTTGTTACTCTTGTGCAATTTACTTTCTAAATAGTGATAGAATTATTGTGTGTGCATTCTGCAATTTAACATTTCATTTAAAATGTACTGCTTTAAATGAAGTGTCTTATAAGACCCTCAAAGAGTCGATCCATTGGTCTTGCTTGAAAAGAACTCACGTCAGGGCCGTGAACATATTAACGTTGGAATTGAAGACGATCAAGGCAGAGTTAAATTCCTTTAAATCTTCAACTAGTAATAGAGATGTTAATCAGGTGATAGCAAGCAAAAAGGTGACTGCCAAGAATGATATATTTTCCCTAAATTCAGGTGATAATGGACCGTATCCTGTGGTGAATGTGTTAAAAGTGATCCCAAGTTTTCTTGCCCAATCCTTAAAAAGCGAGTTGAGAGAAATGATCAATCCTCTAATAATTTTGTGATAGCTCCGAGTGAGAGCTGTGCAGAAGTGGTTAATTAAGTTTATGAAATTAATCCGTGGCAAATGATCGCCCGACGGTGAGCACACCATAATTTTATCTACGGCACTAAAGCTTTTGATTCGGGTCTCACTGGAATCCCCAAAAAGTGCACCTGCATGTCTGGTGTTTTAGTAAGGAGACCACAGGATGCCTGCCATTCGGACTCACTTTATGATCCTACTTTTTGGCCTATGAATGCCTCTATTAATAAATTCGTTTTTCTGAAGCACAAAACCGTGAATGATGCCTTAGGTATGAATTCTACTGTACATGCAACTGAAATCTTGACCAATAAAACTAAAACCATAGCTACTATTCCCAACATCAGTGAATGGAAAGGCATTTCCACCCAAGACAGTAACAGAATTTCTTGTCCTAAATCGCTGTGACTAGGCCCTCAATACCCTAAATTGAATTCGTTTAATATCTTGTTTAGAAAAAATTCAGTCACTTATAAACAAAACTGAAAATCTGGGGGAAATCTTATCTGATCTGCAAAACATATATAATAATTCTTGCCGAACATTGGCTGAAAAACTGTTAATTAGCTCAATGAGCAATAAGTGGCCACAAACTTCTATCTTATTTTTGTAGACCCGTGGATAGAGGTGGTGGAGTTGCAATTTACTCCAATCTAAATATCAGGGTTACAAATATTGAATACTTAGTGTGCATTGAAAAGGACTTTGAATGCGGTTTCTATTTTTAAATCTAATGTTGTTAAATTTGCTGTGATTGGTGTTAACAGATCTCTGTAAAAGTGCCTGTACAAATACCTTTATTGAATCTGTAAGTGAAGTTTTTCATTTGATCAATCATCATAACATTTGTAATATTTTACTCTTTGGGGATTTAAATATCAACATTCTTGGAACCACTTCTGCAAAAGTTGAACTTACTAACATGCTGAATTCTTTTGGTTTAAGGATCATAAATTCATCACCCACCAGAATCACATCCCAGTCATCAACCCTGTTAGATTGATGTATCACAAATTTTCCTAGCAACGATATTTCCTGTGCCAATGTTCTGCATGAACTCTCTGATCATCAAGCCCTTTACACTAAATTACAGCTGCCTTATTCTCTTGATTGTAGTCAACATTTTATGTTCAAATGCTTATTTAATCCTCATTCAATTAGTGTCTTTCTTAACAGTCTTTCTCATGAAGACTGGTCAAATGTTTTTCTGAGAAAAACACCGAAGGTACATTTAATTGCTTCTTTGATTCTTTTCTTTGCCATTTCAATAATGCCTTTCCTGTCAAAATAGTTCTTCTCGATTCATCTACTAATAAACTGAAATTCTTAAATGAACTAATTTTAAAAGGTCAGTACATACATAATCTGCACTATGTTGTCAAACGTGTTGATAGTTCTATTTGTGCCTTACACCTAACAGAACTTAAAAGCTACAAGCTTGAAATTCAAACTTTCATCCGTGCATCGAATGACAATTCTTCATCAAATAAAAGAGTAAAAGCAGCCTGGAACATCATCAGAAATCTCTCCCAGGCCAAAACTGCAGTTCAGTTTCCTCATACTGTGAACTTTCAGGACTCCTTGTCTTCCAATCCCTTGGCCATTGCTAACGATTTTAGTCGTCAATTCTGCCTCTCATCTCCTAGGCCTAACTTAATGAATTAAAATCTAAAAGGTAATTCTTTCTTTCAAAAACAGTTGGTCAGCAGGTTTTGATGAGATACTATGGCCATTATCAAACAGGCTGCATCATTGATTGCTTCCCCAATATCTTGCTCTTTTAACTCTTCCATTTGTGAAGGTCACTTCCCATCTGCCCTAAAACTAGCTCATGTTACTCCTGTCCATAAAAAAGGATCCTTCACAGATTCACGTAACTATCGCCCCATCTCAATTCTATCAGTTTTCTCCAAAATCCTGGAAAAACTCTTATACTCTCATTTGATGAAATATTTAAATAATTCTAATCTACTTTAAAAATATCTGTTCTACCACCACTGCTACCTATCAACTTATCCAGCAGATTATCTCTTCTTTAAATAATAATGAATTAGTCCTGGGGACCTTCTTCGACCAAAGCTTTTGATACCATATATCATGAAATCCTTTCATGAAAATTAACAACTTAGGAATTAATGGTGTCACACTACAATGAATTATGTCCTTTCTGTGAGTAAACTGTCAAAATACCGCCTGTGGCAGCTGATATTAAGCATTATGTACATTTTAAACCACTCTCCATAAATTGTGGAGTTCCCCAAGGATCTGTTCTTGGACCCTTATTGTTCACAATATTTATCAATGATCTACCAAGTGCCTTTTCCAACACAAATATTGTACTCTATGCAGATGATACTTCCACCTTTCTAACACACCGAATGACCTGTATTTCAATGCAAGAAAATCAGTTGAATCCATGGCCAAATGGTGCAGTGACAATGATCTCCACTTAAATGATAAAAAACCTGTGTTTCTTTAAATTTTAAACAAAACTTTCTCCTCTGAATACTACTCCTCTGCTTAAATTAAACAACAGCAACATCACTAGCTCAGATTTTGTCAAATCCCTTGGACTATACATTAGGGATGATCTTGATTTGTCTCACCATATCAATCAAATTACCAGCAAACTTTAGAGTAACATCTTTCCCATTCGTAGGTCAGTCAAGATTGTTTCTCTAAAATCTCTTATTACAGTTTATTAAACCAATACTCATCAGACTCATTAGAGGTACTAATAGACCCCAAGCACCATTTTGTCGTATAATAATGTGAGACTGTAAGCGCTCAATTTACAGTACCATGTCCAAGTAGGTTTGCAAACCACATGTGGCTCAATTTGTTTGTGTGCCAATTTTTCAAAACCCCAAAGGGACATTGCATACCTATTACACATAATTGAAAAGTAATGAAGACTACTTAAGACATAAACTGAATATATTGTTCATCCAAAACACAAAGTTAAATCAATTTTTCCAAATATAGACAATTTCATAAGTAATAATAATATCTTATAAGAAATTTCCATACCTGACTACATGATTCCTCTGAAGCTGAGTCATTTCTTCATCTTTCTTGGTTAATCCATCATGCAAGCAGAATGCCAGGGCTGTTACTTTCTGTGTTATCACCATCAAAGGCCCTGTTAAAGATTTACCTTCATTCAGAGTCGGCAATTATAATATATATGCACACACACCATTAATGACATAAAATTACTTATATTTAAATTTGAATTTGGTTTATGGAATTAGAGATGCTGTTATTCAAGCTACAAAACTTTACAGCTATTTTTTAAGCAATTCCTACTATTCACTGAAATTTCAATGCTAAAACATGGAACAACACAACATATTAAACTTCTATTTCCAAAAAGAAGCTCAGCATTCAAATGTAAACATATAAATTACTCAATTTAGAGGGACATATTTTTCGTTACATGTAATTTCCTTCCCAATTTAATTATACGGAATTTAATGAGAGCAAAGATAAATGAGTAACATAATGCTTGTCTAGCCACATAACGAATTGCAAACAATGCTAAATTTCATAAATGTAACAAAAATTTGCAGGCACATCTTAGCAAAGGTTAATTTCACATGCATCTCAATTTTACTGACCATCTTTTAGACGGTCTTATAAGGAAAGATTCAAATTCATCGACTTTCCACATACAAAATGAGGTGAAACATTCCGAAATGAAAGTATGCCGTTACCTGTGATATCTAGCGTGTAAGAGCCATAATCATACACTTGCCGGTGAAGATGGATGCATGATAAGTACGATAGGGCAACTGCTAAGACAACCCTAAAAGTAATGGTAGAATATTACATCTAATTCATAATAAAATTAAAAATATAAACCAGGAATATATATCGTTAAACAATTTAAGGATAGATGAGCAATCAATTAAGATTTAAAATTCCCAATTAATGATGGTTTACCTTTGCATTGTCTTCGGATTCTGCGTTCTCATTACTATATAGCATATTGATGGTAATCCGGCCAAGTGCAACGCTTGTCTGAAATAATGACACACTGAATAGCTTCCATCCTTTCATATAACAGGTCATACAAAGTCCTATGTTCCAACCGTAACCCACTTTTAAGATCAATTTTACAATATGATGGTTATATTTGGAAAAAAATACTTTCAGAAACTCACATTCCAAAACAAATATAGCCGAATGTAAGACCGATGACCAAACCGAATGCATGACGAGTAGCAGCACTTGTTGATGAGGGATGAAGAGCATACTGAAGCACAGGAGCCAACGCAAGTCCGAACAGTTGACTGACCAAAAAGTTCACCTATTGATAAATAAGGCAGTGAAAATTTATTAAAAAGTTCAATGAACACAAGAGGGATACTTCGATTTAACGACTAAGTCATTTAAGAGCTACAAAAAGAATCTGACTTCACTTTTAACTTTGCGACGTTTCTATCACGTGAGTGATTACATTCCATGTCAAAAATCATGAAGTACACGTAGAATATAAATTATTGAAATCGAAAAAGATACGCAAATATAGGATCGTTTTCGCTGAGGACCTACCTTTTTATAGATATTTGTAAACAACTGGCGGCATGCAAAGGCTAAACAAATGAATTACTATAATTCTACTATAGAATCTATGTAATAGTGTATGACCTTGGCGAATCGATCTACGGGGGGGTTTAAGGTGAAAGGGTAAATATTCAGGGAAGCAGGAGAACCCGGAAAATTCTCAAATCTTTCAGAGGTTAGAGGATTTAATTCAGCGAGTAAGCTTTACGCACAATTTTAAACCAGAGAATTCATCGCAACCTTTTCACAAAGTACCATACCTGATCAAGAGGAAATCCAGAAATATACGCCAACCAACTAAATATACGAGAACCATCGTAATTATCGCAAATTATATCAGCCCCCACCGTCATGTTTCACAGTTTGCTATCTCCAAGCGCTTCCAGCTAACTGACTGAGCTGTTGAATCGGGGGTCTGATTCAGACTACTCGAGAGGCGTGACGGCGCGAGTGGGCGTGTGTAGGTGAGGAATGAAAACATCAGATTTCTTACTGTGAGAGAACTGCATTTTTTTAGTTTTATCGACAACACTAGTTATTTACTGGACGAATTGTATTGTTCTCATCTCCATGACAACTCTAAGATAAATAAATACTCCATTATTCTTAGAGCATTTTTAAGGGGTTCTTAAAACTCTATTAAATATTTCAATGCCGCTGAAGACGCTTTTGAAGATACTGATGGATCATAATTTTATTTAATTCAATGATAGAGGTGATACCAACTGGATTAGGGTGAGAGTACGCCCCCTTTTCTTGTCGGTTTCCCATATAAAGTTGTGAAGTCAAATACCAAATAGAAACCTATACGAATCTAAACAAAAATCTATGCAGAGGGTCATTTAAGACGAAATATAGCATGTAAGATCTTTCAATAGATCCAATCCCGAAACTTCCTCAACTCTTAGGAGTTATTGGAACATATTGATTTTTAGGGAGAATTTTCAATTAATTTATAGCCTTTAGACGTAAATATAGCAGCATTATATATTATATATAGCATTTATTACTAATTTTATACCTTATTATATTCACAGAAGCTATGCACATCATTTAATAACATCCAATAAACAAGATTTGCGTTTACATTGATAACATAAAAATTTTTGGTTGAGTTTATGACCTATCTACCGATTTCTACGATATTTCGATGGCGAAAAATTCGCAACTGTACAACAGAATAAATTTATCTGTAACGTAGCTTCATCCCACAGAAATGAATAAGGAAACTTACAAAATTATTATAATACTATTAATATTCACATGGTTTTCATCATTGCATTACAAATACGACACAGCCCATAATCTATAAGATTGATGAGTTAATTTTCTTTGACCCTAAATTTACGAAGTATTTTTACCAAGAACCGGCGATGAGGACTTTTTGTTTAAGAGAATTATTCAGATCGTAATAACAACTATAACTGTAATGGTTGATAAAGTAAACCTTCCGCCAATGTGCGTCAGTGGGTGAAAATAATTTATTGAGCGCGTGTTATCTATTTCTCCGGTTGTAAATTTTCAAGACCAACTTATGTGGATAATTATTTTTAAATTTTTATCAACTTTGCTGCTCAAACCACCCTCTCTCACACAAACTCGCACTCTCTCTTCCACGGATAATTTCACACTCCACTTTCTCAATTTACTTAAAACAAATTTCTTCATCTCTCAAAAAACTAATTACCCTCAGCCGAAGTGATGGAATTTGCCGCAAATCTTAAAAATCGGCCTGCGAAAAGTTTTCTTTCTCCTTTCACAGATTTAGGTGTTTTCTATTCTCCTCGATCACATTAACGTAAAGCATAGAATATCCGTGGGCATAACAGGGCCGATTAATAAATCCTCTTAAATGGTCTTAAGTTTGTCTCTAGCATTTGCTGATCGTTTTTGCAAATGCCGGAGGCAGGAAATTGCCGCTTCTTCAAAAAGGCTAGCCTATCATCTCCTTGCCGTTCTTAGTGAATGCACTCCCGCGTATTCTTGGAGGAATATGTCCGTATTCAACCGTAGTGTTGGCCTGCAAGGGGCCGCGTTTCTGGAAACCGTAGAATTTTACATAATATTTGCAAATTTTTCAAACTTGAGTGTTGCAAAATCTTCGCTATTTCGAATACATTACAATATTCAGCGACGATAATATATAAAGCGTAGAGTAAAAAGCATACAATAAATTTATAAGAATAAAGTGCATGGCATACGTGTTTCTTTATGGTAATGAAACCCTGGAATTATTACAAAAAAATAGAAGTTTTTGAAATGCGGTGTAGGATAAGGACACAAGTTGTACAGGCAAGGCATTGGGAGACTGTGAGAAGTGTGGAAGAGGAAAGATTATAAATTAAATTAATGGAAGGAAAATGGATTGGATATACGTTGAAAAGACCGTGAGGAAGAATGGAAAATGCGGAAATTAAGCGAAGGTATGGAAATGTTTGGAAAAATTAGGACCCTCGACAGCAGAAATGATAGATCAAAATCATAGAATTCCTTTACACAAATAAACGGAATTTAAAATTCGAAGATTGTCTGAGCGGAAAAACTATCGCAACTGGTTTGCCGGTTCCGTATTACGTATGTTCGTTTTCCTTGGTCGACATGAGCTTGCCCTTACTTTCGCCTGTCCTTGGCGCTTCCTTGAGAAACTTGCCTGACATGATTCCGAGATTATAAAACGCATTGTAGGTCATGTGCACACGTCTCCTCTTCCTCTTCTACAGACTCCGATCAAGTCCCAATGCCGTGACCCCGAGGTTCTGGGAGTAGACCTCTAGTTCCGCGATATTTGGTTAAAGATTTAAACAATTGCAGCAATGTAAAACAGATAACGATTTATCGCTAACGAAGGGTATTTGGCACATCGCAGTCATCACAGTACGAGAAAGATCACCAAATGATTCACCATTGCTGCGAGTGCTTTAAGTGGTGCTGTAAAGTAATCGCCATTGTGAATCTCAATTCAAAGTTGTAAATGAAAATCTGACGTTTTTCGACATTGAGGGTTTCTTTCAAGAGTAAAATATTGATGCTTTGCCATGTTTTTAATGAAATTTAATCGTACATTCCGAAAGGCAAACGGAAGTGAACGCGAATAAAATATCGAGTCACGAGCCAGATCGCCTTGCATTTACGCAATCTTTAGCAGTCGGTTTCACTACTTTGTGCTAATTTCTAAGTTCTTATACATTCGTGTGATTTTTTTCGAGACGTAATCATCCTCCGTTCGCAATAGTAACAGATATTCCACATGAGATTTACAAATAAGTAATCGATCAAAAATGTTGAAGATGATGATGTGATTTGTGTCCTAACAGAAGAATAAACTCGAAAAAAGCTTTGTTATGAGTTTGGACTGGAGCATGAGTAGCGGCGTTCCCACTGGTACTGCACTGCCTATACGGACCTCTCACGACACTTTTTTAAGTGAGCAGCAAAGATAGATCTTTGCAACTCACTTAAAAACTGAAGCCGCACAGTAAATAAATGTGGATTCCGTTAATACGTAAGTATTACTATTTAAGTCAATCACAAGTTCTCAATCCCACATTTGGCTTTATAAATTTAAAATTTTCGAATAATATCTCTGTATGGTTTTGCATCACATTGATACGAGAGTCCTTCATATTCATCATATATGGCTTTCTAGCCGCAAAAGCTTCACCAGCCCTAGCCTAGAGAATCCTCTTGATTGTGATAATTCCGGTCGAAATATGGATTTTGTCGATAATGTTTTGGGAAACGATCTGGATGATTCTCTTAAACAAAAGGTCCTCATCGCCGATTCTTGGAAAAATAGTTCGTAAATTCAAGGTCAATAGCATCAGACCTGTGTTTCTTACAATCCACTCATTCTAAAAAACCTGCTTTGTAACATTGAAGATAAAATTTACCCCTTGAATAAACCTGGCATTTACAATACAATACAACATCTAAGCTAACCGACCAGAATATTCAGAAATGAATGTCTGGCCTGAATGGCTTATCTGAATATTCTGGCAGCTTGGATGGTTTAAGCAGCCTCCCAGATAGAGGAAGATCCCAGCTGGCCCCGTCAGATTTTTTTCAAGTCCGTTATTCCTTGGGAATTTTGCGTACGCCTTAATGTGAAAAGTTACCGTAATCCTTTTCCTTGTATAATTATTAGAATCAAAGAACACCACATATGTCTTCGAAACGGAAACATTTCTCCACAGTCACACTTCGCAGAACATCTCCTTACACACGGTCATACTTCCGATTTTTCACTTACTATCCTGCATTGTGAAATAAAGGACTCCCTTGAACAATACGAGATATGTTTGAACCCCTTCTCTACCGATGCTGGCATGCGTTGACAATCAGGTAAGCATACTAATAGTACATTTTTCAGATATATATTGGAATGTTACTTTTCGTCGAGACAATCCTTACGTAATCCTTTATTCGAAATTAATACATATTTTAATCCAGTACTTTCATTCTGCGACAACGGTTTCTCCTTCCTTGAAAGGTATTTTATTTTGCTTTGAAAACTTCCCCTTAAATATCATCAGAGTACGAGATATCCCAAATGAAGTAACGAAAATTTGAGATTTAAAAAAAATTCATGATGATTTATTTTCTTTCGGTCTTATAATATGTTAAAGATCCATGTAAGAAAGCATAGGGCTTTTATTAGCAATAGCAAGAGAACGTGAATAAATAAAAATACAGACAAATGCTTCAAAAAAATTTATAATCACATTTACAGCATGACACAATCCAATGATTCTATACTGGAAGCAGAAGGAGTCAGGGATACCCAGCTTGACTGGAGATATGTTGGAGTTAACTGTCTGCCAAAATATTCATTCTGGTGGTATCCTACTCTGCTGTTCGGAATACGGATGATGCATTTCCTGTGGAGATACTTTGGAGAAATTTTCTATTTCTCTCCGATCTTTTACATTCTTAATTAATTGAAGCACTCCCTTCTGAAAGTTTAACACCTCATTATCATTAAATTCTCCCAGTGATAAGGCAATGTCTTGGAAGAAAGACATGCGCCTATTAGGCGTTTCTCTCTTTAATGCTAAAAGCATTTCTTTCTCGAAGTCGTCTGGCTCTCGATTCCTTTTCTTAATCTTTTTCTCCTGTCTCTTGAATATCTCAGATTCCTCTTGAAGTTTCCCTCCTTTGGGAGATGGTCTATCCAACTTCTGTTCCTCATTTTCTTCGAGGCTGTCTACTGTCTCTTCCTCCAAATCTAGTTTGGATAAAAATTTCATCTGATCATAGAAATATATTTTTTATACTTGATGCTCCTGCTCCGCTTGTTTTTTCTTCCCTTATTTTCGATTATGCTTTACATAAGCATAGCGAATGTTTTTCCATATTTTTGTTACTTCCTTGCCTGTAAGTATACAAGTAATCAAACTTGAGAAATAAAACCAAAGCTAACTCAGTTACAATATCTTTTTCCAGGTACTTAGCAAGTGGATGTACATTTACAGATCTGCATTATGCCTACAGAGTTGGAATTTCAACCGCTAGTAAAATCGTGAGATGTGTATGCAGAGCCATATGGACTATCTTACGTTCGGAATATTTCCCTATACCTACCAAGGAAAAGTGGGAATCTATTGCTGATGGCTTTATGAAAAATGCTAACTTTCCACACTGTTCAGGGGAAATACATTCGACTTTTATGTCCACATAACAGTGGTTCCATGTTTTACAATTACAAAGAGTATTATTCTGTGGTACTAATATGAGTATCAGATTATCGTTTTGTTTATGTGAAAATTGGGAGTTTTGGTAAAGACTGCGATTCTGCAATTTTTAAACGATGTGCACTATGGAAATGTTTGTAACAGGTACTCAGGATCTACCAATTGAGAAATTTCTGCCAGAAGCGGAAGGTCCTTTGGTGCCCTACGTGTTTGTTGGAGATGGGGCATTCGCTCTACATAAACATTTACTTCGACCTTTTGGTGGGTCAAGTCTCACTGAAGATAAAAGAATATTTAACTTCCGCCTGAGTAGATCTCGCAGATACAATGAAAGCTCGTTTGGTATTTTGAGTAACAAATGGAGAATCTTTCACAGACCAATTAACGTTGCACCAGACTTTGCAGAAGGCATCGTGAAAGCATCATCGTATTACACAATTTCATTCGTGACAGAAATGGGGTAGCGCTCTCTTGTCGTAGCGATCAGTTATTGTAGCGCTCTCTTGACGTAGCGATCAGTTGTCGTAGCGATCAGTTGTCGTAGCGCTCTGTTGTCCGCGTTTAGTTGTGATGTGCTCAATAGTCTCGTGCTCAGTTTCCATGAAACCGGGATACCAACATACTTAATATTTGTGGACGATCTGTTAAATAACTCTGTTTCGACTGAGGATAGTCGGTAGAAGCGTAGAGAAAGTAGGAAAGCGATGACATTTTACGTACGCCTCACCCAAAGCATGTATATAGTGTAAATACATACAAGTGTCTTCTACCTTTCGGTAGGTTCACGTGGAACCAAAAATTCCTTATGAAGCGCCATCTCCTTAATTTCCCTATAGTTAACCCCACCCCTTATGTTATCCAACATCATCTGTCTTCCCCTATATTTTTTCCCCTGTATTCTACCCTCAATTACAGTCTTCACCAATTCCTCTCCCCTCAACATTTGACCCACCCATTTCTTCTGTCGATTTTTAAGTGCTCCAATTGAATATCACTCCTCCGCAAACATCTCCTGCACCTCGGTGTTCGTTTTCCATTCTACGCAATACCCACATTTCGAAGGCCTCTAAACATTTGTCTTCCTCCTTTCTGAGTGCCCACATTTCGCACCCATAAAGTTTTAAATCCCATAAATTCCATAAAAATTGGAAACTCTCCTCATGTGTTTCGTCTTGATCTTGACCAGATCCCTAAGATAACCTTTTGCGATACTGCAATTGATTACTCCAATACTGTCCGTAATCTCGTGGCATAACGAAATGGCATCGTTATATCTCTCTCGGATTGATCATGTTTCCTTTAACTTCCATAAAGTAGATACAATATTATATCCATTAAAACTGCAAAAACATCTTCTTCCTGCACATATCCGTAAAAATCTAATTATGGCTCTTGTTTTTCCTTCCATCGATTACTGCTGCACGGTCTACAACGACGGTCAAAATGGACACTAGGCGGTTAATTAATAACTGTGTTCGATATGTTTGCGATGTTAAGAGGTATGAGCATTTAAGTAGTCCTTATCTACAAACTTTATGCTGGCTGACAGCATCGAAAAGAAGAAAATACTTTATCGGACTTCTCTTGTTTACTATTATGAATAACAATAAGTATTTGCTTCTTGATTTCCCTCCTTCTACCGTCCTGATCTAAGCAAAACTTCCTTTTACATCCCGCCACATAGATACTACCACTACTTTCCACAAATCATTTACAGTACCTGCCATAAGCTTCTGGAATTCCCTGCCAACTACAATCCGTGATGCAAGAACCATAAATTGGTTTAAAATTTTATTATTTATTTCATCTAGTGTTTAATTAGTAATATTTCTTTGTTACGACTGCTAGGATTCCATTACTGTAATTTACTGTTCTCCTTTGGCGGCTTGACACAGGACGTAATAAAAATTTATTTAATTTAATCTCCGATTCGATGAGCGAGGTAAAATCGCTACTTCGACCATATTCTACAGTGAAGCATTTCTTATTGTACTGGTTACGTAAATAAAGTATCCTTTTTTGTCAAATTACTTACGGCAATTCCCACTTCAGTTACTAGGCTCAACTGCGAAAATGATTTCTCTATTTCCCATGCAATGCTCGCAACTTAGGCTTCGTCCAACCTTAAGCACGCTTTTATTCGGAACGTTTATAATTAAGCCTTCGGTGATAAGGGATTCTATTTAACTATTATTTACTTTCTTCCAACACGCATAAACATTGAATTTCGAAAATTTTGCTTTTCGAATTTCATATACTTGCCTTGGCGGCTTATAACTGCTTTCATCACTGCCATTAAGACATCATGGTCTGAAATGCCGACTAGTAAGTATATCGAGACTTGTTATCAATTGTGGGTGGGAAGTAAACTACGGATGTTTTCTTGACCCGCAGAATTCGTCCGAGTTCTCATCATATTCACTTGATCTAGGCCATGCAACGAAAAGGTATCAATAAATTTTTTCCAAAATTTTCTCTCTCCGCTAGTGTTTGATCACGTTAAATTCTGCCAGTTCATATGCTGTAGATTAAAACCTCCAACGACGATAATTGGATATTTCACTAACTCTCTCGCTCATCCACACAATCGATTTACACCGGGGATTAATCTTTCTGATTGGAAGAAGTTAGATTTGTAGTTTCTTATAGATAATTCTCTATGAAAAAATGTTTCGCACGAAAACATTCCCCTTTCCACTGGAATTCAAAGGGCGTGTTTTGCCTAATAATGCCTGAGACTGTGAATTTTATTCCTACATTTTTTAACAATAAGCTCAGATGGCATGGTTGAAAAGTAAGTACTGTTTCGCTCTACAGCTACTTACAATTGCTACTCAGCGCACTTCACTCCTCGTTTATTTGGCACAGACGCCATTGCAGCATCAGTGGACTGCATTTAGCATTTTATTTCATCGTTTGAAAGTCCATCTTCTCCCACGCCGACTGCGAAGTGCGGTATCCAATTCCTCAGTGCAATAAACATGAAAGCAGCTGACATTCATCCTCAAATTAGTAAGATTAAATGCCAAGGAAAAACGGACTTGAAAAAAGTCTGACTGGTTCTAAACGGACTTGAAAAGTTCTGTCTCGGTCATGTCTCGGTAGCCTAGTGGTTAAGGCAGCCTCCCGGATAGAGGAAGATCAGACTTTATTCAAGTCCGTTTTTCCTGGGTGCACGCCCTTATCTGCAATTTACCCTTTCCTAGTAAGATTAAGGTGATAATGCGATGAAAAGTTAGAAAGAGGGTGTGAAAATTCAATGAAGGGCATACGAATGTGCATGACGAAGAAAGGAGTAGGCGGCCTTCTGTCATCAATGTGGTAATGAAAGTTGATGAAATATTCGACAAAATCATCTTCCAACTTACAGCCCCTTGAATACCATATCTTCCTTTACATGGTCCTTGACTGTTCAACACTACGGAAATGACGAGGGCAATTCAGTTAATCGTTAGATTTCTCCATTGGCGGCAGATATAGCGGGGTTTCGAAAGAGTTTTGTTCGATATGATAAATGCCTCAAAAAAGAAGAAAACTATGTAGAAAATTTGTTTAAATTACGTAATTTCAAATGAAAATAAAATTATTTTTGTACTATCCTGTTTTACTTTTTTGCGCTAGAACGGCACTTACTTTTCAAACATGCCTCATACAAAATCATATTAGCGTTGATTTACATGCATCTTACGGGATAAAATTCAGACAGTGATAAATTTCGAATGCTACTACCAGATTCCTACCCGACATCACTGATCAAATGCGAAAATCATGCATTCTGCGAAGGGCTTCTTCGAAAACCAATAAAAATTGTTGACCATTGCACCGGAAGACGATAACCAGACGAAGGCGTTCGAAATCTCGACCCTCTGGGATAATTTCAAAGCGACATTGAACTGGTTGGATCACCAGCAGTCTTGAAATAAATAAACGAGAGAGAGCCATAGCGCTCGTTTCGTTTGATTAAAGTAACGTGATAAAATTTCCGAATTTTATTCAGATGCTTGCGATTACTTACAAAGCGTTTGATATCTTCAGCCGCCATTTTTATGTATTCCGCTGCAGTCCGACATCGAAGGCGGGGGAAAGAAATAAATAACAAGATCGTCTTCGTAAATCTTTAATAAAATCATAAGAGAGCGAAATATGTACACTGTAAATACATCCAAGAAAACTAAACTTAAATAAGATAAAAATAACCAACAATGTTGGATATTGGGAAAATGGAAGCCACGTAAAAATAATTTTCTTCGAGGAGCGATACAACTACGACCCAACATGTGTGATCTCGGAGGTTTTAAAAAAGACTAGAATTTAAACGATATTGTACGTCAAATCTCAGGGAACGAGACTAACTCGGTAATCCTTTCTTTCTAGAGATACTCTAAAACTAAGTTAAGTACAACCGACTTCTATGAAACGAGATTCATAAATTATTTTGCCTTTTCGGGTGCCTCTTCAATCAAGGCAAGAGAGGGCCCGAAAACATCAAAACAGCTCTCGATTAATTAGCTGCACCGTCTGAGGCAAAGAGATTCTTTGGCAAAAAATAATAGGTTTCGTCAGATTCGGCATATCCAAAATTTAGATAATCGTGCGTCGCGGACAACCTCCCAGTAAATAAAACGGAAAATTCAAATATAGTTAAGTGAACGAACGAACAGATAATGTCTTCTTTCAAAAGACGGGCTCAAAATGAATCGCATTAAAATGCGGAGGAATCTGCAAAAGAGTGATGTTGCTGCAAATGACGCTTTTAAAGCGCTAACAAGTTTTGATTGGAATTGGACGGATACTACATAGGTCCTGAGAAAACCTCGACTTCCGATCAATAATAATTTACAAACATGGTGTTCACTTCTAAAAATAAAATCCCAAAGAAATTTTCGATTTGCGACTGAAAATCTTAAGATGATCAAAGTTTCGCGGATATAAACATAGGGCTGAGTACACTTTCGGAATAAGAGATTCCTCCAAAAGAGCGACTATGTTAATTGGAATGAACGACGCCACACAAATGCTTATTTTCTAATTACCGGTATTAACCTAGGTTCCATCACCAAATTCAGTATCGCAAGAAAACACCATTAATGAAAAGGGTCATCTTCTCTCGAATTCGATACAAACAAATGAGCAGCAGATGGCGTCACAACATTGGTAACATTAAAATCAACGCAATCCGTTTCGTTAAATAGCACCTCTTGCAATTCACTTGATCTTGATTTTGTGCAGCTTCAGTTTGAAGCCCAACATCTCGGACAGCACTCCGGACAGCGCAGAAAGGATTACCACTTTGGTTATGGTGTACAGGTACGGATTGGCTGAAAGACCAGAAATCTTGAATGGGCTCTCGAGTTCCTGCAAAAGAAAGAGTAGTAGTAGTATTGTTAAAAGTGCTTCGACAGCTTTGGTCATTTCGCACATTGGCTCCCACCGGGAATCGAACCCGGCACCGCTTTCACCAAAGGCAAACGCGCTGTCCACATGACTATTCGAGAGCCTTGCAAAAGAAAGAAATTATATCAATTTCCAGTCCTTCGATTGCAGATGTAATATTTGTAGGAACAAAATAAAGAAATGATCTCAATGTATAGCCTCTTGCTTCGATTACAGATATCTGCTGGTGAGGACAAGCAGAGGGTGCACAATGCGCGCCATTGGCCTTGCACTTCATCGTAATCTGCCGTAAAATGAAGTCTTCGAACTCTCAAATTTAAACATTGCTTTTGCAAGTTACATATATTTAAAATGGAAGATGGTGTTGGTTCCGCAAAACATTTGGGGATCGAAAGATACACCAGCTGTCCTTGTTAAAATAAAATTGTAAATTGTATCATTTCTTCTGGTATAGAAAATTCTTTTAGATGTCTCTCTTAACCTTTTAGGATTCGCTGAATTAAATCATTCCGAAGAAAATCCTTAGCGACCAAAGTACGGCTGCAAGTGCGGGGTTTATTAGCATTGCAAATTAGAGAACGGCGTAGGACCAACACATGGAGGGCGAATTGTATATTTTCCGTATTTTCGAGGATAAACACATTTCTGAAGAAATATCTTCGCTTCTGTAGAGCCCTCGTCATTTTGCGGAATATACACGGGCGATCACGCGATCGAACCCAAAAATAGGTAAAGAGGACAACAGTTTGCAAAAAATGAATCATCCTATTGTCCTATCATAACGGATGCAAATGTATCAACCATGATCATGCGATTCTTTTGTGGAAGAAATGAACTCACTTAAGAAAGATAAGGAAGGATGTGTATAAATCAAACGCAAGACATATGATCTTCTTTGCACGGCTGTTACAAATAGAAAAATTCAATTTAAATTTTACGCCGCTTTTCATTCTCCTTTCGATGGAATATTTCGTCTTTATTCACACATTCGACCCCATAAAATTATAAATTAATCGTTAATATTAAATAAAATATTAACGTTTCTTGCTGACATTTCGAAACTTCGAGGTAAACATTCGCACAAAAGATAACATTTGATTTGGAAAGAAAATTATATCAGTAATGTAGGTGTTCCACTATTGCCGGGTGATACATTTCTATCAGAAAAAAGATCAAAACGACCCACCCTACTGTCTAACCAACATCCGTAAGATTTATGTATAATTTGCGTATTTTGACGAATTTTTGCAAACTGAGATTCGATTTTCCTTGATTCAAATGTATTAAATCTTTAATATTAAGCAACTACCTAGCAATATATGTATTTATTTGCCATTGAATCACTTCGGAAACATTGAGAAACCGTCTGGAAAAAATGCAAAAATTTGACATTTTTCACAAAAATTTAAAATTTTGACTAAAATTCGCAGCCTCAGGACATAATTCGATCGCGTTGAAATGTTTTATACGTTATAAGGACCACCAATCACAAACGTTAAGCACTAGCCGTTGACGGATTTCGAAAAAAACGGTTTTTCGATCCCTCCTAACGTGCATACTTTGAAAGGACATTTCACATTAATTCTACAACGGACGTCGAGACATATAACCAGCATTTCCTCAGGTTTCATCGCACGTCGACTCTCCGGATCTTCAATATATGAAAGGAGTTCATCAAAAATTCATCCTTAAATAGTTGAAAACCACGCAAACTTATTTATGATAAGTTAAAGTGACCATCGCGAATCCCCACACTGGATGGGTCCCCCACTTTCTTTTCTTAAATATAATTAAACGAGGGACGTGGAGGTTCATCCGGTTGAGAAGAGACGACTCAACTCCCGTCAAATAGTGCGTCGGTCCTATTACTTACTTATTAGTAAATGTGTAGTAATAATGTAAGTGCAGCAAAAATACCTTTGGCAGTTTTTATTTGCTTAGACATATCACGAAATTACCAATCACATAATTAAACGCACTCTGTTATGTAGCGAATGCTTTATCCATCAGTTATAATCTGTTTTACAATGATTTTCTAATGAGGTTATACCATCGTGTTTCGACAGTAGAAATTGTTAAGATTTGAATAAACTGTAATTAACCAATCCTTGCTTTAAATGTCTGCCAAATATAGGCAATATAAATTAGTTGCATAAAGATAGTGCAAAAAACATTACTCCTTAAAGAGGTAGGCACTGTTTACAGCTCTGTGCAAGAGCTCTTCAGGGTGTTCCATCGTTTTCTATTCACGAATTTTTGTCGTATTTTTCACAAAACCGTGACTTTCAGGAAATTTTTGGTACTGAAAACGATTGAGATACTTGGTTCATTATTTTCTCTTAAATGAATGAATCTTAACCGACGAAAAAAACATTTGTTATCACAACTGAAACCATTCAGTCCGGAAAAAACTTCGCATTTCAAAAACTTCGACGTCTTGAATATTCTCAAACTCTTTGTGAGGCCATTTTAAGAAAAGAGATAAAAATAAAACCTTAAAAACTTATCCTAACTAATAATAATAATAGTTTATTTCACTCAAGAAAAAAAAAATCACACACACATGGACAAGACTCAAGTGAGTGAAATATCCCCGAAGAAAAGCATGTTTGCCCTCACTCAGCGATTGTACGACAGCAAAAAATTTAATTATAAATAAAAAACCCATAGGGCACAATAACAAAATAAACAATGCTGTGATAAATAAAAATAAACTGATACATATTGCACATGTTTAGCGCTGAGCAAATATCACAGAGAATATACTAGAAATGTCAAGGTTACTCTTCCAAAAATCATCAGCTATTTACCACGAATACCAAGAACTCGTATATTATTGGGCTATCCGAACAGCATCGTACAGTCCCATATAAATAAGGTCACCACTTACAGGGACAACAGACACCACGTTTCGGGAAAGAGGGAGCCTCCAGAATCGAGCGTTTGGAAGGATTTGTTTTCATTATTGTTATACTAAAAATCACTTAATTAAATCGTTTTTTATTGATACTAGAGGCAGAGTAATATTAAAGCGAAACGGAAGTCGGAACGCATAGATTCGGTGGTTTAAAAGAGGTTTCTTTGGTATAATTCAATTATAGATATTTTTCCCTCTAGTATTTCCATTGTGGACAGATTCTAGGCCGATAAATTCAGAAAAGATATGTTCCGCAGTTTTTGTTCGCAAGACGCTGAAAGCTGACGTCAGAACATGAATACTTCGACGATGTCCGAGTAAAATCCAAGATATTTACTTAAATGCATCGGAAATATGGTGAAACTTTTTTAAGTTAAATATAAACCGAACAGACGCATTCTGGGCACGTTGCCTCTTAGAATCTAGTTCTTGCGATAAATATTGGATTGAATTTACCAATTGCATTTTAATAGAAGTCGTTTGGAAACTTCCTAAGCATCTGAGGGAATGAATGGAAGAATAAAATATTTTACATTCATTCCCTCACATATTTAGGCATCACATAAGCACCGATATCAATTAAAGTTTTACAGAATGGCAGCTTAGAATTTCTCATGATGAGATTTGAATTAATATATCCAATAATTTGTTTTGATAAATTGGGTTACCCGATGGCAATTGCTTGCAATTTTAATGGATTTTTCTTCAAAAAAATCTCCTTGCTACATTTGTGAATTTGTTGGAGGTCATGGTTCACGTACTGAACAAATTCAGGGAAACAGGCAACTGTAGAACCGAGATATATCTGCAGGGGTATCACAACTAAAGGTCGCCATACAAAATGGTCGACAGTAAATGGGTCGCCGTGGAAAAAGGTCGAAATTAACTTAAAAAGATGGCTACAAATTTTGGAATCTGTAATTTTACTATTTCTTTCCGGTGGGACTTCATGGAAACGAAATCAATCATAAGTACATTGATAGTGACAAGTACAGTGGGTTGGGTTGAGTTGGGTTGGGTCGACCAATTTGTATGGCGACCTATTTGCTGTCGACCTTTTGTCGTCGACCTAATTGCTGTCGACCTATAGTCGTAGAACCATCTGCAGGTCATCTTCGTATATCATCTCGATATCTTTCGCTCTTCTTTCTTTCTCAAGACAAATCATCATCAAAAGTGTTTTTCAAAACATTTACAAGGAACTAATTTTGTCAGCAATGGCAGGCAAAAGCATATTTGTTTTTTCTCTCACATTCTCAGTCAGCTTAATCTTATCGCTCGTGGTCTGGACGAGGAATCTAGATTCTTCGACTGCTCGAACAAATAGGTAAACAGGAATACAAGATCGAAATAGTGATCATCAATCATCCTACAATCGAGGAATAGGGCCAAATTCAAAACCCTTTGATGGCAAAATATGAATGAAGTGTGGCTTTTATATTTTTCCCATCAATATTAATTCCTTCAACGAAAGAAAAGCATCCATGGCTGCCACAAAAACATCTCTCAAGAAAAATGTGAAGCACCAAACATTCGGAGAGTGAAGACAAATCCCGTAAATTCCGTAAAACTAAAACGCAAAAAAAAAATAAAATTTCTAACATAAATAAATAGCTGCTGTTGTCACTTCAAAAAGCCCAATTATTACTATTTATAGTAATTGCGCCAAAATTTTAAAGATCGAGATATATTATCATTCATAAAAAAATAACATCTAAGGTAGCCGCCGCGACGTAGTCACTACGACGCTCGACGTTGAAAGGTTAACGTATTCTTTCATTATTACTTCTATTTCTATTCTCATTACGTTGTCTCTAATTTCCGCTTCTTTTGACCTAATTCATAGTAGTGCATTCTCTCTTCATTATCATTCTCTATCATTTACTAATTTTTACGAAAACGTTCGACCAGCGAGCGAAGCAAAATAAAACTGTCCTTTATAAACCTCCATTGATGAGGATTATTACGTTATGAAAAAATATGAGCAAACAAACTATTTCTTGTCCGATATTTTTGAAGAAGAGTGTATTACGCGCGAGATTTCAGCCGATTTAAGGAAATCCGAATTTACTTCCCTTATAATACTATATTGCTTATATAGCATCCAAATCAATTAATTTTTGCCAGTATTAAAAAAATAATGTCACGAAAGCATCAAAACATGCGTAAGGAGGAAGACGAAATGACGCTCGTCGTACCTAATCGACGCCTAATCGTGCCTTAAGAGGGTTTGAGTCTATACCAGTAACTTTTTTGCATATGTAGAATTTATTAAATTTTCAATTAAATCAAAATTATACTGGTTCACAAAATGAACTTTGTTTACTGTAACACGAAATAGAACTTTCAAATGTTCAAATATGCAAGTAGTTTTTGTCCATCGGCCTCAGATTTTCAGTGAAATCCGAAAAACCAAAAATATTGAATATTTTTTATACATTTAAGTTGTTTGTAGAAAAACATTCACAGCTTCCATCCTAATTATCGCGTAACAACGAATTGAAAATCAAGATACTGACCATGATTCAAACTAAGAAAGACTATACAATTTTTCCTCGACGTGGGTTCAAAAATTAAAAAAACGACTTCTTCGTGCAATTCAAGTCAGCAGCGAATTCACACTTGTTTAAATACAATTCAATTGTAAAAACTCGCATGTATACGGTTACGAGTAAAATGTTGCTTGCATACTGCAAGCATATTGATAAAACAAATTTCAAGTCGGCATCAAATCGAGAGGGTCTTCAAAAGAAAAAAAGATTGAAAATACTCTTGAAATTCGCTGCAATTTATCCGTCGGGAATCGAACACGGGTCTTCTTGGTGATACTTACTATGTAGCACAACAGAAGATCACCATTTCTAACAATGTGTGAAATTTAACATGCCAAGTTTAATGTTTCAAAGATATCGGGGAGGGGTTAAAAAATATTAAAAATAGCGGCAATTTATAAGTTTGCGACACCTGGTGTCGAACTAAGAACGTATTGGCTGATGTGAATAGACATTATAACTTGTTAGGACTTGATCTCATGTAATGAAAATTTTGAAGTCGATATCATACCGGAAAGTTCCAGACTTCGTTGTCCCCATCTGAAATTCATAGGGTAATATAAATGGCTCTCTGGATTCGAGCCAAGGACGATCAAGGAAATCTAAACCACGCATTTGAAATTTATCTATGATTTTACACATGCCAAGTTTTAAGTTTCTATATTATCGGGAAAGGATTCAAAAAAATGCTTAAAAATCGGATCAGTTACTGATTGTAGAGACGCCTGGTGCCAAACCCAGGACATATTGGCAGCTAATAATGTACAGTATGACTTGATCTTATTTAAAGCAAAGATTGATGTCGATACCATTCCGGAAGTACCTAATATTTGTTTCCGTTATCTCCATAAGAAATGCATTGAGGAATATAAATGGCCACCTGGGATAAACAATGGACCATCAGCGGATTGCTAAAATTTGATTATAAAATATATTTATGATATCTAACCACATGCCGAATTTCAAGTTTCCATGTCATCAGAAAGGGATGCTAAAAAAATCTTAAAAATCGACACAATACATTTTAAAGGGAAGATATTTGCCCTGACCTAGCGTCGAACCAAGGATAATCGTCGAAGATGTCTTTTCGATTTTCGTTGGATATGCACGGCTTCTAGCGATCTCTCGAATTTCAAGACTCTACTTTTCCGAGAAGTGCCTCAAAAATTTTTCGAAAATCCCCACCATGTATCTTTATGGAGAATATCGGAAATTTGGGGCATTCTGGAATCGAACCCATGACAATGAGGTTCAAAGTAGGATTTTTTTCTGGTGGTTTCACGTTATGGCCAATACGTCCTAAAATTCTCATTCCCATGTCGCTTGTGGTTTAGCCTGTGAATTAGTATCCTATCTATCTATCTGAATATATGAATGAATCCGGAGAAGCATCTATATATAATAGATGTGAGAAATTGTAATGTGCTCTGAAATCGAACCCAGGAACAGCATGGTTTTATTTATTTTTTTCTTAAACCGAGTCTTAATATACATCTTCTAGCAAAGCAAGAACTTCCTATTATTTCGATAAGTACATCAAAATAAATTATGAAAACTTACTCAATGTATTTTAAATGGAGGATAAATTTACCGCCTGGCTTCGAACCCGGGTCTTTCTGGCAATACTTTCTATGCAGCACAACAGAAAATCACCATCTCTAACTACATATGCAAATTCAAGCAGAAATATTGCTTGCAACTGCCTCAAACAACGTCCTACTTTTCCCTTATATTCCATATGAGAGAAAAGTAATTGTGTTCTGGCATCGAACCCAGGAATAAAACGGGCTTATGAAAATTTTTATCTTAAACCAATTCTTACCGTATATCTTCCAGCTAAGCACGAACTTCCTATCATTTCGATAAATGCATCAAAAAAATAATGAAAAACTACTACCATGTATTTTAAAGGGCAGATATTTGCATCGTAGCATCTTCCTTTCATTACCATTTTACATCGTTAGGAAAGTCTAAGCCAATTCTCAGTAATATTTTTACCCTAGTAGCGAGCATTTCAAGAAGAGGAGATGACGAATGAGATTACTGAGTGTGTGTACGCATCAAAAAAGAAAACTTACTTTACATTACTGACATCGTACAGTGCCCGCCAATCTTCGATAAAAAGATTTTTTTTATTTGCTACGACATTGTTTCTTGGGATTGAGAGGAGGTTAGGCGGGGAAAGGGTCAGAAACTCGGTTGTCCTGGTCTTGGGTTTCGTAAACATTTCAACCCTTTTATCACCTATGTCCAGATTAACAAGACGCGTATCTATGTCATATTTAGTTCATTATACGAATGCGGAGATTCAGCTCGGCTCAGCTTATCCATGAATCAAACTCCTCATAATCAAGGACTGCTGCTTTTCGGAACGCAGCGGTGCACACTAATACCTTCATAGCAGATGTATTCCCCGTTATCAAATCTTCTTCGGAGATAAAGACTTTCTCACATGAGAGGTTCTCACATATGAGATGTGAGGTTGTGATGAAATTATATAGTTGTAATATTTTGGATCTTATCTACCATGGAACGTTTTCTTTTTTTCAAATGACCAACGGTTAACTGGTAAAGTGATAATACTGCCAAGGGATGGCCTGAATGTCACCACGGACGGAAATGTTATGTGGTGCCAGCTTCGCTTTCGGAAGCGCCTTTTGGTGCCCGGGCGCCAAAAAAGGTTGAGTACCCCTGCTTTATAGGAATAGGATATTAACATTATGAATGAAACATTTATGAATAGGATATGTAACAATACAATTAGGCTTTTTCACAGCTGTATTCAAAATACGACATATACCGGCACAGACCGCCCATCGTCAGATAAAACGAAAAAGAAAATACACGTAGTTTAGAGAGGTAGAAAACCTTTCTCCTACTTTTGTTTCCTTACACAAAAAACACCTAATCTACTTCTTTTATGAGATATCTGATGATAACCGATCTGTGCCGCCTTTGAATGCAGCTGTGGAAAAGCGTCATTTTATCCTTACATGTACTTTTAGGAAGTGAGAAATATTTATGAAGGAGCTCGTTTCCGCGCGCTAAATCAAATTTCATTCCAACTTAATTAATTTCGTTTTAATAATCATTCCAGGAAATTATAGGGAGACTAAATTAACACGTCTACGATAGGCGATACATAGAATAGAACTATAAATAGTAATTTCAAATATGTAAATGAGATACAGTTACAGGACAAACCTTTAATAAGTCAGCGGCTAATTTGAGAACGCTGTTCGCCACCATCAGCTCCTCCTTTTTATTTGGTTTCTGCTCGATTTGGAGGTACAGGTTGATCTGAAAAAAACAATTGCCTTTTTACTCAGAAAAAGAGAATTCGCGACAGATTCAGCGGGATTTGACAATAATGAAACGAATCTTGAAAATGATTTTGGACGAAGGAATTATTTGTTTGCGCTCGTTTAACGAATACAGTTTAGGATTTCATCGCCAATTACTCGAATTGCAAAGTTGATTAAACTCTATATTCCACAAACTCATTATAAAGCATCCCAATTTTAAATTTGAGAAAAATTTGTCCCACGACTTTATTTAAAAAATTTAAATAGCGTAATACATCTATTATATAGAGACGCTTCTCCGGATATACTTATATATATACGAGTAAAATGTAGCTTGCATACTGCAAGCAGATCGCCAACACTAATTTCTTGTCGGCATCCTATCGGGACGGTCTTCAAAAGAAAAAAAAAAACGATTGAAAATATTCTAAAAATTCTCTGTAATTTTATCGTCTGGCATCGAACCCGGATCTCCCTGGTAAACTTACTGTGCAGAACAACAGAAGATCACCATCTCTAACTACGTGTGAAAATTCAAGCAGAAATATTGGCTAAAACTGCCTCAAAAAACGTTCTACTTTTCACGATTGTAAATGGCTCTCTGGATTCGAACCAAGGACGATTATTGAAATTTAAATATGTTTTCAAAATTTATCCATTATTTATAATTATGTACCGAATTTCAAGTTTGAATATTAAAGGGAAGAGGTTCAAAATAATTCTTAAAAATCGGATCAGTTACTGATTGTAGAGATGCCTGGTGTCGAAACCAGGACACATTGGTAGCTGTGAATGCACAGTTTGATTTTTAAGGTCTTGATCTTATTTTATGCAAAGTTTGATGTCGATATCATGCCGAGAAGTACCTAAAATTTGTTTCCGTTATCTCCATAACAAATGCATTGAGGAATGTAAATGGTCCTCTGGGATCGAACCAAGGACCATCAGCGAATATGTAAAATTAGATTATGAAATATATTTATGATATCTAACAACATGCCGAATTTCACGTTTCCATGCCATCGGGAATGGGTCCAAAAAAATCTTAAAAATCGCCACCATGCATTTTAAACGGCTGATCTTTTTCCACGACCTAGCATCGAACCATGGACAATATTCGAAGATGTATTTTTGACTTTCGTTTGATATGCACGGCTTCCAGCGATCCCTCGAATTTCAACTCTCCACTTTTCCGGGAAGTGCCACAAAATGTTTTTCGAAAATCCCGACCATGTATTCTTACGGAGAAAATCGCGACTTTGCGGCCTTCTGGAATCGAACCCATGTGGCGCCTAGGGATGGACCTTTAAAAACCTCACTTAACTACCATAAACCGAAAAAGTTATTTTTATATCGCGTAAAATTACACGATGACCATATTTTACGGTTTATTTGCGTATTTTTCCTGTTTAGTTTTCGTATTGATTAAGTAATAAAATTAATTTTTTAGCTCAATTTTGCAAATTACAAATTATTATTCAAAGCATATGCAGTAGACGCATGAACTAAGACTCTACACTTCTGCAAATACGGTGCAAAAATACGTAAATTCGCTTTTTAATAAAGTATCTCTTAACATAAAAGTTTCCTTCGATCACTAACGTTTTTTCCTTTCAATGATCCGCGGTTACATTGAAAACGCGATTAAGTTATTGGACATTTCTTATATTTTACGGGAAATTTGAGACAATGAAAAAAATCCTGAAATGAAATCCCTAAATATGAATCCAAATACTTCGTTAGTCAGACGGAAGGATTGCAGTTTAATCGATTGAAATTATTTCTTGGCAAAGCAACGCAAAGCAGGCGATATAACGCGTATACCGACATTTTAAACACAATTTTACTCACCTGTTCCGTGATTAGGACGGATAGGTTGCGGTATTTGCGGTTGATCTTCGTCCCCAACGTCATAAAGCGCAGAAGGAAGACTCCGAGCAGCATGGTCCACGTCAGGGCCTCCAGGTTGTATTGCGAATGCAGACGAACGGAATCCTAGAAATAATCCAATCATTTTTTGATTCACTCGGAAATTCGGTTCGGCAAGCATATGGGAATTACTCTATGCAGCCTTAGACATTTTAATTTAATAGACAGCGATTGTTTTTGGTCAAATGATACATGCATCGACTGTAGCAACGCGATTTTAAGAATTTATACATTAAAATGAATAATTTGGCTTTAACTTTTAGAATAATATATATTAATTTAAAATACAACTAATACTATAATAGGATTTTCCTTGGCCTTTCCACCACACGGTTGACCCTGTCTTGCGAAACCATGAAAGGGAATATTTAGTAACAACGCAAGCATTCTTCAATATTTAACAGAGGGAAACTTTGGCCGGGATTATCATTATTTGCACCATAGAAAACCAATACGATAGATTTTTACCTGCGAATATTACAATACATCAAACAGCAGAAAGAATTAACTATAAAGATACCATATCAATCGCTTTAATAAGAAAAATCGGATAAATATTAGCCTTGCCTACGGGCAGAAGCAATGTAAACAACTTCTTTTTCATTTGTTTGAGGTGCTGATGCGAGGTCGCCAAATCGAGAATGTCACTTTCCGCCGTACAGCAGTTGTCTACGTAGCAACCTCTAGTTACACGCTAGTTGAAATCTATGAATACCACATTTTAGTTAGTCGTTAATCACTCGAAAGTGAATCACTACGTAGCAACCTCTAGTTAAACGCTAAATAAACGATCTAAGAATACGGCCGTCGTGTTTAAGAAAAATTTTTTCATCTTTATAAAGGAGATTGAAATCAGCAGCGGTGCATGTTTCACGTTTGAGATTTTATTTTCACACGCTTATTTCATATTCCTTCAGTGCCTATACAAAAACCTATCTATTTTTACGTAATGTTTAATGTACTTTCATCTACCAAGCCCAAGAGTCTTGCTTATTCGCAGTTAATGCTCCCCGAGACACTAACAACGAGATGTACGACCAAGGAAAATGTCGAAGAGTGAATGGCGCGATATGGCAGTGGCGTGATATCCTTTGTGATGGACCAATCAACGAACAAAAATTCTTCTTCAATCAGATCTATAGGGATGTCTCAATTCACGTCCAAGTGATACGACACAGGTCAAGAAGAATGGAAAAAATTATAACTAAGAACCTGTGGCAATAACGTACTCCATTAGCAATCGTCTTTAAACTGTGCGTCATAAAGGCTGAAAGTTCAACAGGAAGGAGAATTTCAAAACTGTCAAATGGTTCGTTGAAAATTGCTTCGAACACATGGTATTCCCTCCTGAGGAAATCACCACCGGCGTCGAACCAAAAAAGAAAATAAATTTCGAGAAATACAATATATCTATCCACATCTAGATATACGTAAAGAAAAATTCAAACTGAATTTCGTTCGTTAACTTCTACTTATTCCACATCATCCTGTAAATAATTTTTTAAATGACTATCGCTCTGATATATTTTGACGTTCGTGCATCAAATGTGGTAAAAGGCCTTTCTTTGGTTGAGAATCCTTTAAAGCAAAATTGTGCTTTCAGAGAGCGGTTCTATGTTTTGGATTACCGCCGATGTTAACTGGTAACAAGTTTATTGTCTCGAACTGAGCACTTTCTCGTGTTTGTATAACTTCATTTCACCATCTTGTAAGTTTATTGTCGTTCTCCGAAGATGTATTGAAGCCTTTCTTTCATCGTTCGACTCTATGAAGACTTGATGTGGACATCGACAGAATCAAACGGACCTTTTAAAGATACCATGATTTCGGAAAATGTATAGTAAACGTACCAAACATGGAATACTTTTTGAAAATTCCTTTTATCGCCTATTTCATTTATTTAAAATTGTATTTCGGAAATATTCACTACATCTTTGACCTCACAGCTAGGGTACCACTATGGAAATTTATAGATTAATTAAATATTTTTTAAGCGTATGAGAAAATGTTAGATGTCTACCTTATTCCATATTAGGGCAATGGAGGTCCTAATATGGAATACTAAAATAGTTGTTTGAAAATGCGTTTGAATTACGCGTTCTTAAAAACTGATGTCATATTACGCTGGAGTGACCAAAAAACATCATTTCATAAGATTTTGTTGTAAAAATAAATCAAATACTTAACGTAAATATAAATAATATCGCCAAAATCCTAGCATTTATAACTTTTTTAACACCTGATGTTGATTGAAGCATAAGTTGCCCACGATTCAAAATAAGAAAAATGTAATTTTAAAAATTATAAAGATTTTCCATTTATTCATTTATAAAACTTAAATGTTCATAAGAGCATTTTCAAAATAACATCGTTTTCTTACAAATGATCCAAATTGCCGAAACTATTTCGTAAACATGTCCCATTGTACGTATGTTTATTCCGGATTATTAATACGATTAATAATTCATCTTAAACATACAGGCAAACATTTTATAACATTGATGTATAATGTAGTATACCTATCATAATTTGGATGAGAGAATTATTTTAAATACACTGATCCGGTTAAAATGAATACATTTTAGAAAAAAAATTTAGCGTTCGATAATCCAAACATGGAAATTTCCATATTAGGAACACGTAAGTATTCCGAAATAGGAACATTACGCCACAATGGAACATTTTTAATTTTTTACGAGTTGGGCCGGTTTTAAAACTAATTTAATCCAAAGCTCGATGTCGATATTTTACCAATAAAATAACATTCTCGTTTACTCACTTTGAAATGCAAGATGAATATAAATGGAGATCTGGCATCGAACCCAGGATCAACAGGGAAGCAGTAAGGCGCGTCTATGAAATATATTTATGACTTCTAATTTCATACCGAGTTTTCCTCAATATAGGAAAATGATTGAAAAATCCTTAAAAATCGCCGTAATGTAAAACGGGGCACTCACCTGGCGTCGAACTCACGGACATTTTATAGATATAAATATAGAAAAGCGCGTTTTATTGGATCTCTGTGAATTTGAATTCCCAATTCTACCGAATGTATTCTATAAACATATTTTTAAAACTGAATCACAAAGAATTTGAAATTCCCGCCATATGTTTCAAACTGTACAGATGCCAGCTATCGAACCTAGGATCTTTTGGAAGATGAGCATACATATAAGGCATTGGTATAAATAAAAACTAATTTGATTCAAATTTTGAAGTCGATATGATAGCGGGAAGGTCCAAAATTAAGACCTTGTAATGCCGTTACCGCCAGAAAAAAGGCGATTTTGAACCTCAGCGTAATGGGTTCGATTCCACAGTCACGATTTTCAATATAAAGATAAATGGTGGGGATTTCCGAATTTTTTTTGAGGCACTTCCCGTCAAATTAGATAGTTTAAATTCTAGGGATCGCTAGAATCCGTGAGTACCCGTCGAAAACTATAAATAAATTATCGGAGATTATGCTCGGTTCGACGCTAGGTCAGGGCAAATATTTCCCATTTAAAATGCATTGCGGCGATTTTGAAGATATTTTTGAATCACTTCCCGATAAGATGGAAACTTGAAACTCGGAATGTAGATAGATATCATAAATATATTCTATGTTCGCTTTTAACCATTTCGCCGATTGCCCTTGGTTCGATCCCAGAGGGCCATTTACATTCCTCAATGCATTTCTTATGGAGATAATTGAAACCAATTTTAGGTACTTCCCGGCATGATATCGACTTCAAACTTTGGATTAAATTAAATGAAGTCCTAACAAGGCATAATGTGTATTCATAGCTGACGATAGGTCCTGAGTTCGACAACAGGCGTCTCAAAATTAGTAACTGATACGATTTAAAAAACTTTTTTGAACCCCTTCCCGATAACATAGAAACTTAAAACTTGGCATGTAAATAAAGATCATAGATATGTTTCATATACGCTGTATTAAGTCTCCCTTATCGTCCTTGGTTCGATCCTAGAGAGCCATTTACATTACATTAAGCATTTCAGATGGGGATAAAGGAGTCTTAATTTTGGACTTTCCCGGTATGATATCAACTTAAAAATTTGAATCAAATAAGTTATATTTTTAACAGAGAGTTATATATATTCACGTCTTCCAAAAGGTCCTGGGTTCGACACCAGGAAGCCTACTATTTTAAACGAACGGCGGGAATTTTAATTATTTAAGATCCGGTTTCGAAAAGATTTTAAGCTACATTCCGGTTGGATAGGGAATACAAAATCATAGGGGTCTTGGAAAACACGCTCTTCTTTATTATATTTATGAAACTGACACCAAATGTGCGTGAGTTTTTCGCCAGGTGGATGCAAATTTAATTAAATTGCGTTGATTTTTAAAAATATTTTGAATCCCTTTTTTTTCTTTTGAATACCTTCTCGCATTGATATCGACTTGAAATTTGTATTATCAATATGCTTACAGAATGCAAGTAACTTTTACTCGTATGAATATATGACTGAATCCGGAGAAGGAATTATATATAATAGATCATATATGCGATGATATTTCTAACCGTCTTCCACAAGTGTCACTGACTCGAAATGTTTATGCCGGACTGGACATAGCGTATAAACGTTAGAAAAAATGCGACTTTGAATCTCATTGCCATGGGTTCGATGCCAGAAGGCCCCGAAATCCCGATCATTTCCATAAAGGTGTATTGGTGGGATTCTTTTCGAAAATTTTTTTGATGCTCTTCCCCGGCAGATGAGAGAGTTGAAATTCGAGGGAGCGCTGGAAGTCGTGCATATCCGACGAAAATTTACCAATATATTTTGGAAGATTATCCTTGGTTCGACGCTAGGTTAATCAATCAACCAGAGCTCAATTTAAGCAAGAGTGTGAGCGAAAGATGCTTTGCGTTGCATTGTTTGCCATGTAAACAAATCCATAGTTACGAAGTTCATTGTTATTTTGAAGAGTAATCTGTAACGGCGCGAAAAAAATATAATTGAATAATTATTTGAACATAAATACGCGTGTATCAAATTCCGAATCAACTTCCAAATAAAACTTTGAAGAAGTATAGTGATCATGTTGTATATAACATTATTAAGAAATGGTATAAATCAGAACGACATTTTAAGGTAAATACCTCGCAATAACCAGAAAATTAGTTAAATATGATACGACTTCTAAATTGTCGTTGATATCGAAACTTTTTAAATAAAAAAGAAAATTTAATTTCTTGTAACTTAGATAATTGTATATACCTAATTATTAGATTAATGGAGAAAGTTCGCAAAAACGAAAACGAGTATCGAAAAATAAAGCTCGACTTCCGGTTAACCGATATACTCCAAAAACTAATCAACTCTGACAGCACACACCACAGTGCTATATATGAAGTTTGGTATTGATACGGCTAATAGTTTAAACGTTAGATCGCCCACAAACACACACACACACACACACTCACTCACACACACACATACATCATTCCGTTTTTCAAATCGTACGACATGCGGTCGGTTATGCGAAGGTCCCGAAGATGCGGATTCTCCCGAGGAGAAGTCCCTTCACAAAGACATTGATTAATCATTTATTGGGTTGAGAGTCCTTTGTATACCTAAAATTAATAATCTTCCGTAACATTTGCCTACGTAATCAAAATTCTACCGAAATTAACCGTTCGCAACCCTAAAGTTAACCAAAGTTTTGATAAAATAAAATGATAAAAAAATAATAAATCCAAAAGAAAAACACAACACCAACTAGACCCGGTATCGTTAAAACTTTCACTTGAATGTTGGAAGACGCATAATAAATGTTCCTCTCTGTGTACGTAATGGGCGCATTGAGGCATTTGGCAGAGATCCGAACCACGATTCCTCGAGGGTGTGGTCCATCTTCCCCACAGAATCGCAGTTTGACGAAGTCACGTGCTCGATTTCATTCAGCCTTCCTCTTCAACGGTCCTCCTTTCTTTGGTCTTCAAAACACTCGAACGGAAATACTCATTGGAAGCAAAACCACCTTCAGAATGAACTTTAAAGACATCTTCAAGGAAGAGAAGCACCCTTCAAGCAGACGGAGGGATTCTATAACATAGCCAATGTATCGATGCGCATTTTCTGAGTCTATTCCTTAAAAATACTCGGAAAATCCGAGAGAAAATTGCCGAAAATTAAATTTCAAGGTTGATGTAGATTGGTGCCCTGAAACGGAAGTGCTCGAATGTGCGAATATCAACACGCTCGATGACGTCAATAATTCGGAGAGGGAATTGTCAAATTCTTTCGAGAGAACTTCTACAGATTAAAGAAATTTCACAGCATTCTCTCACGAAATCTATTTTAAGATCTTCTCTGAAAAGAGAAATTGGTTTCTTCGCGATATGCGTTTTTTAACACCAAAACAGGTTTTGAAGTGTAAAAACCGTGTAGTTTAAAATACCGACAATTCACTTCGTCAGAATTGGATTTTCCTCATTTTCCACTCGTGGATTCCACAGGAGCGCACTAACAGTTTCCTCTGTTTTCAGAGAATGCACGGGAATTCAAATCCCAAAAAGTAACCAAACGAGTCTCTCGGAAATAAAACCGTCATAGCTGCGAAGATGCTTACAGCGGGCAATGAATCGCGAATTTAAAAACCTTAAATATTTTCTTTCTCACGCTTGGCAACCTCTTGGAAGAAAGAACTCTCAAAGACCTCTCAAAGGGAAGTTTATATCTACAACACTAAAAAGCTTCAGCATAGAAAAAATGCTTTTTAATTGATATTGGACGTATCCAAACTAGAAATCCTAAAAAAAACTAAAAATCTGATGTGGCCAGCACATGACTTTCTCCATGTAAAAGATGTAAATATTTATCTACGACAGTATTTTCGAACTCTATATTCCATCTAAACTTTGAAGATGAGTGATTAATTTATATATTATTATCTTTGACGTCACAAACATTATAAATAATGTTTTCCGGGACATGATCGATGAAAAACGATGAAATTGGCTTTTCGCCCATAGAGCCCAGAGCGCCCACAAAGTACATAATCAGCAACTTCCGGTTTATAAGTATTTCATGAATAACTCCTAAACAATCAGTGATACAAAAATATGTTTCAAACAAAAGTTATAGTAAATTACATTTTTTTAAACGTGTATAAATAATAGTATATACCTAAATATCATATTTATGGAGATATTTTGAAAACCGGAAATGAGCTTTGAAGAATGAAGCTCAACTTCCGGTCTACCGATTTACTCCAAAAACTAATCAACTCTGACAGCACACACCACAGTACTATGTATGAAGTTCGGTATTGATACAACCAATAGTTGTATCCGGAATCGCGTATTTAAAATGTTGCCAGTACGTCTACTGCAGAAGAACACACATTATAAATTAGATGGAATTGAAGTAGCACGAGAAAGCCAAACCCAAGATTGTATAAGAAGTGAACGACTGGAAACTCATAGAAGCTCCGGTCTCAGTCGTGTCGCTTCGCATTGAAAATGCCATTGAAGCGTACCTTCCACTCGGGGAATTTTAACAGAATTGATATTTGCCCTAAAACAAGACCCACAGCAAAATCCTTCGTAAAACTAAATTTTCCGCATTTTCCACTCCTGAGTGTTCCAGAAGGTCAAAAATCCCGTGGTATTCCCGGTTTTTCAAGTTGGATGCCCTATATAAATAAGTGTTAAGCAATGATTTCACTCTCTTTTGAAAACAATTAAAATCCGCAGACCAATAGAAGAAGGGCAACCATTAATAAAGCAATTGGTATCTTGAGGAGCGTAAAAAGAGGAATTCATTAAAGTGGACATTCTGACGGCGATGGACGTCGGCGCCTATTTTTACTCGGAGCGACGGAAATAACCAGTGCAATGTGAGGCAAGAACGGAGCAAATCAAGAGGAATTTGTGCAGACATCGGCTGCATCCAAATTGGATTTCCTCTGAACTGCTCTCATCGTGAGGGCAACTTCTCTAACGACAACAGGAATCCCAATTACATCCATTTCGACAATTATTACAATTTAAAAACAAACATTCCCTAAACAGAAAAATCTGATTGGATTCGAACCCGGGACGTTGGGTTTGGAGAGGTCTCCGATGCCTCAAAATATACGAGTGGTCGAGAGAGAGCATCCAAAGGAGCCAAACAAAACGAAACGTAATGTGCTCTACCGGTTTACCGAAATCTCTCCTGCTCTCGAATCTCAATCGTGTGTTGAATTTGTTTTGAAAATTTCCTGTTTTCGCGTAACGTCTGAAATGCCAAACACTCATTTTCTAAATCTTAATAATCTTCTTTTCACTTCGCGTGCTTACCTTCCTATGTGATCAACAACAAGGTTGAATCCCCATTCCTAATCTCTCTTTCAGGGTTCCTTTAAGAGTACGTTGCTTATCTGATACCTTTTAAATATTCCACGTCTATTTAAACAGTCATTCTTCTTCCACCCTCACTTTTCAACTCTTCCGATAAAAGTTACAATCTATTTTACTTACCTCTTAATTCTATCCTGAATATATTTTCGAGATATTTATTTTGAACACTAATCTCCCTATTTTCATTTTATCATTCATATACTTTGATCGTTATCATTATTGAAATCGGCTATTGGTGTCAGTCGATGATATTTTATGTAGTGACACCAGAGCCTATTCGAATCACCCCCCTTACCGATTCTCATTTCTTTTCGAATGTTTTTCGTATTTTTGAGAAAACCATCTCGATGCTCGAAGAAGCATCTAAGCTTCTTCGAATTCATTCATATATACGATTCGAAGGCACTAACTTCATAACGGGACGGTCCTCAAAAGAAAAATAAGGATTGAAAATATTCTCAAAATTCGCTGCAATAATCGTCTGGCATCGAACCCGGGTCTCCCATGTGAACTTACTATTCAGCACAATAGAAGATCACCGTCTCCAACTATGTGTGAAAATTCAAACAGAAATATTGGCTGCAACTCGTACCTCAAACGACGTCCTACTTTTCCTTATATTCCTTATGCAAGAAATTATAATGTGCTCTGGCATCGAACCCAGGAACAGCATGAAGTAATCTATTTTTTTCCTTAAATCGAGTCTTAATATACATCTTTTATGTGAGCAAGAACTTACTATTATTTCGATAAGAGCATCAAAATAAATAATGAAAACAACCTCAATTTATTTTAAATGGGGGATATATTTACCTCCTGGCTTCGAACCCGGGTCTTTCTGGTAATACTTTTTAGGCAGCACAACAGAAGATTGCTGTTTTTACTATGTGGGAAAATTCAAGCATAAATATTGGGTGCAACTGCCTCAAACGACGTCCTCTTATTTCCTTATATTCCTCATTTACGAAATTTTGATGTGCTCTGGCATCGATCCCAGTAACAGTACGGTCTTATCTAAATTTTTTTCTAAAACCGATTCTGAAAATACATCTTCTAGCAAAGCATGAACTTCCTACCATTTCAATAAGTGCATCAAAATAAATAATGAAAAACCACCTCAATGTATTTTAAATGCCTGTTTTTTGCATCGTAATAGCATCGAACACAACATATTTTCTGTAGAAGTCATTAATGTTATCGATAGATCCTGATGCACCACATCTATTGACTCCTTGAGTTTTAATTCCCTTCCTATCCGGGAAATATTCTTTAAAAATTCCCGAAAATCAAAGCAATTCATTTAAATAGAGAAAATTGCGACTTTAGGGCCTTCTGGAATCGAACCCATGACACTGAGGTTCAAAATCGCAAGTTTTCTGGCGGTTACACGCTTTGGCCAATACGCCGTAAAATTTTCAACTCAATCACGCTTGTGGTTTGGCCTGTCAATTAGTATCAAGCCATCATTAGTTCAAATCCAGGCGGTAAATATATCTCCCATTTAAAAGATATAGAGGTAGTTTTCATTAATTTTTTTGATGAATCTATCAAAATGATAATAAGTTCTTGCTTAGATAGAAGATGCATATTATGACTCGGTTTAAGAAAAATATTAGATAAGACCATGCTGTTCCTGGGTTCGATGCCAGAGCACATTTCAATTTCTCACATAAGGAATATGAGAGAAAATTAGGACGTCGTTTGAGGCAGTTGCAGCCAATATTTCTGCTTGAATTTTTGCACATAATTAGAGATGGTGATCTTCTGTTGTGTTGCATAGTAAGTTCTCCAGGAAGACCCGGGTTCGATGCCTGACGATTATATTGCAGCGAATTTTAAGAATATATTTATACCTTTTTTGCTTTCGAGGACCTTCTCGATATGATGCCGACTAGAAATTAGTGTTATCAATATGCTTGCAGTATGCAAGCAACATTTTACTCGTATATATGAATGAATCCGGAGAAGCATCTATACATAATAGATATAATACTCGATATATATAAAATATAATTCGAAAAAAAAAACAGAAAATTTTGATAGTACGTAATGATCCAATTTTCTCCTCCGTGATTCCTCAATAATCAACGGATCGAAAATTCTGCTCCGAATCACCAGTTTGTTATGAATTACGCGTAATCGGCCGTTACATGAGACGAACCTTGAGCAGCTCGACGCTGAGGAAAGTGAGAAGAAGTAGAGTCATAAGGAAGGCAGCTGACACTATCACGTCCACTGACCTCTGAGGACCCCGTTTCTGAAAATAAGAAAAAGGCACCGTTAATCGCACGTATGGATACGCCGTAAAAAAATGCGATAAATCGAACACAGCCACTTTAAAATGAAAATCAAGGTAGTGATTTGAATAATAAAGGTGACACTCAAAAGTTTTACAAATCCATTTACTTGAAATGAGAGCAATAAGCCATCGTTTTATTTCCAAATTATCGATTTAAACCAAAAAGAGGTGTAACATGAATTGCATCAGATGGCAGAGTATCGTAAAGAGAATCATAAATCTAAATGTTTGGAATGATACTTATGGAAATCGTTTTATCAAATACAGTAATCGATCGTCACAGCACGACAGCGGTCCAATAACTCGAGATTTTTAAAGAAACCAAAGACATCGAGTCATTATGCCAACCGATCGACGGAATCACATCAATATGTAAATTACAAATAGTGAGTTCTTCCCCCTCTTCCACGACATTACGTCAGCCCACACCGCCAACAGGTGTTTCAATTGAACAGCACCCTGCCATCTATTGCCCATAGGTGAAAATATTTCGCAGATGAGCAAAATCTGCGTCATATCAGTCTTTAAGTATATCTTTCGATATTAAAAGAACGTTCAACCAGAAATAATTTCATTATAAAATAAGACTTACAATCCATAAACACTTCGTCGACTAGCAGTAAGAACACTGTCATCATTTCTAATATGAAGGAAAAATACTAAATAACGAACACTTGGTAACTTTCACAGAAATTGTGGATGTTATTAAGTGTTTTTCTGAGAAGTTCTTCGTTCATTTAGTAAGGCTCCCTTCCACAAAGTTGAGCTTGATCACCTCAGATTTACTATGAAGGAAAGAAATATTCCCTTTTAAAAAATGCCACATCAACCCTCGGGATTTAACGACGTATTACTGCAAGAGCTGGTATCCCTCAAAAGAGGGAAAATCAACTTAGCTTCTGGAGAGGGAAATGCAGTAATAGCAACGGGTCTTCGTAAAAATTCTATTCAACACAGAGGCACGCTTTAGATTAATTACACAGATGACAGGTCATTTTGCGGTTCAATTATTCGGGGCCATGTTGGTGGCAATGAAGAGTCGTTAAAGTTTTTAAATTTTTAACTTGAAAGTTAAACAAGTGTTATTTTACTCGTACTAAAGTAAAGTTCTTCTTTTTCATGCTTAGCCACTGTTGTGCTTTACCGGTGAAGTCCCCCTACGCTCTCATGAACTTGTCAGGGGCAACAGCAACAACGAACACACAACCATTCCCTGATCGGAAAAATCCGATCAGCCGGGATTCGAACCCGGAACCTTGGTTAGTAGAGATAACGTAGATGGAATAATATCCACTCTGTCGCCGATAATATTAACTATAATACCCTGCTATGGCTGCCTTTAATTGCGAAACCCGCTACACACAATTGCCATTTAAATATTACTTCTAGACAAACTTCACCTTTCAGCGCTAAGTATACCTTTATATTATAATATTCAATTCCCAGTTTTATATTAATGCTATTCCTGTGACGACGATGTCCAAATGAACTCGATTGGCGATTATCTATAGCAATGAATTGTTTTGAAACACCAAGATGAAAAACCGCCGAAACTTTGGAAAATAGATTACGAGGTTCGACAAACAATCAGCAAAGTGTTATTGCACACTTGTGAATGACGAAACAATGGGGAAGTTGGGATTGCTGCACAATCTACAAAAACAGAAATAACGGTCATTCAGTTCACTTCACGCTGAAGTTCTAATTCCTTCGTGTGGTGATGCTAAGCAAGAGAACAAAAGAGAACTCACTTAGAGAACCTAAGAAAGAAAAATATTCTACGGAAACAAAAAATAGATGATAAATGGAGCCTTATTGCGACTGCTCATTTTGTCATTGAAGAAATCCATACAAAAATGGGGTCTAATAATTATGGATAACCCGAAAAATAAATGCTACTTTGCTGGTGATTTAATTTAACGCTGTAATGGATTCAATTCGTCTATTTTCTTCGAAATTCATTTGAATGCACGCCACCACTATGACGTCTAGTTCCGTTAATACAATAAATTTAAAAAATCCGCAATAATCTCTAATGTAAATGATTCTTTCTACGACAAGAATTACGATTTTATATTAAATAGTAGCTGTTGCCCACGAGTGCACTTGTGAGCAAACAAACCATAGCCACGTAAACAACACTGCACATGTCATCTAACTTCGGCCGTACCTATTGGGAAATGAAGGTCAAAAGGAAGGAGGCTGAACAAAGATTATCATTTTATCTTTATTTGAATTTGTACAGTGATAAAAAATAGCGGCACCTAGAATGATTTAGTTTTAGTTTGTTTTCTGACAGTCAAATATTATCGCCTATCGTAAATTCATTCAGTACTCTTTAAAGAAATACACAATTTAAAGAAATATTCAAACGAGAGATCGAATTGCTTGGAATGTAGGACACACATGCATTCTATATACATTCTTTTCTATACATGATCTATAATCATTCAGTAGTTACATATCAATTACTATTTCCTGATCAATGCCATTTATTTTATTTATTGACAACTTTTCTCATCCGTCATCTTTTGTCTTCCCCTTCCATTCTTCTATCTTTAGCACTCCCCCTCAATATTTGACCACTTTCTCTATCCCTCTCAAAAGCTTCCTCGTGTTTGTTTTCCCATTCTACGCCACACCCTCTTGTTTGCCTCGCCCATAAGCTCTTCACAACAAGAATTTTACCAATATTTTCCCGGCTTGTTAATCGAGATCGCAAGTCATTCCCTTCGTTCCATGAAGGCCTCCTTGCCCAGGGCTATTCTTTTTCGAACATCGTCTATTTATCCATTTGCTCAAATTATTCCCAATCCACCATTATCGTTCTTTCCCTTGAGAAATCTCATAACTTTATTTTTAATTACGTAAACCATTGATTAGAAGCGTAGAAAAAAGCTACGTAATAAGTCGGGTCTAATAATCTATAACCATTAGACAAAAAAATAAAAGAAATTAGAATCAGGGCTAAACCTACTTCGTAAGAAATAGTTTGTGCAACGGCACGAAGTCCGCCTAATAAAGCATAAATAGAATTCGATGCCCACCCTGCGATTATAACTGTATAAACACCAACACTTGTACAACAAAGAAAAAATAATAGGCCCAATTCAAAATTATATAATCCAAAATAAAAAGGTATAACTGATCAAATTAGCAAATAAATAAATCAGCTAAATACTGGGGAAAAATAATAAGGTAAATAATTAGATGTTACAGGAATGGTCTGCTCCTTAGTAAATAATTTGATAGCATCAGAAAAAGGTTGAACAATCGCACAATACCCTACCTTACTTGGACCCTTACGAATCTGAATATAACCGAAAACCTTACGTTCCAGCAATGTTAAAAAAGCAACCCCAACAAGAACACACAATATGAGCCCAAAATTCTCTGAATTTTTTTACCTCTTTTAGTGGTAAATCAATTAATTATCGTATAATTGATCCTTTAGAAAAAACTGTATAGCTTTTTAACACGTTACATCATTTTTCGATATTATTATTATTTAATAATTAATATGTTCTATCCTCACTTTGTGGAATTCAGTATAAAGCATCGTAATCAAACACTTACTAACTTCCACAATTTTAAAATTGTGGAAGTTGCTAAGTTTTTGATTATGAAGGATTATTATTATTATTTACGTATATATGTACAATTTACAGTGGCGGAAACAATTATCGCAACACCAGTTGGCGTCAGAGCGCAGATTACGTGGAAACTAACTGAAATCACTCTAACTCCGACAATTCGACAACTCTACTCAGTAAAACCGGCAATATTCAAAGACCATACGAATGGAAAATAGACTTTTAGTATCGTATATATATGCAGACATTTGAAACTCACCTTCGCGATATTTCCAAGTAGTGCCTTTGCCTCATTGTCTTCATTTTTTGCTATTTATTATTCAAAGTCAGTCGTGATAAAAATAGTTGTGTAGAATGTCAATATAATACACTTGGAGATAGTTACAAACAAGATTGTTTGATAGCGGAATATCAGACGTTAAAATGAACATTTTGAGGTATTATTTCGCGAATTAAAGGTCTAAATACTAGAATTGTGATGGAACTGAATTCTTGCAAAGAGAATTCAACACTTAAAAATTCGAATTTAGAAACCACTAAGATGTGTCCTATTCTTAACTTTCTATTTTCTCTCGAGCAGTGTAGTTTTTCACTGCATAAGGTATTAAAAATATCCCTTCGATGAATCCAATCTAATCCGTGTGTTGAAGGAGTTCAACTTTTCCAAGAGCTTTTTAGCAATTAACGTTTACAGGAATTGTCGTCACTATTATTAACTTAGAATCGGTAATCAACAATTTCTAGCTCTATCAGGCTATATGCAATAGGGATTAATATTTGTGTAATAACAAATGGTGTTTCTCATGAGACATCAATGCACTTTAACCATACAGACTGAAAAAAATATAATAAATTGCAACGGTATCATATCTCTATTGATGTTACAGTCATTCATCAAACCACTCATATAAATTTCCTCATCAGTGAGTGAATTACTCTACAACAGTTAATTTCAATCTAATTTATCCAGAGCTGTAATATATTTGATTAATGAGCTAGAATGCAATTGAAAAAAGATTCCATTATATACCAACAGATGTAATCTAATAAAAACTGATGATTCGAATGTCCGATAATCAATCATTAGATATTCCGTACTCGCCTGCTAGTGCAAACATAATCACACACTTTCGACGAAATAGATGTGCCCTACAGATTTTACTCTGTAGAATGGAGCATACTTAGGGAAATACTTGTTGCAGTATAATCTAATCTTGTATAAAGTCTCCCAAGAGGCCGGTATTCACTTCTCTACTTTCTCCGTAGCGACGAATAAAATTTTTTCGTTTCCAATTTGATCATCTTGATTTCCGTATGTTAAAATACCTCTCAAAACAGCACATCTGTTTGCCCTCTTAATTCTTGGGCGTTATTGAATTACCAGCCCCATGGCTTCAAATTCAACTTTTTCAATTTTTCTGTATCTTACTTAATGAGAAAAAGTACTTTTGCATATTGGCTCACACCGGGAATTGAACCCGGGAGCACTTTCACCAAAGGCGAACGCGCTATCCACATGACTATCGGGGAGCCTTACTTCTCAAGGCTACTTAGATCCATATGTTAGGCTCCATACTTAGCTATTATTCGCTGATTTTACTAAACTTTCCCTGCACTTTACGCACTCCTCCGAAACACTCCCGCCCCCCTCTCCCTCCATGAAGACCGTAGTTTTAAAGCCGTTTACTACGTAGTTTTGCGGTTTAGATGCGAATAGATTAGAGAATAGAGCGAGTATACGCAGACAAAGTTATTCTTTAATTCAGCAGTAGAAATAGTTACTAACGCCCACTTAAATAGGCAAAAGGGTAGGCATGAGCTTAGCCCCAAAACATAGAAAAATTGCAATGGTGAACAAGAAAAATTCACTTAAAAAAAGATAAAGGTTATTCGAAAAAGGAAACCGTGTTTTAATGTGCGAACTGAGAGATCTAAAAATAATAATAGTAAATTGCAAAAGCTTACGTAATAAACAGGTGGAATTCTTTAACATTACGATGAGAACTTGCGCGGATATCATACTAGGAAGAGATTTGGTTAAGCGAGGATATTACTCAAAGCGAGATATTTCCCCCGATTATACGATATACAGAAAATATGACTATGTAGATCTAGCGGTAGAGTTTTTATAGCAGTATGGACTCATTTAATTAGTGAGCGCGATGAATTCGTAGAAAATAGCAGGAGCGAAATCATTTGGTGCTCGATTCAAAGACAAAACGGAAGTAAGATTAATGTTTGTTCTTTGTGTCGTCCTCCCGATTAAAAAATAGGTTGTATTGTTGATTTATCCGAGGCCTTACAGAAAAATGGCGAGAAAATAAAAGATCCAATCATCGCCGTAGGAAGAGATTTTTACCTAACCAATATTCATTGGGATAATCTAAAATTCTCCAGCACTAGCAGTGGGAAACAAATTCACGAAATACATCTTACTTTTTCGTTGCATGCTTTAGATCAGGTAAATATGACGAAAACTCGAACGAATCGTGCGAGGCAAGGTATCAATTTAGATTTACTAGCCACTTCCCACCCACAAATAATAACTAGCCTCGCTGTAGTTGACGGTACAGTCAGACCATGATGTCATAATGGCAGGGATGAAAATAGTAGCGGTTAGATCTCTTAAGCCAGTGAGGGAAGTGTATGTAATTCACAAAGCAATTATTTCTGAGTTAAGGTTTTATTTGAACCAAGGCTTGGATAATTTTTTACGCTTTTCGGGTGAAAATACAGTAAATGATAGTTGGGTAGAGTTTCTACGGATAATCAAAGTAGATTTAGTTAAATATGTTCCGTCTACACAGTAGGTGAGACGAAGAAGAAGTTTGAATTGTTGCATAGGAGTCATTCATTCGCGATTGAGAAAACTTAAACCGTGCGGTGAGATCCATGAGCTTGGTGATCAAAACTATAGAGAAGTGCAAAAGCTATTTGAGGAAGGATCACGAAAAGAATACCAGGAATATAGATCTCGGACCCTGTAAAAATCACTAGTTGGCGATTAGAAAGAATTTTGGTCATAAGTGCGTGAGACTCGTGGTGGTCAGTTTTCTATGCCTAGCTTTATAAGCGAAGAGGGAATTGCCTTAAATAAATCGGCAGAAATAGCTAACTTACTTAACCCGTACTTCCAGAAATGCTTCTCATTAGATGATGATCGAGTTAACGATTTTACCTCGCGCATTGATTCGGACACGATTTCCATAGAGATATAAGTTGATGCGAGCGGAAATTCACTGCAACGGATTGATAGGAAATTCTATTAGAAATTAATTCATGAGGGTACTGTCCCAATGTCGTGAAAGAAATTAAACGTCACTCCGGGGCCTAAGAATGATCAGATTATTATGGGTAATTTTCGTTAACTTCGAATTTCTGCAAAATAATGGAGCATATTATAGCAAGCTCTATTATTCAGTTTCTTACCATAAAGATAGGAATCATTCGGATCCAACACGGATTCCATAAAGGTAAATATTGAAAGACGCACCTACAGTTTTTTTGTGAATGATGTATATAAAGCGTAAGGATGTTAGATATCATCCAAAAACGTTATTTCCACGCAGCAACAAATTTCGCGACAACCCTTAGTGTTAGAGCGCCACACAAAATATCTGAGTGTCACGTTTAGCTGTAGTTTATCTTTGAAAGAACATATTGGAGATGCGATAGGAAAAGTGAATAGAATGCAAAGATTAACTAGTAGATCGTTGAGGGGATGCTCATCGTGTTTCAAAGAAAAAAAAACTCATATTCCTCTTATTCAACCTAGCCAAACGAGAAAATACTGTTTCGCGAATACACTAATTATTACTTTTATATTACAGTTCGTGTTTTTGATTGGTTGTATACGATACGATTTGTACAGAATTGCAATGATAAAACATTGAGTGTTACTTAGATGATGCAGTACGCGGGATGGTAATCATTAAGAGATAGAAGACTAATTCAAAGGATAAATTTACAAAGTAAGTTCAGAGAAATTAGGTTCTCAAATGATGCAATCGATATAATGCGACCTCCCAGTTGATGTGGGTCGCTCTGATACTGCGAGGAAGATTATAAAAATAGATGCTAGAAGGAATCGTATCAAGAATTCATTTTTTCCGCGCATGATACGCGAAAGAAATTGATTAGGAAAATAGAGTTAAGGTGCCTGTACCCCCTGCCACACGCCGAAGGGCGGATTGAAGGGTTCTTATATAGACATATTTTTATGGTGTTTTTGTGCTGTCGACATTTAAACTCAATGATCAGAATATGTCGTATTTATAAAACAACATATAATTTAAGAGGAAAAATGCATCCGTCTCCGCTACGATTGGTCTTCGGTTTCCTTCAAAGTAACAGGGTTGTCCAAATTGTAGTGCTACCTCCAAAATACTTACGTTTCAATATCATCTCCTAAATCACTACTACTAATTTATTTCTTCTCACATTCACTAACAGTTGAAGGAAACTTTTATTAACCTTCCTTTGATTAAAAAAAAACTCTCAAAAGGCACTCGAAATTAATATTTACAATGATAAAAACCTTACTGCTAGGGAAATAATGAAAATGTAAGAGAAATTGGCCCTGTCAAAACTGGAAATCCAAATATCATTGAGGATTATTATTCATCATTATTATTCAATTATTCATTTTACAAACTAAAATCTCAAAAAGGTTTTAATTTTTCCACATAACCGTGAACATATCCTAGTTTTCTATGCATTTTAGTTTTTTTTAAGAATTTAACACATCATGCATGAATTTACCGGCCCCTGAAATGTAGAGATTTTTTCGCTCTTTCTACTGCCTATGACCCTCTCCCCCATAGACAAATCCTGGCTGCGCCCCTGCGACAAAGCAATCATTAATTATCATCTGTATATTCATGTCCACATTCGATAGAATCCGTAGATTCTTACACATAGATGATTATGAAAAAATGTCAGCTCCGCCATAAACCTCCATCCCCGTAATGTTACTCATTTTCCATGTTTTTAAGAGAAGGAGACTATTTAACATAATTTAGATTATCAAATTATTATAGATAATTCCTCGCGAATTATTATTATTATTATTATTATTATGGTCTTTATTAGGCGAGATTGAGACAAAAAAGTCTCCTCTTCCATCTAACCTGTAATCAAATATATATTTTTATCAAAGACTTAATGCATTTCTACGTGAATTTCTCCGCGCGAAGGCAACACAAATGACTAATGACCAAGGTCACCGAGCTCCCTGTTACAAAATGTAAGACAAGTCCGATATATGCGCAGAAATTTTCGGTTTTTATGAAATCATGTTTGTTTTAACTTTGGAATTGGTATTTTTCCTTTTAACTCCGGACGGACAATGATTTCATGTATTTTAGGTGACAAATGGTGTATATAAATTTATATTACGAATTTCCTTCGTCTGCATGATTAAGTTGGCGAAAAATTATATTCCGTAGACAAAATACAAATTTTACATTGTGTCATAGTTAGTAAATCAGTAATCGCTCTAACGACTTCTCGAATTCTAATTGCTGAGTTGAAAAAATAAAGACTAGTAATCAAAAATCCTCCTCGGAATGTTTATCACAAATAATGAATATCCTATGTTTGAACTGGACGTTTGAAGAATTACATTTACATCAATATCCAGCAGGCAGCCGTAAGACGTATGTTCGAGTGAGAAACCAAACGACCAAAATAACGCCTTATTAGCGCACAAATTATCCAGAAAAAGAGACCATTATAGGCCATCTGTTCTCGCTATGATCTCGCAAAACATCATTTTCCTCTAGACTCCAAAATTCTCGTTCTCTAAAAGGTGAGAATCACCACATCGCGTATTCCCACTCCAATCCCACTTATTCCTTATTGTTACGCATTATTAAAACCGAATAGCAATCTTCACATTATTAAGAATTAAATTTCAATTACTGTCCATGTATTTTATTCCATTTAAGATTGAAATTGGAATAAATATATTTTTAACCTATCGTTCTATAAATACGATAACTATCTGTGAAAGAGAAACGCCGAAATAAACATGACGAACTCGGGGAGAGATCGCGCGAAGGCTCTAAGAAGAGTTCGAAAGAGCGGAAATTTGTGTAAGTTCTAGGCTCCGACTCAAATATTACCGCTTTTCGAGGCTTCCCTCGGTCAGTCACAGAAAGCAGAATTCCAAATAGTTTCTGTGAAAGCCACTGGTGCGCGCGCAAAGTGTTGCGATAATTTTTTCCGCCACTGTACATATTTACGTAAAAAGTGTGTCCTGCTTGTTACATGTTCCTTTTATTAAAATTTTCGTATAAGTAGCACCAGCGTCGATAATAATAATTTTTTTCATACAGTAATGCGTGATTTTCTATAATCATTTCCTTAGCTTTTCCTCCAATTTTTGCAATTTATCAATTAAGGCAAAAAAATTGCATTTTGTTCTTGTCAATGCCCTTCACCCCTCCGCCATATCCATGAAGTGTCTTCGCTGCTGCCTTCGTATTCTGCAGACTAAGGTGTAGATAGTTTAATAACACTGAATGTTGATAGCGTGGATATGATTTAGTCGGTCACATCTCATCGGTTAGGAGGTTAGGAGTAGGAAGAATCGGGATAAGTCTGGCGTCGACCTCAGGGAGTTTTGGGTTATTTTCCTCCAAAATAAGATGATCGTATTCTATGTGCGAAATGTATGATGGAGATAACATCTTTTAAAGTCTCAACCTTTTCTTATATATTCTTTATTGGAGAATATCTTGTGTGCCCTGGCATCGAATTCAGGATAGTTAAGGAAACATTTAATTCTTTTCTTAATTAAATGGATATCTATCAATACACAAAGCGCGAACGCTATATCTTGCAGGTAAGTTCCCCGTAAAAAATACCTCCAATGCATTTTAAATTGGACATATTTTCACCGGCGTAGCATCGAATGTAGGGTAATTTTTGAAGAATTCTCTACAATTTCTGTTAAATATTCACAACTCCCCGGTATCATAAATAACAGTTATCTATCTTTCCGGTAAGAACCGTTTAAATAATCCCGAAAATTGGTGCAATGGCTTCCTATTGGAAAGTAGGCAATGTCAGGGCCTCCTGGTTTCGAACCCCTGACAGTTAAGAACGATTTTTTATTTTTTCTTTGCTTTGAATATCCCTTAACTTTCCATAGATTGTATTGTTTTGACAGAGCAGCAAGAAACCGATGATTGCACAGTAGATACTTGTGAGCTATCATAGCCGTTGGGAAACAACAATGTACGGTTCTTTTCACAGGACGAATGATATAAGCGATGCATGTTTTACCAACAAAAACGCATACTCCATTTGTTACTCCTCAGATTGTTATTTTTAGCTATTGAAGTGGTAATCTGCTAATAGTTTGTTGCAAATGGTGGTTTTACGATGAAGAGAGGGTTCCCCACAATATTTTCATTGAGGGCAAGGAAAGCCAAGCATTTTAAGGTAGTCTTAGAATACAAACTTGATATTAGTTATGACGAACAAAAGTATTTAGTATAAATTTTTTATGTTGATATCGATTAAAATTTTAACCCTACCGTTCAATCATTCTTATCTTTGGAGCGAAAGGTTAAGAAAAATTAAGGAAAATGTAGAAAGGTTTTCAATTTGATGAAACTACTACAAAGGTAATTTGATGACAGAAGATACAAGCAAGTATTGTATTATCATTAACAACTATCCGTTTCCGTTTATCTCCTTAGTTTTAATATTATTGATGTTATGTAAATACTGGCCTGTGCTATGACAAATTATTATTACAAACGGCTTTAATACGTCATAAGTATCTACCGCTCAGTCATCAGTTTGTTACTGGTCTAATTACACATTTAAAAATAATTCATGGTATGCAAATTGTTCATTATTATGAATTATTTTATTATTACGATTAATCACGTTAAATTTTAATAATGTCATTCGCATACATATGAAACTTATAAAATTATTTTAGGAAGTAATACGCTCATTCCAAATTTGTGGTAGGAAATAAAGTTTAAAGAAAAAATCATGAAATTCATCCTGATACCAACTTTTACTTAAAATGCACTAATCAGAACTGGATAATGAGAGCTATTAGAAATCTACTCTCTAAAAATCCTATTCTTTCGGACCACCCTTGACCCTTCCATCCACCCCTTTTTTCTGTGCAGAGAGGAGTATCCTTGGGCTGCGATAGTTCTAAACTGTAGGTCGTCGGGACCTTGCAAGGTGCAAGGGCAGCGTGCAAAGGAGCCCTAACGGTATTTAAGACAGAGCGGCGGTGTTGCAAGATATGCGGCAGAACCCTTTTCTTAAATTATGTATCCCTAACCTTATTCTTCACGCTAAACATAAAATTTAAGATACTTTAGTGTATTATTGTACCATCATTCCAATAGTTGCAATGCAAGCCAATGCCCTTGTTTTCAATGAAAAAGGAAAAGTTAATCTTTATAGCTGGCATGACAACAACTTTGTTGACAAAGGAGTTTCCCAGTCATTTTCACCACACTCATTCAAATTCCTTTACTTTCAACAAGTCTTTAGGCCAATAATAACCTAGTACATAAAATAACATACAAAGCGGGTGACACAAATGTCGCCTAGTGCCAAGATTTTGTCGCCCAGTGACAGCACTTGGTGCCGGCAAAAAAGAGTAAAAACCCAAGTTCTATGCGTGTAAAACTGAAGTCAGGAAGCGTTGAACGTTAGAGTTTCGATACAATGTTTATAGATAGAGTTCGGGGTGGGCATTCCTTTTGTGAGAATTCCCATTTGTTCACATTTGAGTTCAGTGTGTTACTCGCCAGGTAGGCGATTGTTTCCATGCGGTAGATCTTGTGGAAGATCTTTTGTTGTGAGTGTGAATCAGCTACCTTTTGATGATGTGATTGTGTACGAGGGCAGTGATAGTAAGTGCACCATGGAAATACCTAGGAAATTGCTTAGGAATCCGAAAGTACGATTGGCACGAGGACAAGAAGAAAACAATTGGTGGCAAGGCAATTACTAATTAAGCAAACCCTTCTTACTGAACATTTTTTCTGTTAGAAGTTAATTTTTTAAAAGATATTACATCTTTATTTCTTTTATTTCATGCCGAAAGTCGTATAGTATGTTTCTCCTCGATGGCTCTATAAAGGGCCAGCTTTTTTTTTCGCGCAGCTGCAGTAAAGTTGACACTTAACAGCTAGAGAGCAAAAGAAAGACTTTTTTTGATCATTTTAATGGGGTATTAGGTGGTGGAGGGGGTTCAAGCAGTTTAAGTGTCGCCCAGTGAAAATTCCTTAAAATATACTCTGCGATAACCAGTGACACTCACCTTGAGATATGATCTTACAGATAGCCATGTCTTGATGTTTCGCACTTTATTGAGTCTGAAGTGTGGAATATCTGACTTCTTGGCACGCCTTGATGAGGTCAAGTGAGAGAATAACTTTGCATACAGAAATCGCTGCTTAAATGTCCTCTCGGCAACAGCAAGCAGAAACACCATCAAAGCTGACACACCGAAACGGGTAACAGCACTTGCTATTACAACACACCTCTCCCTGCAAAAAAGAAAAGTCCAATAATTACATTGAGGAAGAAAAAACAAAAGACAAATTCGTAAAAAAATTGATTGAACAAATGAGAAAAGTACATACCAAAGGGTTGGTCCAAGAGCAATATCGATGAGATTACTCATTGACGAACATATAGTACACATGATGGCAAGAAGGTGATGGAATGGAAGAGCGAGATAAGAACTGCTGTTAATTTCAGGAGTAGGCATCAAAACTTGAGGCATTCCACTGGCATCCAATGCAGCCATAATTCGGTACAATGAGGGGAGTATGGCCAGCAATCCGCCTAATGCAACACCTATAATCATAGCACACATTAAATAAAACTAAAATATAAGATTTCTTGGCTGAAACAGGATATACAAACACTATTGCATTAAGAAATAATGGAAGATACAGAGGTGGGGATTATAGCTTCTAAAGTGATACACAAAGATAAGACTTTAATAGATCTCGAATATACATAAATTTGCAACTTCTAGATGGAGCTGAATTGAAAATCTTAGACTAAAATGAGGACAACATGGACAAAAGCTACAGAAACAGAGTTAACAGCAAAAGGTATTCGCCATGGAAAAAAAGATGATTTCCCCATAAAATCAATTATCATAAAATAAGCTTCATTTACTTTCAGTGAGATGCAAGCATTCATTGGCATAACTCCGATAATTAATAAAAATATTCCAGACTAATATAGGGGAGTTTTAAAAGGGAGAGGTAAACGAAGACACGGGGAGAAACTAGGCAGGTAGATAAATTTTCTTACTTTGGAAGCACTCTTTCTTGGGACAGGAGGTTCTACAAACTATAGCTTTGGCCAAGGAAGCCTTTATGAAGTGAAGGTTATTGATGACAGAGAGTCTTGATAAAGGAATCAGGAAAAGGTTGGTGAAATCCCTCCTCTGGAGTGTGTTGCCCTATGGGTGTGAAACATGGACTCTAAGAAAAGGAGGAAGTCAAACGTTTAAAGGCTTTCAAGATATGGGTTTGGTGTAGAATGGAAAAAGTAAGTCGGGTTATAGGAAAACAAACACGAGGCGCTTGAGATGGTTGGGGAGGAGAGGGCTTTAATTAAAGTGATTAAGCATCGTCAGAGGAAATGGGTGGGTCAAATATTGAGAGAGGATTGCCTGCTAAAAAATTTAATTCAGGGTAGAATTCAAGTGAAAAAACAGAGGAGAAGATAACCACAAAAGTTTTTAGATGATATAAGGAGTTAGGTATAAAGAAATAAGGGAGATGGCGTAGAATAGGGATTTTTGAATTTCGATTCCCATGAACCAACTAAAAAGTAGAAGACTCATATATGTATGTAAAACAAAATCTTGCAAAAATCTGTAAAATCAAATAGGAAGGTACCTCCAGTAACAATGTTGATTGTACACAAAAAAATAAAGTTACCACCTTCTACGCAACCAGCATAACTCGAGAAGAGCTAGTCCTTGATATTCTCTGTTTTGACCATGCTTTTCATCTTCCTCTCTATGCCTGGCATGTTTTGAAGGCTTTTGTGATGTTTTAATTTTTATAAATACTCGCTAAAAGTCATTGCTTTTGATGCTGTAGAAGCAGTATAGTATAGTACAGCTAGCAGCATAAAAAAGTTACCACCTTCGATGCAACCAGCATAACTCGAGAAGGGCGAGTCTTTCAGATTCTCTGTTTTGAGCGCGCTTTTCGTCTTCCTCTTTATGCCTGGCACGTTTTGAAGGCTTTTGTGATGATATATATTTTATAAATAATTGCTGAAAGTCATTGCTTTTGCTGCGGTAGAAGCAGTATTGTATTATGAAAGTATTAAATTCGTATTTCGTTAAATCGGCTTGAATCTCAAGCGTAATTCGCTCTTCTTCATAAAATATTGGACATGAATTACTTTGGCTGCTCATATCTCCTCCTAACATAAAATATTCCATCAATGCAGATTTAGAATGAAATTGGTTATTTCAGTTAATGCTCCACATGCCCGCAGGATGATCGTTTTCGTAAAGATTATGATACGATAATTAAGAGAATATGAACTACTGTAAATTGGGTCAACGGAAGAAGGGGAAATTAAAAAAATGTAATAAGAATAAAAATGGGGTAATAATGAAACAATACCTGCTATTAAAAATAATGATATGTGATAGTGGAATTCAAATAGGAAATAAGTTGCTATTTTTCATTGAAAACGAATTTGTGAAAGTCGCCACGTTGTTTGGACGCCATTTACATTTGCAGGGAATTTTGATTTAAATAATTTAAATAGTAGCACACTTTATACTTTATGTGAGATGATATCAGTATAGGCCATCTGTCCTCGCTATAATCTCGCAATAATCTTTTCGCCATCGGGCTGCGAAAATCATTATCGTTGAGAATAGGGTCATGTTGTCGCGTATTTCGTCATGTAAATCACAGCTAAGGAATATATCAAATAATTATTGTCTATACAGAGTTATATTCTTGAAGGATACTCAGCCGAGGGCTCCGGTCGTTTAGGACTTACTACTATTGAACCTGTAGTCTTTTAACAAACCGCTTTATATTGTATGTGCGAACATTTCTTTTGAATAATTAAATCAGAAGGACTAGTCGCGCAGAGTCGAGTCAAGCACCAAAAGAATTGAATAATATACTTCTAATTATTTAATTCCTTTCATTTACACCTTCTCCGTAATAAATGTTTGAATGCTAAAACGATTAATAATTTCAACATTGGAAAAAGGTATGAGCCAACAATTTTAGACATAACAACTCCATTTTTAAAATATACACGTAATGCACTCATGCATGAATAATAAATTTAAATCTGCTACTACGGATTTCAGCGGTCAGTCCCCTTTGGTGCTATTTCTGCTCTCCTTGTTTTCGTCTACATAACGGTATATGAGTGCCATTCATACCGGCCTTCTCGACGAAACAAAGGTGGCTTCTCCGTGGGGGTGAGAGAGGAAAGAAAAAGGGTCTTCCATGCAGTGGTGACAGGATACGTTTTCAGTCCGACTAAAATTCGACGCATCTTTTAGGGTATTTGTGTGAGATAGAAAATTGCTTGAAAATGCCATTCTCAGATGTGGACGGAAATATAATGAAAAGTTCGTCAATGAAGGAATATGAATGGTGTTACAGTTAATTACTTATATATTTTTTACATAAAGCATGGAGACGATGATAGGAAAATAAACAATGGGGATATGGAAAATTTTATGCTTACTAAGAAGAGAATGCTGATTCTCTTCAACACTAAGGCAATACATCTAAAAATGTAAAGATAATTTGGTAAACAGGCTCAGAAGTGATGTGCACAGATCCTGGGATGTAGGCTGTTTATAAGATTGAGAAAATGGTTCAATTACATGATTGAGAAAACGATGTAAGCCATTTTAAGAGAAAATAATGCAGGTTAGAAGGTGACCGGAAAAATACTTTTTCAATGGTTCAGCCAGAGAGAATGTAAATGAGATCAACCATTCGAAAAAGTTCCGATTTTTGTGGCAGTGTTCAAGTTTCATTTTCCTTACCTACTGCATTTGGTGTTATGTGAACTTACTTCTAAATCGTTCATTTACATCCAAAATTCATAAACCATTAACAATAGACCTATCATAGTCGAAATTATTTATTATCACTGTAAATTTATTTTGCTTCGAAAATTAGTAGGATATAATCACGTAGGCATATAAAAATATGCATACAATTTGCATACATTCATGCATATAATTAGAGCTTCCGCCAGTTAATCATAAATGCCGAGGAATTCACACATTTAAATTTCTGCACCTTCAAGATATCGTAAATGTCTTCCTTATCTTTAAACCAAAAAGTTTTAAGGAAGAATAGGCGAGGCCCATCAAACCAGCATTAATATTCAGCAGTAATAGATTCTCCTGACAATAAGAAATATTTCCCCAGAAGGGAAGCTTTACCCATCTTATTTAAGAGTAATTATGGGTAATAAGTATGAGATGTCAGTATTTCTAGTGCTGTATCTGATAATGGCTGATGGACTTAACTGGCCTCTCATTAAAAAAAGGAAAGGTAAAATACGAAGCCTAAATTCTAATTATTAAACGGCTGTTACCGATGTAAGGGCAACTCAAATTGATTACGCCTGATTTAGTAGTTTTACTAAATGTAATTTCCGTAAAAATATAGTCATTGCTCAACGACTATAAGAAATGGCGGAAATTACTAAGGACAAAGATTCAAAATTTCTTATATAACGCTATTTCACAAAGTAACGGCTTCTTCAATCAATTTGACTATAAGGAAATTATTCAGAGAACTTGAACCAAAGAAAGCTGCATCCATTGCGAAGGAAATTGATTACAATCATCGGGAAGGGGTAATCTGAAGATTATTGATATTCTGGGCAGGCAGACGTTTAGAACTAGTTCCACTTAATGGATAAAAGAAAGTTTAACTAAATATTGTGACCGGGTGTAATCGTTAAAATTCCGTAAGCTACGCGTATAATTTTATCATTGAGAATCTTCAAGGGATCTGAGAAGAGCACACAAACACTGGGAACGGTCTCCCAGACTGCCCATGTCTCGGACCGTCTCTGCTTTCAGCAATAGAATTAAACATATATTAACCATAGAAAGATCACTCCCGTAGAAACTTAAGCTTCGTAAAATGCCAATTCCAATATTACGTTCTCAATATTTACATTCAACTTTTCAGGCCTTTTTCGCTATTTCTTCTAACCAATGTTTTTCATAAACCTTTGGGACATCCTTACAAATCAATCAACAACAAAACGGGAAAATTTAAGAGATAGCTATTTGCGTAAACTAGCGTTCCTTTGGTTCTTTTTTATTACTATCATTGGATGTATAGGGTTTTCAATTCTTTTATTCCATTAAAAGATAGACACAGTTATTAGTTTCGTAGATTTTAAGAACCTTTTAAATTAATATAAAAAACACCAAAAGCAAGTGAATATATTTTTTCTCTCAGTGTTGATGATAGCCAAAACGTTAAACTCATCTTGATTCACTTATAAAATTTGCTAGTATATCTCACCTGGTTTATAAAATAAAAAATAAGGATGTCATTTAAATACGTATTTAAACTCAATTATAATCGTCATTACTGTAACACACACGCAATAACTTGCCCATTCTGTGTCGAGTACTAAAAACTCATACCTCTAGCCAAGTCTTAGGTTTGGTTAGACCTCGATTAACCCATTGTCATGCAAAAGTAACAGATCTACGGATAGCGGTCTTATCATTTTCAATAACTGATAATTAAAAGATGGTTTTCTTAAAATACTGAGAACTTTGAAATAAACAAATTGTAATACTCTTCGGAGGTGATTCGTTGATCAATAAATAGCTAAAAATACGAGAGGAGTAACTTTTGAGAAATAAAATTTCGAGAATTTTACCAAAAGGACGTCTACCGCTGGCCATTTACTACAGTATTTACTGGAAGCCATTACTTTGAAACGATAAGGAATCCATGGATCCAATTTTTAGGACAGTGGTTTCATCAAGCTATTTATTATTATTTTCATTTAATCCACATCAGATAAACAGTGAGATCTCGTAAGTTTTAGGCCGAAGAACATACAATATTTCTAATCTGTTGCTCTGCAGTCCCACTTTATGAGAGATTTATTTCTTCGAGTCATTCTTCTAATTGCGAGCTAAAAATTAAACATATATCAGAGAAGGCTAGCGAACACATTATTTTAGATAACATCAAAATGAATCAAGCAAATTGCAACCCAAATACTCTCTCCGAGAAAACGAGAAAGTTTTTCCTTTCCATTCCCGTTTGGTAACAAAAGGATTATCTTGCCCTTCTCCCCCACCTATTTCGTTTTGTCCTGTTTAACAGTTTTCCCGGTATTCTACCCTTTCAAGGGCAGGTAACATTTTTGTTCCCTTCTTTTCTCCAGGCACATGCCATATGGAGGATCGCGTATTTATGTAAATATTGAAGATAGTGATAGTAAGCGTCGAAGCTAATTGTGTGAATTTTTCTACAGTGTTGTTATCAGGATAATTTAATTTTACAAATCAATGGATTATACAATCTATAGTAGTCACGAGAGTAAGGGGAAATGGTAATCTAGAAAAGAATATTCGTTATTTAAATCAATCGAATGAGCTTTAACTTTGAGGAACTCCATAGGTAACTAAACACAAAGAAATAAATAATTTTGTCAAAGTTATACGACTTTCTGTGTGGAAGTTTTGGCACTTTTGTTTCCTTGTGTTTATTCCTTACTTATTTCTCTTGATAATAGAAAGATTTTCAATTGGGAAAGTTAAACGAAAGGTGTCTAAAAGCAATCAAATTACAGTGATCTACCGAATCATGCACATATCTTATATATTAAAATTCAGCCTGCGTATGTTTGTGCCCGCAAAACTCGAAAACCACTCGGTCGATTGACTTGAATTTTTTACAGAACATTGCATTCAAATATATATATATATACGAAAGTGTTTATATTGTAAAAAATGGTGACACTTCGTCCTTGCTTCGATCCCAGACGAGTCAAAGCATTTCCGTGAGAAATGCACGTAAAGTTCATTTTTGTCTCTGCATGCTTCATTTCTTTTGCAAAATTAAATTAAAAATAATAGTCATTCGAGATTGAGACAAGAACCAATAGCAGAGTAAATGAATAGAAAACCTTATTTTGGTCGTTTATTGTTGTTTCCGAATTGAATTTTTGAGATATTTTACGGAATACACGAAAAGTTTTGTGAGTATAAACAGCCGGTCCCCCTGACGACAAATGCCATTTTTGAATCCGAGATCCTGCTTTTTGGCCTATTTGAAATTAGGAAGAAGAGAAAAGTTGCTGGTTTCGTTCACATTGATGAGCATAATCAATCGTTGGAAGTGATTTATACGATCGATTTTCGAAAAACGAAATGTGAGTTAATTTGATACCGAATGTTGTATTCAGTTAAATTCATTTGTATTGTTTTGGAAATTATTTAATAATCTGTTATCGAAAATTAAAGTGAGAGTGACTTTGAATGCTGCATTCAATTCGATTCATTTCTTTAGTTATCTTCCAGTTGATCGTCGTCAAATTAGATAGTACGCGTTAACACATCAAATGTTGCGGCAGATAATGGATAGTAGTAAATGATCATTATATAAATAACGAAAATTCTCCATCCAAACGCGAGAGCCGAGCTAGCGTAACGTACCATGTTCTCCATCTTTCTTTTCTCTCCCTCCCTTTTCGAGAGAAAGGCTCGCCGGCCCGAATTTTGGACTTAGAATTTCTTGGTGGGTCAGGGGTGGTAACTTTTTTTTGCTGTTAGCTGTACCTTTCCTTATATATACGTCCACATCTAAGAATGGCATTTTCAAGCAATTTTCCCTCTCATACTAAAACCCTAAAAGATACCTTGAATATTAGACGGACTGAGGATAAAACTGTGACTGTGACTGCTCCATGGAAGACCCATTCTTTTTCCTCTATATCCCCCATGGCAAAGCTCCCTTTGTTTCCTTGAGAAGAACGGTTTGAATGGTATTGATTAACCATTATGTAGACAAAAATATTGAGAGCAGACGTTGCATTTGAAGAGAACCTGCCACAAAAACCCTTATTAATAGATTTAAATGTATTATTCAAGCATGAGAGCATTAGTGCGAATATTAAGTGTGGAGTTATAAAAGCCTAAAATTGTTGGCTTATACTTTTTTCCAACGTTGAAACTCTTAATTGTTTTAGCATTTTGAAATTTTTAACGGAGAAGGTTTACATAAAAGGGATTAAATAATTACAAGCATACTATCCAATTCTTTTGACGCTTGACTCGACTCTGCACAACTAGTCCTGATTTCATTATTCAAAAGAAATTTTCATGTGTAAAATATAAAGCGGTTCGTTAAGAGACTACCAGATGGTTAAAAGATTATCACGAAAATATAGCGAGGACAGATGGCCTATATTGCTATCATTTTAGGTACAGTATAAGGTGCATAATTATGTAAATTATTTAGGTAGTTGAGTGTTTCACACCCTCTACAATAAGCCTTACGGAGGCTTGCAGAGAATTAATTTAAAAGTGTTTCTAACTTAACTATCTATCATTAATCTACAACACCACCATTATTATATTAATGATATTAGTGCTAAGTGTTATTCATATAATAGGACCACAGTTACATATATATAGTCAGATCATCATATCTTTCAGCATATCTTTAAATGGAGGAAGACTCTCTTTTTAAGTAGATTAATAACATATATTAACTTCATAGAACAAGGATACTACAAAGAACCTTCACAGTATTGAGGTCTCTCAATTATTTTGATAGAAAGTTAAAACCCTGAAATGTTACATTTTGGATTATCATTTAAGTAAAGAACCCGCAAACCAGACAAATCAAAATTCCCTGCTAACATAAATGGCCCTCAAACAACTTTGCCACTTTCACAAATTCGTTTTCAAAGAAAAGAAGCGCCTTATTTTTGCAATGAGGTCCACTATCATCCAATGTTATTTGTGATAGCAGGATTTATGTTATTATTACTCCATTTTTATTCTTATTACGTTTTTCTAATTTTCCCTTTTTCCGTTTCCCTAATTTACAGTAGTTCATATTCTCTTAATTATCATATCATGATTAAGCATAATTTACGAAAATGTTCATCCTGCGGGCATGTGGAGCATTAACTGAAATACCCAATTTCATTCTAAATCTGCATTGATGGAAAATTTTGTGTTAGGAGGAATTATGAGCAGCCAAAGTAATTCATGTCCAATATTTTTGAAGAAGAGCAAATCACTCGTGAGATTCGAGCCAGTTTAACAAAATACGAATTTCATTCTTTCGTAATACTATACTGCTTCTACAGCATCAAAAGCAATGACTTTTAGCGAGTATTTACAAAAATTAAAACATCACAAAAGCCTTCAAAACGTCCAGGTATAAAGAGGAAGACGAAAACCACAATCAAAACAGAGAATCTGAAAGACTCTCTCTTCTCGAGTTATGCTGGTTGCGTTGAAGGTGGTAACTTTTTTTTGCCCCTTTGTTTTGATGTGTAGATTTGTAAAAATTATGGAGTTAGATTAACGTTATTTTTACCTGAATTTCCATAATGCAAATTTTTTTATTTGACTATTTCAACTTATAATTCTCATTTTTGTTTCCTTTGGGTTTGTATAGAAAAGATTTAGTCTAGTTACACGAATATTATTTATGTAACTATGTATTCATTAAATAATTTCTTACTTTTAGAAAAGGAGATCAAGAAATAAGGAAAGTGAGTGGGAGAGATAAATAAATCTTTGATTATATACATATTTAGAGTAAATGAGAGAGAAGTAGTGGTTAATTTATTACCTCCATAAAAATAATCCATGTTGTCTGGCATAGATTCCACACGAGCAATAATGGCTGAGCTAATATCAAGAACTGACAGATCTGCCTTCTTTGCTTCTCTAGTCTCCCAAACCGTACAGCTCACTGTAAGGAAAGAAAGAAGAGCATGTTTAATACATACGTAAATAGGTGATTTATATGAGGTAAATTGAGCATAAATTAAGGGTTCATGTATTGTCCTGGACAACATTTAAATAACACTGTGGCGCTAACTGTGTCTACCAAAGGAGATCATTCAGAGAAAAGTGAACTGAAGATGTAAGCACTTATGAATGGGTTGGGTCTTTGTAAGAAAGCGCTGTCAGTAGAAAAAATGATCCTGTTCAAGCCGTTGCTGAATCACTTAGGATCAATTTTTAAAGGCATCGCAACCAATGTAGCAACTCTGTAGAAGGTACATCCCAGTCCAATGCCTTCTCTGCTCCTTACAGCCTTTATTTCCTTATCTCCACAGAGTCAGGTAATGCTTTAAATACGAAAGAGAAGCTTCAAACTTGTGACTTTCTTTGAAAAGAGATTCCATTTGGCTAGCATGAGTTAGTGAGTTTTGCGGTACGGAAGGATATTCCTCATTTTTGAAGACATCTCATATTTTGAATACATTTACAGGATTTATTTTAACTTTTTAGCGTAAAATGAAATAACATCAACTGGACGATGTATTTTTGGTTTAAATTAAGATAAGATGCACCATTTCTGCAAATTTAGAATTAACCATAGGAAGGAGGAGAAGAAGCTTGTTTTGACTAACATGCTAAATAGAATCCGAAAGGTTACCAAATTCACAATAGTTTTAATCCTTTAGGATCAGGGACAGGAAATCCTGTCTCCCGAGAATTCTCAGTAATTACTTTAGCAAAGGTTTTAATCAATATGCTACATTGATCTGTAATAAATGCACCAACAGTTGATATTAAATAAGAAAAAAGTTGACTTTGAGGGGCCAGACTTCATGACCCAGAGCTGTCATTCCAGTATTTGAAATGTTTTTACAAAATGTAAAGAAATTATTTTTATTATTGGGCCCAAATTTGATTACAATTGGTCTGTAACTCATACACTTTTTATTTTCAAAAGTAAATAAAAAAACAAGGCATTAATTGCCTTATAATTTGTTCAAATAACTGTGCATAATGTTTGCTCTGTATGAAAACATTATGATGTAGAGACAAAATCCACTGTTTTGGCTTCTACTTAGTGGGTTCATGAGGAAGGATGAATAAAATACTTCAACACGATACCACAGGTTTTTTTTTATAAGTTCTAGGTTTCGACGCATAGCATCATCATCAGGTGTCGTCATTTTTTAATATACGCGAGTTTCAAGGCATAGTGTCATCTTCAGATATCTGATGATGATGCTACGCATCGAAACCTAGGTCGTGTTTATAAAAAAATGCTGCGGTATCATGTACGAGTATTTTACTCATCCTTCATCACGATGTAGAGATTGTTTTACTTTTTCCACTAACATTGGTTGTACTGTTAAGATTGTGTCTAATTGTATATTAAAGTAGGGACTCAGAAAAAGCATTAAATCACATAAGCTACTTTCCTTCAGTAGAAAGGCAAATATTTTGACTACTACACACATGACTTTTTTCAACACTGACCAAGTCTTGCTCTAAAAAAAATTTTTCATAGAAACATATCCTAATATAATTAAAGAATAAATTTCAAAAACCATCAAGAAACTTGCAAAGCGGCTATACGTATTTCGACTTTTTGGAAGTCGAAATACGTTTAGCTGCTTTGCAAGTTTCTTGATGGTTTTTGGAATTTATTCCTTAATTATAACATAACCATCAGCAGCCGCTTTGCCTTTTCTATATCCTAATATATTTACTATTCTCCAAATGGTGCTCGTCACCAAAGATAGTGAATCTAATTAATAATGGAGATCAGTTTGGGGAACACCTTATAATTAAGACATATTGATATCATCTTCATCTTATTCAGAATCTGTGTTGAATTCACCATCACTGCTATGAGTCAGGGATGCTTCATCTTTCAAATTCTGGGTACAAAACAAAATATTTTTGTAACAGCTTCTCAGAGCTCATGGTTGTAGCAGAAAAGTTGAATGGTCAGTGATAAAATTTCTAAGTTTTCCATACCATTTCCTTCTTCATTTCTACGAGATGGATTTCCACCAAACGACGCCTGAGACTGTGAATTTTAAGTTTTCCATATTAGCTCAAATGTTATTGCTGAACAAAAAATTATTATCTATTCAGGGTTGCTATAAATCATGAAATTCCAGTACATTTCCAGGTTTTACAGGACAAAATTTTATCTCTCCAGGTTTTAATATCTGTTCTATCACAATTGGGAATTTTAAAAGTGGTACAAGAATAACACATAAACGTATACACACCATTACTGATAAAAAAATGCACTGTAGTGAAAACATGAAAAACAGATTGGTTTTGAATCTTTTATTAAAATATAAATTGTATTAAAATGGAGGTTTTCTAGAATCAATATGAGTACAACGGCATTAATTAGAAGAAAACTTTAAACCTTACGTTTAGGAGACTTTTTTATGACAGAGGGTCTCACTAAAATTACCATGAATAGGGATTCGTAAGATAGCTTTCAGGAAACCTGGTATTTGTTGATACTGATTACATTACTCTCTTCTTAAACTTAATAGTAGTCTCATAAAATAGCATTCACAAGCACTATATTTCATTAAAGTTGTTCTTTACCTATATTTCAAATGTTCCTTTTGTTACAGGCAAGACATGGTTCTTTTTCTGCCAGGCAGTTCTTCTTAAGAAAACTTTGTGATTCATGGGATAGAGGAAACTGTTCGAAATTCGTGATTACCAAAATTCTTGTTAAACGAACAAAACCCCATAGGACACTATACATTCCTGCTGGAACCATGATACTGTCCGTGCTATCGAGAGATTCGTGTTAAAAAGGAACCTGTTAAATGAGAACGTGTTAAGGAGGTATATAGAAGACCTTACCGAAATTCCACACCACCAGAAACCAATTGTGGAGCAGTTGGTGAAAGAACAATTGGAGGATGGGATTATTACACCCAGCTCAAGTCCTTGGGCTTCACCCATTGCAGTTGTTCCTAAAAATTCGACGGACGGCACACCTTAATTCCGTTTTTGCATTGATTTTCGGGAACAGAATGAGTGATGACATCCGATGTTTACCCAATACCACACATCATAGACACGTTGGATAACTTGGGGCAATATAAATATTTCACCACTTTGGACATGAAGAATGGGTATCAACCATGGACCCTGACTCCCAATCTAAGACAGCATTCAACATTGAAAGTGTACATTATGAGTACACTCGAATGCCAATTGGCTTGAAGAATGCCCCGGCGAGTTTTCAGGGGTTAATGGACATGGTATTGAGGGGGCCCACACAATGTATGGTGTATTTTTATGACGTGATTGTTTTTAATGGCACGGTAGAGGAGCATGGGAAGAGGTTATGCGGAGTTTTCGAGAAACTGAGAGAGACAAATTTATCCTAACAGCTAGAAAAATATAATTTTTTGCAATCCGAAGTAAAGTATTTTGGTCATCAAATAAGTTGCGATGGAATTCACCCAAATGAGGACAAAAATGAGGCTGTGAGGGATTTTACAACACCCTCTACAATGAAGGAATTGAAGTCCTTTTTAGGCCTCGTCAATTATTATCGGAGGTTTGTAAGGGGATATGCAGAAATTGCATGCCCTCTAACCCGTCTCTTGAGGAAAGGAGCTTCTTCAAGAAAGGGGTTCGTTTGGTCACTCGATTGTGCTGCTAAAATGGAAAACGCTTTAGTAAGCACCCTCATTCTCATATATCCAGATTTCACAAGCCAATTTATAATATCCACAGATGTGAGTAATTTTGCTTTGGGGGCAATGTTATCACAGATAGTAGATGGAGAAGAAAACCCTGTCACTTCCACATCCAGACAATTGAATCCTGCCGAGATAAATTACACCACCACTGAAAAAGAGTTACTGAAGGTAATTTGGGGCATGAATCAGTTTTGTTGTTACGTTTATGGGCATAAATTTAAGATTGTAACCGACCATAGTGCATAAAATGGCTGCTAGGATTTAAGGAACAGAGTAGTCAGTTATTACGCTGGTCCCTCAAACTATAGGAGAGTATGACTAAGAAGTTGAGCATAAACCTGGGAAAAAACATTCTAACGCCTCAGCAGGAAGATTTGGCGAAATGACATATACGATGAAAGGGATATTGCCAGGAGCAACTTAGGGATTCGGAGTGTGTATGTTTGAAGGGCAAACAAGACTTTGTGGAAAGAGATTGAGTTATGTGTAAAAGAATGAAGGCCAGAGAAAAGATCGTAGTACCCAATGCCCTTTGCAAATACATAATTCAGTTGCATCACGAACACCCACTGTCAGGCTAGAAAACCCTGTGCAGAAAAGTCATGCAAATTTTGTGCCCAGCAATAAGCAAATTAAGACGCTGAGGATATGGAAGTGCTCAACAGAATAACCGTCAAAGTTTTTACGGAGATTGACTCAGAAGTTACCAAGAACACCATGATTTGGAAACAACAAGAAACTGAGACTTAGAAATTGTCAGACGATGGTTGAACAACAGATGTTGACCAAGCTGGCAAGAGATCTCGAGATATGGACCAACTGTGAAAGCCTACTGGTTACAGTGGAACTCCTTGAGCTTGTGTGAAGATGTGATCATCCGGAAGTGGAAAAGCATAGATGGGAAAACTGCCACCAATCAGATCATCTGAATTTAGTGGCCACCATGCTAACAGAGCTTCACGACAGTGGAACTGGAGGTCATTTTGGTGTCAACAGGACAATTGAATCCTGCCGAGATAAATTACACCACCACTGAAAAAGAGTTACTGAAGGTAATTTGGGGCATGAATCAGTTTTGTTGTTACGTCTATCACCTTATTACGTCTATCACCTTATCTACCACCTATCACCATCTATTTCCTGTTACGTTAACAGGACGTTGGCACGAGTAAGAGAACGGTTCTATTGGGTAAATTACCATGAAGAGGTAGAGTATTGGTGAAAACAATGCGATTTGTGTGCATCGATATAGGGTCCAAGAACTAGATCCCATGGAAAAATGATGCAATACATCTCGGGAGCACCGTGGGAACGTGTAGCGGTGGATATTTCGGGTACATTTCCAATGACGAATTCTGGAAATAGATATATAATGGTGGCAATGGACTACTTCTCAAAATGGCCGGAGATGGATCCACTCCCGAGTCAAGATGCAGCTACGGAAGGCTCTGTTGGAGCATGTAATATGCCGCCACGGAGTGCCCTTGGAAGTTCACACCGATCAAGGACGAAACTTTGAATCAGAAGTATGGAGGCACTTGATGGATAAATTGGGAGTCAAGAAGACCAGGACTACGCCTTTACATCCTGTCAGATGGCATGGTGGAAAGATACGACCACAGCGTAAACCAGTACCTGTCAATGTTTGGAGACTGGAACCAACGAAACTGGGACAGTTTGATACCACTTTTCTTGTTGACATATAGAAGTTCCCAACGTGAGGCTACAGGTTACACTCCTACTGAGTTACTGACCAGAAAAAAAATGAGACTCCCAGTTGACTTGATTTTGGCGTTCCTACCACTGAAGAAGAGGTCCAACAAGTAAAACTTCCAGAATATATCAGTCAACTTGTAGACCGGCTAAGAGCCATCCAAAATTTCGTCAGAGATAAACTGAAAACGTGCAGTGACAGGACGAAGATGAGACTTGACGGGAAACCGATGGTTAGCCCCTATGAAGAAGGTGATATGGTGTGGTTGTATCAACCACAGAGAACAAAGGGACTAGCAGGGAGTGGTCGCCAGATCGATGTTCGACGAGACCTATTTCTTATTGAAGTAGAAATAGTGAAATTAAAAAGTGAGATAGATTTCGTCCACATAGGCCCTGGTTCCTGAGAAAATTGTTAATAAAAATATCATGTTTTTGTTATTATCCTAGGGCCTATGTGGAAGAAACCTATCTGACTTTTTACTTTCGCTATGTCCACTTCAATATGAAATAGATCTCATCGAAATCCCGAACATCGATCTGGGGACCTCTCCTTGTAAATCCAAAACTTCAGAGACCTTGGGATTGGCCCCTACAGAGTTATGAAACAGATCAACGACATCGCTTACAGGATCCAGTTGATGCCTAAGATGAAATCAAAGGTGGACCAATTCGAGCAGCTTAGTCCTTACAAAGAGAGAGACACATCTTGTTGGACGTCTGGTAGCGCTATTAGGGACAAATAGCATTTATAGAGAGGGGCTGTGTTACGAAGCTGGAAAGTCAGGGACTGGTTTCGTTGTTAAGGAGTTGTTGACGCATCAGAGTTTGTGTTTGCAACGGATTTGTTGAGGGTGGGAAAAGGAAGAAAGAACACGAAGTTGAATTGATGTTTACGCGTAGTAATTTGCCATGTAGTGACGTTATTCTATTTGAGGTTAAAAAATTAAGTTTCTTGTTCTTTAAACAAGTCTCACTCGCAAAATCATTCGCAACAATGGAAGTGAGGCAAAACATGGAAGATACTGTTTGCAAAGCATACAAGGAGTGCCTAAGCAAAGTAAATTATAATTCTCTATTCTCAGTCACATCCACAGTCTGAGTATGCCTCTGATGTATTTATGAATTTGAAAAGGTTCCACTTTTTATTGTGTATTTTACTTTTGTTGTATTTTAAAGTCTAATAAATAGTTCAATTTATTCCATCAAAAGTGCATTATATTATATTTTGTGCATCCAATTTATTGTTTAAGTATTTCAATATTTTGATTATCGCTGTGCAAAAAATGTGTATTTCCTTATTATTACTGCCACTGTAATCAGGGTGGCCCCAGAACGGGAAGTTGAAAAATCAAGGTCATTTCAATGTTTTCCCAGGTCAGATCGAGGATTTTTCAAGGACAAAATACAATTTTTGGTTTTTATTCAATTCTTCAATTGAAGTTTGGAATTTATTCCAACAAAAACAAGGTACAACTTTCAAACTTTACCCAGAAATGAATGTTCACGCGAATCAGCGGCACGAAAGGCGATGGTTGTTTACTTACGAGGTTTCGGAGTTTTCTCGTAGGCAGTGCTGGTGCCAGAATTTGAGTGAGTGGTTTATTTCCGATTGAACCAGGATAACAAGTTGGATCAGGATTTTTCAATGTTTTGCAATAAAATCAAGGCATTTTCACGGTTTTTCAAGGTGAGCAAAAATTCAAGGTTGTTTCAAGGTTCTCAAGGTTTCAAGGTCCTACGGCCTCCCTGTGTCATTCAAATAATAAATTTAATTCTTCCCTAAACAGTGAACTGAGCGATTCACATTCTCATTTAAAATCGAATGTATTTCCCGAAAATTAGTTTTGGTGAAAACTACAATCATTATGCAGCAGTGTCATTGCTTCCCCTACAATAGTACATGGGTCATGTCACCTTTCAGCTTATTTTTTTACTATTTAATTTCATTGAGTCTTATCACAATATTATACATTGATTCATTATGAATTTCTGAAAAGTCTACTAAAAGTATTAGAATGTGCAAGTATAGAAATATAGAAATGAATCAAAGGTTAAAAATTAAAGTTTTCAAAAATATCACCTGTTGAAATGATATTTCAGCTATTTAATTAATAATAATTACTATAATTCAAATAGTCAATCCTTAAATGAATGAAATATTACTCACCCTTATCTGGTGGAGTACAACTTGGACTGAGAATGACAGTGGATGACTAAAAATAAGAAAAATCAGACAAAAATCAATAATCCAAGTCTGCACTCAATGTCATGTTAAAAGCTATGCTACTCTAAATTTGGAACAAGTAGCTCAGAAACTACTCTTAGAGTAAAAAAGATGAATTTAATTTAGTCCCATCAACAGCAGTCACAAAACTTGAACCTACATTTCAGCATTTTTTTGATAGAATGGCACTTTCTTGTTTTATGTACATTCAAATGCTGTGTTAAATGATTTGAAATAAAATAATTCCATTCAATGATGAGTATTACACTCTCACAAAGAATTTGCCACAATCTCATCAAATATTTCGACCATCAAATATACCTACCATGAGGATCTTTTTAAAATTATTTATTTATTCAATCTATATGCTGTAATTTTATCACCTCAAAAACCTCCTGCAAACAGAACACATCTAAACAATTGCAATATGCAAAATTTAGTGCAATAAATCTAACAAGTAAAATAAACAATATAAGAACACCTCTACCAAACACAGGTGCAGTCTGAGGAATTCTTTTCTCTTACATAATTTAATTGTACTACCTGGAACTATTTTCTTATTCTAAAGATTATAAGGTATATATATCTATTATATATAGACGTTTCTCCGGATATCTATTATATATAGATGCTTCTCCGGATTCATTCATATATATCTCTATATATAGGATACTAATTCACAGGCTAAACCAAAAGCATCATTGACTTAAAATTTTTACGACATATTGGCCATAACGTGTAACCGCCAGAAAATTGCGATTTTGATTCTCAGTGTCATAGATTCGATTCCAGAGGGCCCCAAAGTCCTGATTTTTCCCATTTAAAAGCATTGCTTTGATTTTCAGGATTTTAAAAAAATATTACCTGGATAAGTAGATAATCAAAATTCAAGGAGCCTATATATATGGTCATGATGTATTGAAAACTTAAATGACGTTCACGGAAAATATCCTGGGTTCGATGATGGGACGATGCAAAAATCTGCCAAAAAACGAACCATAAACATTCTAGATATCACAATATCCATAGAGGACGGAAAATCAACTTTTGAAATCTATCGAAAACCGGAGTATACCAACCAGATCATCCCTAATTCTTCGTTCCATCACTTTTCCCAAAAGCACGCGGCTCTTCATTCCATGTTGCACTGGCTAATAGCAATCCCCCTCTCCCCAGATAAATTTAATAAGGAATTAAACACCATTAAAATCATTGCCAAATCCAACGGATACAGCATAGCTCTCATTGAAAAACTTTTAAAAAAGAAAATCAGGAACAAAGCCTTCCAAAAGATAACCCCCAGCCTCCTCCCCACTGACAAGACCCCCATTACCTGGCGGAGGCTTCCCTATCTGGGAAAATTGTCAATTAAAATAAGCAACGTTTTTCTCCATAATATTAGACCCCCGTTTCGCTCCCCCAACAATATACTAAGATTGCTAGAGAATTCAAAAGACAAAAGACCCAAAGAATCCAGTAGCGGGGTCTACAAACTCTCGTGTACTAACCCCCCCACCAAATACATCGGAAGGACTGGGAGAAAACTGTGCGTCAGAGCTGCAGAGTACCAAAGAGACTACGGCCTGAAGAGAGGACAACCTTTCTCGAGCTTCGCCATTCACCTCCTAGACAATGGGCATACCAGCGATTTCAAACCAAAATGCCTACATCAGGAGGAGAATTCCCGCCGCCTAGACCTCCTGGAGGAAGTAGAGATAAGGAGTTTCCCGAAGGATAGTATGCCAGCCTACGACCATTTATTCCTGAACCCCTCACCCTTCCTCTCCCTACCAAGCAAGTTATTCCCATGAGCACCTACACCTCCCCCCATTTTTAACCCTTCACCAGTTCTACTATCCTATATATGCTGTGACAAATATTTTCTCTGTGCCTGAAGATGTAAGCTCGCTTATGAAACCGGTCGCAAAATAAATTTTCTGCGGAAAAGTACAAAGTGTTTTCATTCTTCAAATGGCTTTCCACGAAGTCACACCTTCTCATATCGATTATATAATAAAGATTTGGTCTTAAAACGTTATTATGCCTATTCACATTTTCCATTAGGTCCTGGGTTCGACACCAGGAATTAACAAATATTAGAAATTGCAACAATTTTTTAGTTTCTTATTAAGCCCTTCCCGAATAACATTGAAACTCAAAACGTGGCATGTGAACATAGATTATAAATACCTTTTATAAGCTTGCAGTATGCAAGCAAATTTTACTCGTATATATAGATATACAAGTAACATGTAGCTTGCATACTGCAAGCAGAACGACAACACTAATTTCATGTCAGCATCATATCGGGACTGTCCTATAAAGTAAAAAAATAGGATTGAAAATATTCTTAAAAATCACTGCAATTTAATCATCTGGCATCGAACCCAGGTCTTCCTGGTAAACTAACTATGCAGCTAAATGAAGATCACCATCTATAACTATGTGTGGAAATTCAAGCAGAAATATTGGCTGCAACTGCCTAAAACGTCGTCCTTCTTTTCACATATATTCTTTATGTGAGAAATTGTAATGAGCTCTGGCATCAAACCCACAAACAGCATGGTCTTATCAAATTTATTTTCTTAATATGAGTGTTAATATATTTCTTCCATCTAAGCAAGAATTTCCTATCAATTTGATAAGTGCATGAAAAAAATAATGATATCTACCTCAATGTGTTTTAAATGGGGGATATATTTACCCCCTGCCTTCGAACCCAGGTCTTCCTGGCAATACTTTCTATGCAGCACAACAGAAGATTGCCATTTTTAACTGTGTTAAAATTCAAACAGAAATATTGGCTGCAACTGCCTCAAACCTCGTCCTACTTTTCCCCTACATTACTTTTGTGAGAAATTTTAAGTGTTCTGGCATTGAACCCAGGAACAGCATGGTCTTATTCAATTTTATTTCTTAAACAGATTCCTCATGTACATCTTCCAGCAGAGTGAGAACTTCCTATCATTTCAATAATTCAGGAAAAAAATAATGAAAAACTACCTTAATGTATTTTAAAGGGCAGATTTTTGCATCCTCCTAGCAGGACCCAGGACATTTTCGACAAAAGTAATTAATGTTTTCGATAGATCATGACCGTATGTTAAGGCTTCTTGACATTTGATTCTCTACCTATCCGGGAAGTATTTATCTATTTACTACTACTATCTTTAATAGATATTTAGATGCTTCTCTGGATTCATCTTCATATATAGAGATAGATAGGATACAAATTCATAGGCTAAACCACAAGCGCTATTAATATGAAATTTTTACAACATGGTGGCCATAATGTGTAACCGCCAGAAAAATTGCGATTTGGAACCTCAATGTCATGGGCTCGATTCATGAGGGCCCCAAACTCCCGATTTTTTTCCTTTAAATCCATTGCTTTGATTTTCCGGCATTTTTTAAAAATACTTCCCGGATAGGTAGAGAATCAAAACTCAAGGAGCCTATATATATGGTCAGGATCTATGAAAAACATTAATTACTTTTACAGAAAATATCCTGGGTTCAATGCTAGGACGATACAAATATCTGCCCTTTAAAATACATGGGAGTAGTTTTTCATTATTTTTTGATGCACTTATCGAAATGATAGGATGTTTGTGCTTGGGTAGAACATGTATGGTAAGAATTGGTTATATAAGACCATGCTGTTTCTAAGTTCGATGCTAGAGCACATTACAAATTCTCTCATAAGGAATATATGGGAAAAGTAGAACGTCGTTTGAGGCAGTTACAGCCAATATTTCTGCTTGAGTTTTCACACATAATTAGAGACGGTAATTCTTTGTTGTTCTGTATAGTAATTATCACCAGGAAGACCCGGGTTCGATGCTGGACGGAGAAATTGTAGCGAATTTTATGAATATTTTCAATACTTTTTCTACTTTTGATGACCCTCTTGATATGATTTTGACTTGAAATTTGTGTTATCAACATGCTTACAGAATGCAAGCAACATTTTACTCGTATCCCTATATGTATGACTGAATCGGGAGAAGCATCTATATATAATAGAAACAGAGATGGGCGCCATGCCGATTATACCAGCCGCCAACAATACCAGGCACGCTTCTGCTGCCAAAGAAATAACTACGGTGGCGGCGTAGAGTGGATTTAAAAACTAAGTCCCACAGTCGAAAATATGCTGACAAGTAGTTCGAAGAGACAAGCTTTGAACTGTTAGAACACATCTCGGGCTTTCGACTAGGGCGCTGAGTTGCCATTGTTTTTATTTGCATCCTTCCCAAGATCAAAACTTAGGCTACAACCATTATTTAATATATAATATAAAGTTTTTGAAATATTTTTCAAAATTCTTTTTTTTATAAGGTTAATATACATCAAGAACATTAAACTTTCATCAAAATAAACAAAAAAAATCTACTCATAAATTACGCTGATTTCCTTGAACAACCTTTGGATTATATTTTTCTTCATATTAGCTGGATGATTCTTCTTAAGTAAATCAATTTCTGCGATTAAAAATGTATGCTTATTATGTTTACTCTTTTCTATTGTATTCACCTCAAATTATTTTTCCATATTCTGCAAACAGGCTTTAGAATTAAGTTCTTATTCTACGTTTTTCAAAATTATTTACATAGATACATTGCCTGTTGCATATTTGTTTGTTTATACAATTAGAAATTGAGCTAAATGTTGCGGTAGACACCATTTAAGGAACTTAGGATTCAATTGCATTATGTCTTGCACTGAACCGAGTACTTCAGGTAACGAATCGTCTATCAATTTCTTGCCTTTTTATCCGATACCGATTTTTATTCTACCTTTACTTTGATTGGCGTATTACCTTAATTTAATTTTACCAATGCATATTCATTAAGGACTCAACTCCAAATCTCCCGTATCAAATAAGCGTAGAAGGCCTTCGAAATCCAAAGGGGGACGTCCTAAAACCTTGAACGAACTTCGAATTATGTTGTTCTACGTGTTTGCTCGATAATTTTTGTAAGTAAAAACAATTTCTGCATTTATCATTGTATGCTAATTATTTTCCCGACATCTCCATATGGGCTTTTAAATAAACTTCTTTTTCTACATTCTTCAAAATTATTTAGTTAGGTTGCCTTTTTTCTATTTGTTTATTTAATTAGAAACGGAGCTCATTGTGCCAAAGTAGATGCCATTTATTGAACATAGGATTCAATAGAAGTATGCCTTGCACTGAACCGAGTACTACAGGTAACAATAAGGAATATATGTGAAAAGTAGGATGTCCTTTGAAGCAGTTTCGGCCAATATTTCTGCTTGAATTTTCACACATAGTTAGAGATAGTGATCTTCTATTGTGCTGCATAGAAAGAATCACCAGAAAGTCCCGGGTTCGATGCCGGGCAGTATATATATATCCCCCATATCCCCCTAGGTATATCTGGAGAAATTTCTATATATAATAATAGATAAAGGTATATCCTGGGAAATGTTTATATTTAATAGATTTGTATACCAATAGGAGGCAAGAGGCAAATAATACTGAATAAGATGGTAAAAATTAAATAGTATGCCCAACGAGGAGGCATAAATGCCCATACCAGTTCAAACTCCCATGCAAACGGATGGTCATTGAGGTCCAAAATTGGAGCTAATAAGGGAGGGGCCAGAGTGTCACCCAATGTGTTGCCGTCTTCACTTTGCTCAGCTTCTTCTGAACTGTAGCTGCATTCTTCTGAATTTGTAGTCACACCTATCCATTCAGCTGATGTGCTTCCTTCAGTTCCAACCTAGGGCAGAAGGTGAACAATCTTTACAAATTTTAGGTTTTAAAGACGAGTCCAGGAAATAAATAAGTCATGGACAAGTACACAATGTTTTCCATATACTGAAGAGAAAACACGATTGATGTGATTAAATAAAATGCCTGGTAATGAATGTATGGAGATCTTAAATCTTGAATGAATAAACAGAGTGTCTCCTACACAGTGATTAAAAAACTCTCTGAGTTTTCCTGGGTAATATTTTAATTTTTTCAGGTTGTTCCAGACTTGCACAGGAATATTACTTTAGCCAAATATTAGACATGTAGTGATAATTAAATCATTACACCCTCAGGGTCCATGAAATGGTGACAAACATTTCATAGATTCATCATGATATTTTATTGGCATCAGAGCCAACCCTAGACACAGACAATGCATTTAGGGTGCATATTCAACAATAAATACAAATTCGTATAAAATAAATTGGTCAGTAGTACTTAAAGTAAGTTATGACATATTAAACATCCTATATAACGAGACCAAGTAAGCATTTTCACGTCAATACACTTCTGAGAAAAAGTTGTTTTACAAATATATATAGAATTAATATTTTGTTTTGATTGGGTTGTTACTATTTGAGAAATTAAATTTCAAAATGAGCACTCCAATGAGCATGAAAAAACAGAAACTTGTATCGTTTTAACCTACAATAAAATACAAACTATATACAAACAAAAATTTTATATTATCTGATTAACAGAGGATAAACAAGCTAAATTTTGGGTGGATTTTCTCCTACTTTTTTTTTCTCCGATTTTCTTTCTACTGTGGATTGCCAAGTTCAGTTTTTGTTCAACTACCAACTCCAGTATCTATATGTTTCAATCAGCCAGTAAAAGGAGCCGTGTATTTGAATTGACATAAATTATATATATATTATATATTTTATTATAAAATCTTCAGAGTTCAGAAATCAAAATTATTCAGAAAATTCAGAATTCAAAATTATAAAATCTTCAGAGTTCTTAAATTTTTAATAACCAGGTGATAATGGTTCAATTACTTTCTCAATGTCTCCCTGGAATACACGCTAAAACTGAAAACTTACATGTTCAATGAGGACAATGCCTGACATCCATTGAAAAAGTCCTACAACAAACTGTAAGGCCAATGATCAAAACCACCAACGTCAAAGACAACTTCTTATCATACTCTATTCCCTGTTTTTCACATCTAAACTGAAATAGTATACTCCTAGTAACTGGAACTCCTTATAGTCCCATTCTGTATATTTGCAATATTGCCAAAATGTTAAACTAGTACGTGGAAAGAATGAACACAGTTACAAATTACCAGGTGTAGATGTATGAAACCAGAATTTCCCTATAGATGGTGCTTGCTATCTGTTTAAGACCGCTTCTGCTGTGCCATCTTCTTCCTCTAACAGCTGACAAAGTTTGTCAACACGCAATAACCTAAGTTTCATACACCGGTATATTTTTCTATAACCTCAAACATGTCGAGTTTTGTGCCTATGAACTAAGATTTGCAGACAGCATTGGTTTTCTGCTATCATTTGAAGAAAACTGCGGCAGAATTGCATATAATGCTTTTCAAAGCATGCGGTGAACATGCTCTTGGCAAAACGCAGTGCTTCAAGAGGTTTAAAAACTTCTAAAGTGGTGATTTTGGCGTGAGAAACGAAGTGGTGATTTTGACGTGAGAATTGTTTTTTTGGCGTGGCATTCCTAACCTGCCGTAGAGGTGGAAAAATGTATAAATTCCAATGGAGATTATTTTGAATAAAATATTTTTTATAATTTTCAAATAACAGATGTGTAATTTAAAAAAAAAAATTCAGGTTTAATACTTTTACACCTTGTATCGGCTTTAAAATGGTCTCGACAACATACATCAAAACATTTCTTCCTCTCAGGGAAATTTTTACAAAACTAACACAAAGTGAATAACAAGAGTGAGGTAAGGTCTTTGTAAGGAGAGTAAAATATCTATTTTCCTTGGTTACCAGCCGAATTCCCTGAGTTTTCCAGGTTGGCGGACACCCTGAATAAAAAACTGCTAGTTAATAAGTAAGTAACATGAGGGCAACTCCCTGACAATATATAGATAATATAAAAGGCATGATTCTCCCAGGCAATTTTCTTTCCCTTAATATTTGTATGTTATTTTACAATTTGTACAGAAAATTAATTAGCATACATGGAGAGGATGTTTGTGTATCAACTTTGAAATGCTGTTACACCTGTGATTTTTTTTATAGAACCACCCCTTCTGCAGGGTAAAGTTTCAGGCTCCAAGTCACCAATATTGAGCAGTTTGAGTAAGGATTTTAAATTTCAATTTTCAACCCGAACTATGGCAGTAACTTTTAAATACAGGCATGAGAATTTTTCACAATGAAATCAATAAAAATGGAGGTAGATGATAAAGAATAGCAGTAAAACAATGAAAATTCAGTTTCTAGATAAAATATTTTGCTAATGATTATTTTTATGCGAAAATCTAATAGATACTAATCCTTTACTTTTGACTTTCCTAAACAAATTGATTAAATTCAATTTCCTAGAGTAAGCTGTTACAATTGGAAAGAAACCTTGAGAAATACCCAATCATAGATCTTTAAGTTCTGTGGGTTGCATGAGTTACCCCTGAAGAGAAACATGATGTTCTTTTGTGAATTATTACCATTGTAGTAACAAAACATACTTCTAATAAATAACTCAATAATACAAAAGGCACTTAATATATAGTGGATGAATTTTATAGCAGGAAGCCTACTTTTACATAGGTAGTTAGAGAAATACTCATAAGTACAATGACAGAATAAAACCCAGGTTTGTATAAAACAGCAAGCAAAACAAAAGAATATTAGTATCATGCGTGGAATATTGTATTATTATTAGTAAATTAAATGTGATAAAATTGTGTTAACTCAGAATCATTTAGAAAGAAAAACTTAAGTAAAGGCGGTTCGAGTATTAAAAATTTAATTATCCTTAACATTGCATTATTCTAAGATTTCATTGTCTCTAGGATAACTGAGGTAGGCTGGATGTTTCTGAAATTTACAATTTTTTACAATTATAAACATTAAAAGCATTCTCAAACAAAGCCCCTTCCATGCATTAACTTTTACATAAAAAAGGTGTTATTTTTAAATCCTTTCACAATATATACATAAAGAGATTCCGAACTTGAAGATATTATAAATAAATCATTTCTCAACACCTCAGATTTGAAAAAAACCCATAGTGATGCTTTCTTAACACTTTTCAGGCATAAGAAATTAAATCAATAAAAATAAAAGATAGCATTTAAAAGCTGTGCAAGTTTGTAATCTACTGGCTTGGAGAGAATGAAATTACTAAGGTAGAAATGTTTAGGGAAGATTAACAACAGTCCCCAATCTAAGTGTAGAGAAAAAGAAAATACAATAATCACTGCGCACCTCCATTTGGTGGTGCTGACTGGGGTGTTGTTGAGAGAAGTTTGGTGATAACAAGTGTTGCTTCACCACCTCCTCCACTTCGCTCTCACAGCTGCTGTTATAGTATCCATGTCCTTTCACTCCTTTCATAGCAGCACTAACTTGATCACCTGACAAATCAGCACTACCTGAGATACGTACCTGCAAACTCTTAAGGTTACCATTTCGTCGTGAGAGGAGACATGGCTGCTGCAACAAGGTACAAGGCCTACATTAGTCAATTCACTTCAGTAACAGAGTTAAAAGACAACTTTAATGGGGTGTTCTCATGTAACATTTTGAAAAAATCGAAAAATTTATTTTTTATTTTTTTCAAGTTCAGGTATCTAAACATAAGATACCGAAAGGATTTCGCCGGATTCAAAACCTAAACCAAGTTTTGAGGCAAGTTTAGGGGCGCTCTCGCGGCGTGCCGAGCTCGCACATGGCGCGCCGGAAATCATTTTTATGTCATACCTGAATTACTTCCATTATCCAAGGTAGGGAAAATAGGGCTAGGGTTTGAGAAAAAAGTCTGTGACTAACACACTCTTACGGTTTCGTTTAGATGTAGTTAGTTTCGTTTTCATCGTGGTTGCGTCCACTCGTATCGAAATATTCTTATCCATATTCTTTTGAATTCGCGAGTAATTTGCCTGTTCAACCATGGATAGGAAGGGTTCCCGAAGCAAAAGAACCTTTGCTTATCGAACAAAAAATAAAAGTTTGCAAAGGAACGTCGACAAGCCCGAGAAATCTACCAAGTACGCCAGCACGTCGTCACGTAAAATTGGGAGCGCAAGTGCCGCTGACTTCGTCGTCGACGAACATCTAAGCTACAATTTCATCGATATTTTCTCTGTCTTCTCGACACATGCTACACTTGTAGTTTGCAAGGACTGCCATGGGGAAGTAGGATTTGAGCGGAAAAGCGAACGTGGCTAGGGCTTTACAGTGTGAATGAAATACAAGAAGTGTTGTAGTGATGTTTTGATAAATTCGTGCCCGCTCATAAGAAATGCCAACGAAATCAACCGTCGTAGTATTTAATATGCGTCTTTTGGGAATTGGTTTTCAAGGACTGAATTTGTTTTGTGGCCTAATACGGGACGAGAGTCGGATCATCCGTTCGGAGGGGCGCATGAGCGATCTCGCTAAAAGGGCCAGGATCTATCGGAGAGAAAGCGATTCTGCTAAACACGAGATCGCAGAGGTCGAGGAAGATGTGTTGTACGGCCTCGGAATCGCCGATTGATTGTAAGTGACACAGTCCCGAAAAAAAGCTAACTTGAAACTTTGAACGCGTTTTTCTCAAAACCACGTTTTTCAAACTGGTTCGCACGATTCCTAGAAAACTAATACACGTATTTAGATGAGTGATTACACGTATTTTCTTTTTAAATGCGTGGTAATGTTTTCGCTATCGTTTGACGGCGGTTTATCCCCCTATTATTAATAACAAATGTTTGACGAATTTTTTTAAGATGAAAAATAGGTAGAAAAATTATTTTTTTCTTCTAAGTCCCGCCATTTAGAAAATTTTTATCGTAATCAAAAAAGTCCCCATCAAACGATAATCACAACATTTTTAATTGATAAAAAAATTTATGCTCGTTTCAGACCAAGCGTATATGCGCTATCGTGCGAACCATCGACCAACTGTTTTTGGAACTACAAACTTTGCAAGGGTGCAGTGGCCAAACAACGAAAGTTTTTTCACCAAATATACCTTTTATTTGTAGTTCAAAGATCAATAAAACTTTAGAAAAGAACCGCATTGAAAAATATTTCATACTTTCCTCACAGTAAAATTCCGAAAATCGCTTTGAAAAACGGCCGTTACATGAGAACACCCCCTTAAGCAACAATGAGAAAAATTTATATTTAAATCAAATCCAAAGGATTTGGGATTCAGATGAGCTTGTCATGAGTTTCTCTAATAATCTCCTCAATTTTTCTGTTTTCAATCCATAAAAGCACTCCATTTTCTCTTTGAAGCCACAAGTCATCTATTGTTATTTATAATGTTAACATATTATACTTCAATATTTCTCCAGTTTTATTCTTACTATGTTTGCTCTAATATTCCCTTCTTCTGTTGACCTAATTTACAGTAGTTCATTTTCTCTTAATTATCATATCATAATTAAGCACTTCCAGTACTACTTATAAGCAAGTTAATTATAAATCTGGGTGGAAATTTGTATGTTAGGAGAAAATATGAGCAACCAAAATAATTCTTATCCAATTGTTTTGAAGAAGAGTGAATTACACAAATTAATGAAGATTGGAGCCGATTTAAGGAAACAGGAATTTAATTCTTTCATATTACTATACTGATTCTACAGCATCAAAAGCAATGACTAATAGCAAGTATTTATAAAAATAATAACGTCGAAAAAGCCTTCAAAACATGCTAGGCATAAGAAGGAAGACGAAAAGCACACTCAAGACAGAGAATCTCATAGACTCGCTCTTGTCGAGATCCTCATATGTAACGTGTTTTAGGTGGAAACTCTTCTTCTACCTCGTGGAAGGTCATTATGAATGAAAAAGAACAATAGTACACTTCCACAGATTTATTACTTTGGCTACATGTTTCGCTAGCGAGCTAGCATCATCAAAGAATGTGTTTCCCAACCCTTCCACCCTTCTTTTGCTTCCAAGTAAACTCTTTAAACCCTGTCCTTCCTCCAAAATTCCCTCCATGAGTATTTGTATATAATGAAATCCCAAAATATGAAATGTGCCAGATGATGCTAGCTCGCTAGCGAAATATGTCGCCAAAGTAATAAATCTGTGGAAGTGTACTAGTGTTCTTTTTCATTCATATCTTCTATATATTCAACTACACTTCCTTCAGAGGAACACTTTGGGGAAATGACTAAGGAATACAAGTTTTAGTTTTGAGTGCTCAGATGCAGTTACCACTTGATAATTAAACCAATTGAGGTATTTGACTGAGTGCTGAGTAATCATGTTGCACATCCTCTAGATTTCAGAAATTGTCTCAATTGACTCTCTTCCCTTTTTCAATCTTCTCTCTCCCTGAATTTTTCACTTGGTTTGTAATTTGCTTTTAATTTAACTATATTCATTAATGTTTAGTTGAAACAGGATGACTTTTTCTCATTCCTTACATTTTTAAATATTAAAACACTGATTTTTGGAATTTGCGAAAATATATACAAGTGTTCTTTTTTATCAATTATATTTTTACACAAAAGTCTGTGCTTTAATCTACTTTTCAACAAAATTTCCACCAATATTAAGGCACTTGTTGTATCGTACAACCAATTTTTGAATTCCATCCCATAGAAATCTGCCACCACTGAAGATTCCATAGATTAACTTCAATTTTTACATTGTCATTTTTCTCGTAACACTGACCACTCTAAGACCATTTCATGTGAAGGAACAAGTAGTATTCAGAAGGTGCTAGGTCGGTGCTGTAAGGTGGACGACAATTTTACCAAATTTTTGCATCAACTTTCCCAACCAATTCCTGAATGACGACAGGAGGCAGCCCACTCCTTTCTTCGTCTTGCATGTCCCCCTTCCTTATATTGGTGCACCCAATTTCTAATCACTTGTCACATTTTCACCAGAAATCACACAGTTTTGACAATTAATCTCAGCTGGCTTCATGTTTTGCATAAAGGAAATGGATAACTGTCCACAATGACCAAGAGTCAATGGACATTTAAAACGATGAAACAAAATGTTGAATGCAATCCACTGATGCTGTGAAGGCATCTGTGCAAATCCAAAGAAACAAGGAATGATGCCCATGTTCTCAAATTGGCGATTTTCATGCTACTGCGGCAGTAGAACGAGATGGTACTTACTTATCAAACATGCCTGGTATATATCATATTTGTGATGAATTAAGTTCAACTTGAAATTTTATATATTTCACTGAAGCACTAAGGCTGCTTTCAGGCAGGTCGACTTTTCACCGGCCGCTGTCCACGGCATGGTGCTACGCTTTCTAATAATCCTCTCGTCTGAAAGCAGCCTCTGATCAAGTCAATCACTCTGTGTATTTTACGCTGTAGATGGTGCATCGCCGTGCCGGATTGAAATGGGCACCATGGTGACCACAGCGGCCGTCGACAGCACCGAGCAGTGAATGGCATGCTTCACTTTGTTTGAAGACGTCCATTAAGACCCATGGTTATTTGAAAGCATGGCGCCATACTGTGGACAGCAAAAAGTTGTCCTGTTTGAAAGTGGCCTTAGTGCACTGTCTACAACAGGCATGCTCAAAGAAAATGCCACGGTGGCCGCCACCTGCCACTGCTCTCATAGCCGTGGCAAACTCGGTTGTGTAGTAGTGTTGAGGGGGAATCTGAGTCCCAGCGTGGCTGCGGAAGGTAGTGTTGTGGTAGCGGTAGGAGCAGCGGACGGTTCGGAGACAGAAATGGTCATACATGGCACGGTCAAATGGGGCTTTACTATTATAATTGAAACCAATAACTCGGACAACTGCAAAATTTACTTGATATTTGTTTTCATGCATATGCTTTTTACAAGAGTAGTATGACAATATTTACAAAACTTCCAGGAAAAGTTACTTCCACCTCCTTCCGAGGCTGAAACCCTTTTTGCCATGGTGCTATTTGACTAGAAAAGACTGAATGACTGCAAAGGCCTAGTCTGGTGCGAAAGAGAAGGTTTTCTCTCTCACTCCCGCATAAGCGTCGCGTCGAACCAAGGTCGTGGTAGCGAGTGAGGGAATCAACTCGCAGGGGCTGAGGTAGTGGTAGGGGAGGTAGGTTGCCACAGGCTGAGTCCCATGGCATTACGTGGTGCCACAGCCACTGTGGCAGTGTTTGAGCATGCCTGGTCTACAAGATGTTTTTGAAAGGTTTTCCCTCCCCTCTTTGTGCAAATTCCACACAATTTCTTCATATACTATGCCCCAATCAAATGCGGCCACCTAGCTGTAAGGCCAACTGGTAGCATAAAAACTACCAGTTAAATATATATTATAATAAATAAATATATAAAATAAATAAATATAAATATATTAGGCAGTTTTAACCATTATAACTGCTGAATACCTTTTCAAATTCTTTGCATGTTAAATAATAAAATGAAAATTCACCTTTATATACAAGGTCTGTTCAAAATAAGATGAGACTGGTCTTACTACACATGAACCACTTAACGGACCACAATGAATGAGGTTGGGTCTTTCAGTGGTATTTGTAAGGAGAAAAAGCCACCTTCCTCGTGGCTCTACCTTGTTCAGTTTTTGCACAACAGTGATTTTGTCTGAGCCAGCACAAACTTGCTGTGCAAATTCTTGTGTTGGTGAAAATGAAAGTTAAAGGAGGTAACTCTAGGTGAAAAATCATTCCACTAGCTCTAGAATAGGTTTATTCCTGAATTTCTATCAACATTTACCAATTTGTCCATAAATTTTCATCCCTAAACAATAACCATTTATCAATATTTACTTGATATTTATCTAAATAATTATAAATCATTGAGTCAATCTATTAATTCTGTAGAAATCACTTCTGCACTGTAAATAAAAACTTTCATTTACTAAATATAAATACCTGTTGCATCAACGAAACAACATTTCATCAGAATTTGATATTTGAAGGACCACCTTCAAATGAAAAAATACCCAATTAATTTGGAAATCCTACATGCTTTTATTGGAAACAATAAATTACGAACACATTCTAAAAAGTAGTATCTGGTAAAATTTATTTTAGCCTAAGAACCGCCAATTCTTTGGTTGCTAATTTAAGAAAACACATACCTCTTGTGAGATTGTTTGAGAATTTTCTCCAGCATCCGAGTCAACCAGATCAACAAATGGCACACTTTGACTGATCCAATGAGATCTCCAGTATATCCTCCGTTTGGTTCCCACCTCGTCTTCCTCTTCCTCCTCCCCGTCAGCCTCAGCCGCTTCCTCTTCATCCTTCTTCCCTTCCTCTCCATTCTCACTCGACCCATTACCATTGAGGCTCTCAAAACCATCGTCTTCCATGGGTGTCCCTTCTTTCCTCCTCTCATTTGCCTTCTCTCCTTCCATCAATTTGGGCTCACCAGCCACTGAATCCATATTCTCCAGCTCCAAACAGTTTCTGCTTTGTCCACTTGCCATTCCTGTGTTTCCATTTGCTGCTTCTTCGCTGGTTAATAATTCACTGAAAAATAACAGCAAAAACTGTGGTCCTACTAAAGAAAAACAAAAGACCAAAAATTTGGATTCTGGGCAAATTCCGCCCTTCCGTAATTAAATCCCTCCTTCTTCCATCCTATTCTGAACCCATCCCCCATTACCTCCATAGTCTGCCCTCCATGTCCCTTGGATTATTGAGACATTTTCAGCAGAAGTATGACTCCTAAGAAAAACGAAAATGTGTGTCCCAAAAACGATGTATACAATGCCAAACAAGGAGTTCAGGAAAGATACTATCTTTTTTTGCCCTTCCTGCGACGGATTGCCCCACTCTGCTTATTCCCGTGTTTTGTGGAGCTTCATTGTAATATAACGTGCTAATTTAGAGTAATTATTTAGTTTGAATATTTTGTTGTAAATAATTATAAATAATGAAAAGATCGCTTAATTTTTATTCTGATTCGGATCTGTTATCATTTCAACCATTCCTACGTGAATAAAATGAAGAATCTTGTGCTAGTAATTGTTTAATATTCTTTTGATTATGAAATGATTGAATTGCAGCTTTAAGTTTTCGTAAATACATTTTAAGATTCCAGCGTTGTGGTAAAAATGTGTAAAACGATTTGCAGCTAAGAGGGATATAGAGATCTATTACAGGTGACAATTGGAGTATGATCCATTTAGTGCCGATTAATTACCGATAACTGTGCGTTTTTAACTATACTTTGGGCAAATATAGTTACGGATGGGATCAACTTTAAATATTATAAACAATTCTCCTGCATGAAATATAGAAACTCAAAAATTCACTTTTTCTCAATCTAGGTCGGAGAAAAAATTTGAAAAGCGCAGAGCCGTTTCAACTAATTAGTAAATTCATATAGAATGAAGGAAAATTAAAATAAAATTACAATTTTCAGGAAGATTTCGTGTTAAATAACGTAAAGAAACATTCAGGCATATTTTAAGAGAGATAGTGATAGGTTATGCAACCACGCATTGCAGCAAAAAGGTGCTATCTGGTGGCGGCTGAACACAATGGTCGCCAAATTATAAATTTAACTTTAAAAAATCAAACCAAAAAATGTAGAAAAATTTCTTTCTTTGTCAATTCATGATCCTACATATAAATATAAACTACGAGTAAAATGTTGCTTGCACTCTGCAAGCATGTTGATAACACTAATTTCAAGTCTACATCAAATCGAGAGGGTCCTCAAAAGTAGAAAAAGTATTGAAAATATTCTTAAAATTCACTGCAATTTATCCATCCAGAATCGAACCAGGGTCTTCCAGGTGATACTTACTATGCAGCAAAAAAAAGATCACCATCTCTAACTATGCGTGAAAATTCAAGAAGAAATATTGGCTCCAACTACCTCAAACGACGTTGTCCTTCTCACATATATATTCCTTACGTGAGAAATGTTAATGTGAATTGGCATCAAACCCAGGAACAGCATGGTCTTATCTAATTTTTTTTTCTTAAACCGAGTCTTAATATACATTTTTTATCTAACAAGAACTTCCAATCATTTCAATACATTGCCTCAAACGACCTCCTACTTTTCCCTTATATTCCTTACGAGTAAAATGTAGCTTACATACTGCAAGCAGATCGACAACACTAATTTCATGTCGGCATCATATCGGCACAGTCCTCTAAAGAAAAAAAAAGGATTAAAATATTCTTAAAATCGTCTGGCTTCGAACCCAGGTCTTTCTGGTAACAGTTTCTATGCAGCACAATAGAAGATTGCCATTTTAACTATGTGTGAAAATTCAAGCAGAAATATTGGCTGCAACTGCCTCAAACGAAGTCCTACTTTTCACAAATGTAAACGGCTCTGGATTCGAACAAAGGACGATCTAGGAAATCTAAAACATGTTTTTGAAATAAATCTGTGATATCTATGTATATGCCGAATTTCAAGTTTTTTCATTATTGGGAAGAGGTTCAAAATAATTCTTAAAAATCGGATCAGTTACTGATTGTAGAGATGCCTGGTGTTGAATCCAGGACCTACTGGCAGCTGTGAATACATATTATGACTTGTTATGAACTTATCTTATTTAATGCAAAGTTTCGAGTCGATATCATGCTGGGAAGTACCTAAAATTTGTTTCCGTTATCTCCATAAGAAATGCATTGAGGAATGTAAATGGCCCTCTGGAATCGAACCAAGGAAAATAGGCGGAACGATCAACAATGCACATAAAAGATATTTACGATCTCTATCCACATGCCGAGTTTCAAGTTTAAATCTTATCGGGAATAGATTTTAAAAAATCTTAAGAATTGCAATGTAAATTAAACGGGAGAATATTTGCCCTGACCTAGCGTCGAACCAAGGATAATCTTCAATGATGTCTTAATAGTTTGATCACTGTGATTTGAGTACTTACAATTATAATAATAAATTTAATACATTCATATTCTTTGGTCTCAATCATAAATCTCAAATCTTGCAAGATAGTGAAACAAATGAAAATGAATACATCGTAAATCATACTGCTGCCCAAAGGTTGCTGCAACATTGATCAGTCTTAAGTGACATCGACCAGAAGTCCGGTTTTATAGATAAAAGAAATAACCTACCTATGGACATTCCTTTCTTGTTCCTCAGTTGCTTGTGGTACAGTCTCCATTTTCCCCTCTCCCAGAGACTCAACCCTTCTAGAATGTGCCAAACTCCCACTAGCTGAAACAGATCTTCTCCCTATTCTTCTGTGACGTAAAGATGGCCGACGGCTACTCCTCCGTCTTTTCACACTCGATGTGCCATTCTGAGGCATATTTGTAGATGGTAAAGTTGATGTAGAATTTGCAGCACCATTGTTACTTTGCGTGGCCACAATCTGTGAATGAACGTAGCTGAGGAGCAGCATCATCACTGCAGGGACCAGCACTTCCGAAGGTGGAATCCTCTGAAAAATACCAATAATAAACAATTCGGCAAAAACTTGAATTATCAGCATTATTACTAGGAAAAGAATCAACTTCACATGTAAAGTTTTACACATAGGAAAATTCCCTAAGAGATATGGACATGAAAATTCTGCCAGGACTCAACCCAGACCAGTTGTGGCATAACATCTTCACAATGATTTTATTAATGTTATTCTTGGTCAAATGTAATTATAAATGAGGAAATAAATTGACGGTGTGATTTCACTTCAACTTGCTATTAAACAGGCACTTTTTTTCACACTATAAATGGTGCATTGTCAATCCTGCGATGAAAACTGTGTGTGTAAACAGCCCTATTGGGAATACAAATGTTACGATAACCTTTTAAAAGGATTAGAAAATGACATGTTTTTTCTTGTTTGGTTTGGCATGGAATGATCATGAGATCATATTACTAACTCCAAAAATTCGGATGATTAACCAAACCTATTTTCCTGTAATTTTTATCATGATGGTTTTTTAAAGCAGTGACAATAATATTTTTCTGAAATTAAAAACTGGATATAGCGAAATACAGAACATTGAAATTACTGACGTGAAAGAACAAGATGTACTTACTTCAAAAACTGAATCATCTTGTTGCTGTTGCGATGAAAGTAAATAAACAGATGTATATACAGCAGTGTTGATAAGCTCTAAAACATATAGGGGAAGGAGCACAAACATGTAGAGCCGTCGAGATGTTTGTTTCACCCACCAACTCATATACCATGGTAGAAAGATAAATCTTACAGTGCCTAATCTTGTTACAGTCCATAACCCGTGCTTTGGCTTGGCTTTAGGGAATGAGGACCCTGTGAAAAAGGGAAAAGGTATATGTACATAAATGACTAAATTGATATCACAAACAACAAATCACAACATATGACTCAAAATGTTTACATTAACATTCTAACATTAAATAAATGTTACACACAAAAAACTGAATCAGTTAAGAAATATCTCCCATACAGCTAAACAAGTTCTAGAGGAAAACAAATGTTTGTTCACAATACATTAAACATCTTAATCCAAGATCTGCTACTGCTCTCACAGAAAAAGCCGTTTTCATACTGTTGCTATTTCCCTCACAGTGAGGACATATTAACACTTTCAGAGTAATATTTTAATCAACCGTTGCTTAAAAGATGAAGCTACCACGCAACGTGTTCCTCTTCTAGATATTGCATACTGTATTTAACGACCATGGTGGCGGAGTGGTCGTGCTTGCACATTAATGCTCCAACCTCACGGTCCCGGCATCGAATCCCGGCTAATCGGATTTTTCCAGTTAGGGAATGGTTGTCTGTGTATGTTGTGTGTGTGTGATATTAATAAAATAAAAAATGCAAAAAAAGGAATAAAATTAAGAAAAGGGGTTAATTGGAGGAATAGCCTTCCTAGGCTAAAATTCGCCCAAAAAAGAAAGACGGCATTATTATTATTTGTTAAAAACATTAGCAAATATTGCTCATTTTCTCTGAAGTGCCACGTTCCTACAAGATCCGATAGTGAAAAATGCTCTTGTTGCATGGTAGCTGTATTCTTTATCTTCCGATTGAGACACTACTGGGGTACATTATATTCATACAGGAAGAGTAATTAGGGAAATCGCAGAGTATGACACTTTAGCAAAGAAATTGCATATGCCCAGGGGAGCAATTTCCCATTCCACCGCCTCCCTCCTTCCCCACCCAAGACTATGAGGCCAAAACTCCACAATTCCTTGGGTTGACCTTATTTCTAACGGTCGGGTCAGCGGTTATTGTTTGGAAATTATGGTTCATATTGAGTATAATATTTTAAATAAGTAGCTTTAATTGAATAAGCAGTCCACAATAAATTTCCTTGTGGTTTACTGATTAATTTGATACCAAACTCTTAGTAGATATCTTGATATTGTCAGCAATTGATTAACTTTTTCAAACTTGTGTGGAAACAAACGTGGAGCTTTAATTTCAGTCACCTCCTCGCAGTGTTTTCTAGGCATCATTTGCCAAAAATGAAGTAAATTCGGAAAAGCAGAGCTAAATGATGTTCTCTGATTAACCAAAATAATGGCTGGGGAATCCACGGAATGGATGAATTTGAATGAATGTGCTTAGGATAAATAATCATATTAGTTTTTTTAACTTTTTTTAATTATCAAAATCGTCTATTACTGTTGATTGTTTAGAATTAAAACAGTTTTTTGTGTATTCTCCCTAAACTGAAGATCTAACCCTTCACAGGGAAACTGCATTCGTCGTAGATTATTCACTACTTTGGCTATTGAACGAGATGGTTCTTTGTCATCATCGTATTCACTTCCAACGAAAGTTTTATCTGCAGATGTTGTTAAGTTTGTTTTTTTTTTCAAGGCGTTATATATGTGTGTCCATAATTAAAAGTTACAGCCAAGTTTCGTTCTTACTCTCCAAGATAACTTTCCTTTTGTCTTCGCGAGTCAGCTCTTGCCTTCGCTCATTCTACCGATTTCAATGAGACAGATTATTAAAAAAATTTGGTTGAACGCTCAACAGAGAATGAATGAATGAATGAAAAACTGAGAGTATCCTATTGAAAGACTAAGTTTCTAGCTTGTTTACTCCTATTCAAGTGCAGAGAATCTGGAGCTTTTGAGCGTTGCATCATCCAACTCAAGAGATAGACCAAAATGCTGATGGATATTTTTGTAACTGTTAACACCAAAGATAATGTGACATAGACTTAGCAGATTAATTTGTGAAAATAAAATGTAAATCTTTGATATCGAAAAGGATCTCTGTTCAGGGATATTGGGTTGGCTATTAGAATTCGCAACTAAAAAAATCGTATTTTTCAATCCACCATAATATTTTACTTTCATATGAGAATCGATATATTGTCAAATTATGCGATTTGTGCAAAAATAGTGGGTGGTACGTTGTTTTCAGTATCGTTTCCGAATTCGGAAGATCGAAATACATATAGAACACCTAATTCTGAGAAAAAGTTTTTTCACCGTTGCATCGCGTAATTATTGTAGGAAGCGCCCGATCGCAGCCGAAACGCAAAGGCAAGTGAAGAAGAACGCACGAGAGGATATATACAAAACTTAGGTTTTCCAGAATTGAGAAGTCCCTTGGTCAATCCAGAACAATAGAGCCTCTTTCAGAGGCAGGACAGTAAACAAGTGAAAGGACAACTACAAGGAAGAACTATGAGGGGCCCTCCCCCGTTCTCTAACCACATCCCCATTCTATCGGATGGGTACAAAAGCAGCGGCGGAGTAAGCGTGAACTAAGTGAGCCCAAATGGTGGTGGCCAAATTTTTGAGGTAAAGAGCACCCTTAAAGCTCTTTTTCTTGGTCCCATTTTCAACAATTAGATGATAAAAACTAATGTCCCTTCATAAAATTCACCAAGATATGCCATCACACTTAGGGCCTCAAATATGTGTGCATGATGCAGACAGATTAATGGCTACATTTCAATGTCAAACTCAGTTCACATTTTTCTTCCAAGAAATCTGTTTACGTTTAAACTAAATTTTGTTCACAAAAAATAGATATCACGCATAATATCTCTTGAGAATATACACTTCTTATTTTTTGTATACTTGCTATTTTTCTATTGCATACACCACTCTGAATGATAAGAATATATGTATGTATGTATGATAATCATAAATGCAAATATGTATAATGTACATGTATGAAGCATATATAATAGTGGTTCAGTTTTAAGTGAAACCCTGCACTTTAAAGAGAACACCAACTTCACAAATAACTCAGATGAGATGAAAATCATCTACAGTGTTCCACTTTCATTGAGTTACCTAAAATTCACAACTTAATGCCTTTTCTTTTACTACTTAATAAATTGTAAGATAATTATTTGGAGCCTTTTTTTACCTCTGACCAAATCCACATCAATGAATTCTGTTTTTGGGCGAGCTGTCTTCTTGGGGACATGAGGAGGCAGACCATGGAGGATTCGCTGCTCAACACTTTGCTCCCATTGCTGCTTGTCATAGGCTCCTATCTTTCTCTGATACCTAAAGAGATAAAAGATCATTTGAAGAAATTTTTAATTTCAGCTACTTTCATACAGATGATTGGGGACCACGAGATGATGCTTGACCATCTTCTAGTAATAATTACTTTTGAGGTCCATTAAGATGAATAAAAAAATGAGATTTAAAAGAAGAATTTGCAAATATTTTCAATCACTTAATGTATTAAAGGATGCGATCAAAAAATGTCAAGAGAATTAAAATTAATCTCAATACTTATAGGATTTCTTATTGTATCCACCAATGAAATACTGTTAACCTGAATATAAACTGCAAATGGAATCTAAAAAATTCTTCTTATATTGCTTAAGATAAGAACACTTTAAAAGAAATAGTAAACAAGTCAAGAATGAGAAAACAATTCAAGAAATTAACTGAAAGATTTCATAATTTTTCCACAGTTTATTCAAAAGTTATTGATTTTGGTGTCTGATCTTAAATTTTTAAAACAAGAGAGGTGAACAATAAAGAACAATGTATTGAAAGTTAAATAATTAATTGAAGAGAGAATCTTTAAAGTCAAGAGAGAAGTGGCTGGAGGAAGCATGTGATGACATAAAGAACCTAGAGAAGAAAGGACAGCATGATCTTATGTATAGGAACGTAAGGGCAGTAACAACTGGTAACAGGAAAAAGAAGAGTAAAATGAGAGAAATCGAGATTAAAAATGGTAGAATAATGCACGATAGAAAAGAAATAGCAGAAAGATGGACAAAATATTTGGAAGAGCTGTATTGTTCAGTGGAGAAACCAGAGGATTTAGATTTACAGGTGGAAGAAGTGATGTCTCCAGAAGATGAAGGTTCATCAGTGTTGAAGTAGAAAAAGCAATTGAAGAAATGAAGAAAGGAAAAACAACAGGAATGGATGAGATTCCCATTGAATTTTTCAAATGCTTGAATGAAATTGGTATGAGGGAAATTGTTAAATTGTGTAACAAAATATACCATACTGGTGAATGATCTGAAGATTTTGTTAGAACATTGATGGTACCAATTCCTAAAAAGGCAGGTACTAGAAAATGCATTGAACATAGAATGATAAGTTTTATTTCACATGCAGCCAAAATAATGTTGAGAGTATTGAATAACAACAAGATGTATAATGGAAGAAAATGCAGGAGAAGAACAGTTTGGCTTCAGAAAAGTGAGAGGAACAAGACACGCCATTGGCTTGCTAAGAATGGTTGGAAAAAGGTATATAGAGAGAGGAAAAGGAATAGCTCTGTGTTTTATTGATTTGGAAAAGGCTTTGATCGGGTCAAATGGGAGAAAATGTTGGAAATTGTAAAGAATAAGGGGTTAGTATGGAAGGAAAGAAAACTCATTAGAGAATTGTATATGAAACAAAAAGCTGCTCTACAAATAAATGAGGATATGACAAAATGGTAGAGGAGAAAGGCAGGGATGCTGTCTGTCACCTATGTTGTTTAATATATACCTTGAAGAAATGATCCAGAAAGTATTTGATGGGAATGAGGAAGGAGTTACTATTGGAGGGAGGAAGATAAGAAACATAAGATTTTGCAGATGATATAGTAATATTGGCTGATAACATGCAAGCACTGCAAAGGCTGATAAAGGATCTGGAAGAAGGAATGAAAGAATACGGGATGAAAATAAACGTAAAAAAGTCAAAGGTGATGCAAGTAAACTTTAAAATACAAATGTGAAAATAAAAGAAGGCATATTAGAAAAAGTTAAAAGCTATAGGTACTTAGGAACCATGATAACTGATGATTAGAGAAGTATGGTAGAAATAAAAGCAAGAATAGCGATGGCAAATGAGGCCTTCGGTCAAAAGAGAAACTTATAATGCTGTAAGAATCTGGATCTGGAGCTTAGAAAAAGGTTGGCAAAGTGGAGCATAGCAATGTATGGATGTGAGACGTTAAGGAAGTATGAAAGGAAGAGAATGTAGGCGTTTGAAAAGGGGGTGCGGAGAAGGTGAGATAGGTGGATATGGGGATAAGGAAGAAAGAAGGACGGTGACAGAAGTAAGAAAAAGGAAAGCTAACTGGTTGGGCCACATAATTAGAGGGAATGGCGTACTGCAAGTTGAATTAGAAGGCTCAGTGGAAGGAAAGTATAAGAGAGGAAGAAAAAGAATAAAGATGGTGGATGAGGTTAAAATAAAGAGTTATAGAGAGACAAAGGAGAAGGCTGTGGACAGATAGGAATGACAGTTGCGTGGGTGACCTGCTTCTGGGCAGAATGATGATGATGTCTGATTATCAGGTCACCTGATGTTGCCAAAGTAACTAAATAAACAGTGGAAAGAGTATTCAGTTTACTTTTAGGATATAATGGATTTCCATAAAATACATTTCTCTATGAATTTTATTCAGAGATAACAACTTAATTAAAAATTTTAAAAGTGTTTTGTAGAACCATAAATAAATACCACTGGTAATTTAAACAATTTTAAAGCAAAACCATATAACCTCCTCCATGGTCTGAACAGGACAAAAATCTGAAGGCTCAAACTGTCTAGAATAGCTCGCCACTATTCTAATCAGGCAACTGACTAGAATTATAAAAATACTGACTGAAAATTATGATTAAACTTTTCCTAAGTTATGGTATTAATAATGATCGTATTTATCTTCTTACAACACTCACTTTTTTAGAATATTTAGACCTGAAATTTATGCTGTGCTATTCGTTACATCTTTTATTTAAACTTAATTACATAAATAGAATCATATTCATTTCTAACTCATTTCAAAATTTTTAGGTGATTTATTTATAAAATATGTTGTCTCCTGAAAAAAACCTTTTCAAAATCAGCTGATCAACACTCATATGTGATCTTCATACGCACAACACAGCATTTTCCTAATTATGTACAATAAATAATTTTAATGATTAAATACCTTACAATAGCTGCCAATTGTGGAAACAAGAGGTATGGAGAATCTATCATCCAGCTACCTACCTTAGGTATTAACTTTCGACCAGGTAAATGGAACAAATAGCACAAACATGCTGCCATTTAAAATATTTCTTCATCATAAAAAAACTTGAAATAGAGATTTCTATCTGTATTTATTTAATTTTACTTAGCAAATTGCAATGATAGACTAGTTTTCATAGTTGTTGGAAGCTGCTCTGCAGAGTGTGCTGAATCTAGACTACTGCAAGACTTTCATTTATTATTGTAGGTTTTTAATTCAAATTTCCTTCCTAAAAATCATGGTGTTTGTGTTATACAATAATAATAGGGTATATAAAAATAAAACTCAAATTTAATTGAATTTCTTTTATAAATAGACAAAAGAATTTCAAAATTTACCTGTATTTACCATAAAAACAGCTTAGGTATTTCTTTCCTTTCTGAGAAACCTGAGGATTATCTACCGAGACTATGATTTTTTTTTAAACAACACACAGCAAATATACAGAATTGAAACAATTTTCCAACACAAGAACAGGTCAAAAAACAAGATAAAATAAACTACTTTATTCTATCTAACGTTTATTATATAATTATCATATTATTATTATATCTATTAAATATAATTCCCTCTCCGGATTCATTCATATATATACCCAGATAGGATACAAATTCACAGCCTAAACCACAAGCGTGATTGACTTGAAACTTTTACGGCGTATTGGCCATATGGTGTAACCGCCAGAAAAATTGCGATTTTGAACTTCAGTGTCATGGGTTCGATTCCAGAGGGCCCCAAAGTCCCGATTTTTCCCGTTTAAATGCATTGCTTTGATTTTCGGGAATTAAAAAAAAATACTACCCAGTTATGTAGAGAATCAAAACTCTAGGAGCCTATATATATGGTCATGATCTATCAAAAACATTAATGACCTTTACAGAGGATATCCTGGGTTCGATGCTAGGGCGATGCAAAAATCAGCCATTTAAATTACATTGAGGTAGTTTTTCATTATTTTTTTCATGCACTTATCAAAATGATAGGAAATTCTTGCTCATATGAAAGATGTATATTAAGCATAGGTTTTTGAAAAAAATTTACATAAGACCGTACTGTTTCTGGGTTTGATGCCAGAGCAGATTACAATTTCTCACATAAGGAATATAAGGGAAAAACAGGACGTTGTTTGAGGCAGATGAAACCAATATTTCTGCTTGAATTTTTACACATAGTTAGAGATGGTGATGTTCTGTTGTGCTGCATAGTATGTATGACCTGAAAGACACGGGTTCGATGCCAGACGAAGTTGCAGCGAATTTTAAGAATATTTTTAATCCTATTTTTTTCTTTTGATGACCTTCCCAATATGATCCCGATATGAAATTAGTGTTGTCGATCTGCTTGCAGTATGCAAGCTACATTTTACTCGTATAATATATAAGCATGGTTTTGCATTATCATAGGATCATAAAGTATTATTCATGATTAAGTAATTGCTTCCCTGTAGTAGGATTAAAGATAACGCAATCTGGTAGACATGTTACAGATATTCAATAGCAGATCAATCTGCACAAGCAGTACTACAGAAATGTGAATCCCAACATTGCTGATGTCCGAGCAAAAGATTTGATGTTTAATCTAACACCTGTCTGGAGGCCATACCTTAATTCCAACATTCAAATTAATTTAGCCTAAGACGACAAGAGCACAGTATAGGCATCATCAAACATTCAAAATAGGTATAATCACATTAATATAACATGAAAATTATAACATTAAAATTATAACATTATATATTATAACATTAAATAAAACATAATAAAATAATGCATACAAGCTATAATAAAAAATACAAAAAGGGGATAAGAAGAATCCAATAAAACAAGTTACTTAAGAAACATTGTGTACGATATCTAGATGAAAAATTAAAATTAAAAGTTAGACAACAAATTATCACTTAGATATTTAGCAATGCTATAAGAGACCTTTTGAGTTTGCACCTATATGACATGGGTTTTGAATAATTTGGTAGAGAAGCAGCCTTTGATGGTTGCAGGATATTTATCAGAGTAATGTTGAGGGGCTAAGAGGGAGAAGGTAAGTGAGTGGTCATAGAAATGAGTATCATTATTTTGGTGCATATAGTGGCTATGTACGTTGGAATTAAAAGGAAAAAAATGAAGACTATTTTTCGCAAAGTAGCAGAGGATGGGATATAAAGACAGGAAAGAATTAAGAACTGAAAAGTGGACATTCAGGTGTACTGCTATTTAGTAGAGCTTTGAAGTTGAAGATCTCATGGGAAAGGGGAATTTGGAAAAGTTGGTGAATCTTCAACAAAGAACCGAAAATAATTAAGGGTATTGCCATTGCTAATGGTAGAGGTGGGAACAATCCATTGAAAACAATCGAATAATTCGATTGTTTGCTTCAATCGAAATATTCAAATAAAGAGTTTCGATTTTGCACTCAATCCTAGCCGAGTGAATTTATTCAATTGTTTGTAGTGTGTGGAAAAAAATCAAATAAATCTATTCGATTGTTTATAGTGAGTGGAAAAAAATCAAATAAATCTATTTGATTGTTTTTAGTGAGTGGAAAAAATTGAATAAATCTATTCGATTGTTTTTAATGAGTGGAAAAAAATCAAATAAATCTATTCGATTGTTTTTAGTGAGTGGAAAAAATTGAATAAATCTATTCGATTGTTTTTAGTGAGTGGAAAAAATTCAAATCTATTCAATTGTTTTTAATGAGTGGAAAAAATTGAATAAATCTATTCGATTGTTTATAGTGAGTGGAAAAAAATCAAATCTATTCGATTGTTTTTAGGGAGTGGAAAAAATTGAATAAATCTATTCGATTGTTTTTAATGAGTGGAAAAAAAATCAAATAAATCTATTCAATTGTTTTTAGTGAGTGGAAAAAATTGAATAAATCTATTCGATTGTTTTTAGTGAGTGGAAATAAATTGAATAAATCTATTCGTGTGATTCACCTGTTCAGAGGAAGTGAGTGAAAAATCCAATAGATTTATTAGATTTTTTTCACTCGCTAAAAACAATCAAATAAATTCACTCGGTTTATTTGATTTTTCACTCATTTACTTGATTCACGTTGAAGAGGAGAGGATAGAAGCGGCTCGCAACATCATCCCATTAAGTGGAAGTCTGGTAGAGATATGTGACACTGATGAAATATGAAAATAGATATCATATATACGTGTGTGTATGTATATTTGATCCGATATCCCGGCAGTCAGGTGTTACTGCCCCTGACCAGCTATTGCGTCCTGTCCAGCCTACAAAAGCGTGTGAATTCATTCGAATGAAAACAATCGAATAAATGCCAAAACAATCGAATAACTATTTGATTGTTTTTTCAATTGATTTTCCCAATTCTAGCTAATGGATATTCCCCCAACATAGTGAAAAGACTCGTTAAAAGAAAAGAAAGCCTCACCGCCTCAATGAGTGTCTTCCAAACCTTTTCGCCCAAAACCACATTGGAGGTGGATTAGAATCCCTTTCCTAGGAAGTATTTCCTATAAACTGGCAAACATGCTACCGGAGGATACAAAAGCGACCTTTTATAGTTTAAGAAGCTTGAGAAAAGAACTCTCAAGGCTTAAAGATGTGTGGGTGGTCTGAAAAGTGTCCGACCTCAACGTGAAGATGGAAGCACTCATAAATAAAAGCTAGTGAATTTCGTTGTTCATCTGTTGACAGTTACTCAACAAAGTTTCAGCCATTTTGGACGTGCAGTTTTTAAGTAACAGTCGTTTGGGTGAGATGATATGAGTGTTTTTTTTTTAAATGGACTAAATCGAGTATCGAGCTGTCATTAAATATTTGTTTTTGAAAGGCAATACACCTACGGAAATGAAAGATGAGTTTGATTCTGTTTATGGGGACTCTGCACCATCATTTACCACAGTGAAATTTTGGGCAGCTGAATTTAAACTTGGCCGTAAGAGCTTGGGAAACTATGAATCCTCGGAATGTCCAAAAACTGCAACTACCGACGAAATCATTGCCAAAGTTCACCAAATGGTGCTAGACGACCGCCGAATTAAGGTGAAAGAGATAGCAGAGGTTATGAACATGTCAAAAGAACGTGTTTGTCACATATTAAATCAACATTTCGGCATGAGAAAGCTGTCCTTGCGTTGGGTGCCACGTTTGCTCACATTAGACCAAAAACGTGTTCGAATGAACATTTCTAACGCTCTGTTGGCGCAGTTTAGGCACAATAAATCCGATTTTTTACGCCGATTAATCACTTTAGATGAAACTTGGATACACCATTACACACCCGAAACAAAAATACAGTCCAAACAGTGGACTGCACAGGGGGAACCGGCTCCAATAAAAGCAAAAACTGTTTTTTCGGCTGGGAAAGTGATGGCAACTGTTTTTTGGGATAGTTATGGAGTTATTTTAATCGATTATCTTCAAAAAGGAAAAAAAATTACAGGAGCATACTACTCATCATTACTTGACAAGCGGAAGGCAGAACTTGCGGAAAAATGACCACATTTGCAGAAAAAGAAAATCCTGTTTCACCAAGACAACGCACCTCAGCGGTTGCCATGACAAAAATCCACGAATTACGGTTTGAACTGCTTGACCATCCTTACCCCTCAACAAGACTGACCAAGCCTTACTCACCAGATCTAGCCCCAAGCAACTTCATTTTGTTCCCTCATTTAAAAATTGCACTCAGAGGACAGAGATTTTCGTCAAATGAAGACCTTCGTGAACAATTATTTTGCAGAGAAAAACGCTGAGTACAGGGATGGGAGCATTGCTGGGAGAAATGTGTAGAGTTACAAGGAGACTATGTTGAAAAATAAAAAAAAATTTCAGAAAAAATGTCTTGTATCTTTGTTACATCGGAAACTTTTCAGACCACCCTCGTAAGACTGACCCCCCTAGACCAGTCGGGAGTCTACCTCCTGGGTTACGAGATGTGTTCCTCACAGTATGTGGGCCAGAGTGGGCACCCGGTAAAAGTTAGGGTGGCAGAACTCATAAGATGTTTCAGGTTGGGAAATTCTGCCTTTGCTAACCGCCTGATAGACAATGGACATACCAGTTCCTTTGCTGCAAGACTCCTCCACCGCCAAAACAAAGGAAGGAAGTTGGGCGCCCTCGAGAAGATCGAAATTTCCCTTACCTCCAACCTAACCAACGACCTCTCCTCCCCACTCCTTTCCCTCCCATCAAAACTGCAAAGTATCCTATAAATTCTGTCATTTCTGTAATACTGATCACCTGAAGATGACTCAATGGTGGAAACCAGTCGCTTTGAATAAAATATTGTGGAAAATATGAAGAACCTTTTAAAATTTATTTCCTAAGGCGTTCCACAATGTTTGGCCTGAACATCTTGATTTTATAGAGGAGTAATACTCACAGGAGACATTTTTGTATGAAATTGGAGAAAATTATAATTTTTTCATTTAAGAGGAGGTTATCATCATTGCTCTATTTGATCATGGCTTCAATTGAACCGCTAGCAGTCAAATATAGGTCTTGTAATTTTTTGGAGTGGCTGATAATGGAAGCATTATAAGCATAGAGCATATCAGTGTTGCAAAGAGTGTTAGGTAGATCACTGATAAATATTATAAGCAATAACGACGATTGAACTTCTTTCATAACCTTGGATAAAGTCACACTCTTTCATGTGCTATGCTAAAACTCAACTCCATCATTTGCAAAAACTCCAGACTTATTAATAGAGGGTTAGAATATGCATTAAACCTGATATTAGCTGCCTAAGTTGGTATTTTGAGTTTTAGTTGACAGCCAGACAGAAAGGACTTGATCCATTGAAGTATGACACCATTTATACTTAAGTTGTTAGGTTTCATGTATGGGTTTTCATGATTTAATGGGGTCAAAAGCATTGCTAAGGTCAAAGATGGTCCCCATGATAAAATTTTGCTATTCAAAGAATAGATAATTTGTAGGAAAAGTTGGCAGGTAGCAGAAATGGTAGATAAATTATTTCTAAAACCCTGTTAAGAATACTGAAGTAGGTAATAATGATTTAAATATTTGATCAGGTGAGAGCATACAGCAGGTACTACAATGTGTGTGGGATACTTTTTATGTGGACGAGTAACACAAGCAAGTTTCAGGATGGAAGGAAAGTGACCTTCACTTATGGAAAAAGTAAACATGTTGGAAATTGGAAAAGCAAATCAGAACAGAACCTATTTGATGATAGCCATTGGTATCTCATCAAAACAGCTGACCAATTTTTTTTAAGTGAAAGAATTACCTTCCTGAGATCTGAAAATATTGATTGAGAGACAGATCTGGATTGAAAAGCACATAAGTTTGGAGATAAGAGACAGAACTGTTTCTAAAATTATTAGCAATGGATATGTAGTCCTTTCATACTATACTGAAACTGTACTTCAACTTTGGAGAAATTTCTAATAATGTTCTAGACAGTTTTGAACATATATTTAGATCAAGAAATATAATGATCATGCTGGGCAAGAATGAAAACTTGAATTTCTTGACTAAAATAAACCAAACAAAAACAAAGGAAATGTACTTTCTTTTCAGCAAAATAACCAATAGTACTTCAAAAGCGATCTCTAGATGTTTGCTCAGAATACTCATACCTAGGAAACACTAGTTATAACAGGACAGAAAAACATGATTAATGAAGCAAATTGAAGAATTTAACTTAGCTGGAGAGTCTTCAGAAGGATCTACCAAATTTTCAAGTCAACAATGACAATGATTTTGAAGATGGTCTTCAAACAATGCAAGTCAAAATTACATAGAAGTTATTTACTATAATTGCTGGCAACAGCAATGTCTCCTGAATTAACTTGATTGGAAACCCGAGAAACCTAAAGCAACCATTTTTACTGCCGACACACAAATCAATTTAATGATAAAAATGTAGCTATTATCCATCGTCTTCGGACAACGTCATGGACAACCATGGAGCACAGTATGCTCAGAATCACAAGAGGAGACAGGAAACGCAACACCTGAGTGAGGACGATGACTGAAGTGAAAGATATCATAGACAATATAAGACACTAAAATGGAGATATGATGGTCATGTAACAAGAAGAAAGGACAGCCTTTGTAAATCTGCAGTTAGCAACTGGATACCAAGAGATGTGATGAGACCAAGAAAAAGACCAAAGGACAGATGGGATAGAGACAAAATCAAGTACTTAGATGTAACGTTGAAACGATAACTTCAAGACAAAGAAAATTGGAAAGTAGTTGGGGAGGCCTACGTCCAACGTCGGAGGGTGATGATATGGTGAGTTGAGTTTTGCGTAAGTCCTTCATAAGCACAGCAGTCAAAAAGATTTTTTCAAGCATATGATGAGTCTCGAGCAACAAACTGGATAGTCCATAATTGAGAACGCTTAATTGTCATCCAACTAAAAGTTGTCCAAATCTTTGCTTTAATGACAGCTTTTACTCTCCAATAAGTTCCATATTGGCCGCAACCAGCAGCAGTTATAATAGTGCGACACTTCATGAAAATGGCTGCACTCGTTCTGGTTCATCAATCAATGTTTACCATTTCCACTATGGGTTCGTTGCAACGGGTAAACAAATACAAATAAATAGTTTGATCTTGGTGTTGCCACATACCCAAAACTCTCCCAAAAGCAGTACCATACATGTGCCACACTCACTCCTGAACATCATTACCCATCACACAACTGTTTTAAATAAGGTTCAGCGTCAATGCTTTTTACAAATTGTGTGTCATGGCATTACAGATCTTCCAATGAAATGTCACGTTCATTAACAGTCGATTAGCCATGGAAATCAACTTAGTGCATCAGACTCCTATTAGTGACGGTGCTTGGAGTAGTTTGGAATTCCTGTGCAAGGATAGTAATGAACAACAGATTACCTGATGTGGTCTTCCTTAACAGATAGTATACTTGGGAGGTCAATATCAGTGGTGGTCCAGCACAAATTGATATGTCCTTCCACAAGTTCACTTCAATATCGCATGCAGAACAGTAGGCTTAGGTAAATTTTAAGAGGTCAGAGGTCTTAATAATTGCTTTTTATATAAATGACACAAAACATTCCAAAACAAGTTTGAAGTCCATGAGTTCCTCACATCATTTCACGAAGCTGTCACCAGCTGATGACTTCTTTAACCATTTTTGCCACTCCAATGTCCAATTCGACATATGTACATATTTCAAATGGTGTGTGGACACCTCTTATCACGCAGCATTTCTTCTATTTCGCAGATTGAAGAAATGTATTTAAAATACAAAAGTGCAAAACACCAAAAAACTTCTACATATGAAGGAGAAATAAAAAACTTATTCACAGTAGCACAGGATTTTTTAATCAACACAACCTAAGTTTTGATGCATAGCATCATTGTCAGGTGACGTCACCTGACGATGATGTCTAAATCTAGGTTGTATTGATTAAAAAAATCCTGTGGTATCATGAATAAGTGTTTTATTTCTCCTCCATCGTGAAGAGCTACCACAAAGTAGAGGCTGAAACAGTGTCTTCTACAGATACTTCCCAATTTGACCCCTTGGCATCAGGAGAATTGTAAGGTTGGTATACTGACACTGAAACCTTTCTAACCAATATCATGAATAGAGGAGTCCAAACTATACTTTTTGAGCAACACAAGCATACCGAATTGATTATGAAACACTATTTTGTTATTGTATCGCCAACTTCCATTATTGTCACACTGAAAGGGAACAGAGATTTGGTGCAATTACTCTCCAGTTCTTAGAGGAGCTAATCTTGACAATTAACGCACAGTGCAATTCAAAAATCTTTTTTTATCTGAGATCCATTTCCAAGATGATATCAATATTTGATATACAATTAAGATCTGTCTTGACTAGTAGCATGGTATTTCAGCAAATAATACATAATAATAAAACAAAAGACATGATTCCTATCTCTACCCTGATTCTCAACAAAGATTATTCACTTCACTAGTTTAGTTAAAGCAGATAATGTATTGCCAGAACATTAGTCTTGTGTGAAAATGTTTTTGGATTTTAAATAAGACACAAGGTCGATTGAAACTATTTGGTTATTCGTAATGCAACATAAATGTTGGGAATGGAATGCGATTGATTTCAGTCACTTAATTTATTCATGATTAATAAAACTATTTGGTGATGTTCCAAAAGCCAAAAATAATAACAAGGGAGGAAATCCATAAATTGACTTTTAAATAAAAGAAGAATCAGATTGTTCTCCAAATTAAATTCAAACCTCACAAAAGTAACATAAAGTGACGAAAAATAAAGTATACCAAAGTACTTCAATGATAAGTAAGAATAATTTAATTTGACCATTTCACAGTCTCATTATGAGTAGAATTTTAATTTACCAAATACAAATGAATCTCTTGTAGTTATAATCATCAATTAACCAACGATGGGATTGAATGAGAAATTAAATAAGAAATGTAAAATGAGAATATGATTTATTACTTAATAATACATTACAAAAAGTCACAGCAATTGTTTTTTACAAATCAGAATAATAATGTGAAATTTAAATCATAAGTAATAATCTACCTACAGCTCATCTATTCCATAGCTTTACTATGTTCTTTGCTAGAAAAATTTTTCTAACTAATAAATAAGCAATTATTTACTATATCTAACCACCTTAAGCAATACGTAATTCTCTATGTAACAATAAGTTAAGTCACAAACTCCAAACACCATCAAAATTTTGGTGGTGTTTGGAGTTTGTGAATTAACTTATAGATACAGCCATAAGTAGGAACTTGCGGATATCTATGTATGGACATCAACATGAGTAACCAAATTATGATGAAGTGAAACTACACCAAACTAAAACCAGAAATCGTGTCTTAAGTATTTGTGAGAATGTTATATGATATTTCACTTTATGTAAGGTAGCATGTACTAATTTTATTCTAAAGATAATTCTTACAATATCATAATGTGATAAGGTATAAAAACTACTATTTCTACTACTGCAGATAAATTACAGTTTTTAAATCAATGCAAAGTTTTAAGGCCCAACCAAATGATACTGAAGAACAACTAAACTTCTTAAGTTATAGAAATGAAATCATTCCACAATAATGTTAAATAATAATTGAACATTAATCTATAAAATAATACTAATTCATTAAGTAATTGGTTTAATTCAACAGAAAAATATTTGAACCAAATTAAGATAAAATATAACAAAAAATTAATGCTACGCATTAAGGTTTTTTGTATTGTTCTTGCATCTGCAATTTAAGATAACCTAGCTTTGAATTTCATCTTCCTTCCATTAATTCCCACACAAAGATCGTACCACCTAATTTGACCTTAGATCAATTTTTTAATTGGATCATTTACTGTGAATGAATCCAATTAAATTTTCATTTCAAAAGCAGCTCTGAACTGAGAACTTCACCATTCACCTTAGCTTTGGTCTACTGTTTATTTCTCGCAGCCATGAACTTAATACCCATTGACTTTCAAACAAATATCCTTTGTTTGATGATGACATATATATGGCGAAAGCTGTGTTGTTTGCAACTTAAATTTCTTCCATGAAGAGTGTTCTTCCTGTTCATTGAATAAAAAATCTTGAATGAAGATTGGAAGAATATGATAAGGTGAAACCACGAAAATACTGAATTTCAAATGTTTACCAAAACTGTTACGAATGGAATGAAATTATAATTTTATCAATGTAATAGCGAGCAAACATTAATTAAATTGTTCTCATTTCTAAAATTTTTCTCGAGTATACCAAATGGGGCACACTCCATTTAATACTTCCTATAGGCAAATTATTTAATTTTTTAATGAGGCAACATTTTTGTCGTGGAAATTTAGCAGTTCAGAGTATAACTGAACTTCTAAATGTGCAATTGCATTCACAAATATTTGCAGAAAAGTACAAATCTATTAACATCACAATAAATTTTAAAACCAGTTGGTCTTCCTATGACTGTAACAAATGTCCTTGCCTATATAGGAAAGTATATACTAGCTAACATGATTGTCTGCCCAACCGTCTTTAATGTCCAACCAACTAAAAGGATATCCATTTTAATTGCTGTCCAGGGTGTGAGCCGGTTTTATCTAAATATATATAAACACATTATGGAAAAACCTGCTTCATTGAGGCATAATGAATGTTGATACACGGATTGACTTCAGTTTTCAAAATGTATCACAAGGATGTATTGAAGAGTGTTTCATTGCATGTGATTGAGAATCAGTCTCATTTTATTTTAACAGAAAAACGTGATTGTTTTCTCATTCAACTTAAGAGGGTAACCTACCAGGAAAGAGCTTCCTTAGGCCGCATCCTGGACCTCCTTCCTGTTAACAGTTATTGACCTCACCACAGAACCAGCAATCGGGGCCTGCAATAAAAGATGCAGCTCCCACTCAATTTGAACCAGCACTGAAGCAAACGGCATTCCCATCCCGCTGATGGAGAGAAAAGTTTCCTTTTCTATCCATTAGTAATGAGCATGAAGAGGCAGGAAGAAGTTAGAATAATGCCTTGACCAACATCAGTGACCTTTCCAACGGCAAAGCTTGCGCTAAGGCATACTATTACTTCCTGGATAAAGACGTTCATTCAAGGTTGACCGGAGTGACAGGGTTGAGGTAACGCAAGTCAAGGCCATGTAAATCCAATACGTACAAATGTATAGCCGAAAAAGCAGCATCAGATGTAGTACTGTTTTTTTTTAATACATTATTTCAATGAAATTGTAAATAATAAATAAAGAAGGGAATTTTACTCGTGTCACCCACGCTAGGATTTACTGATCATTACAGATCAACTCCAGAACTAAGTCTATTTTTATTTGGAACAAACAGTAATTTAACGCATTCCCACTACCTCACAGATAAAATCTTTCAGCTCCTACTGAAATCACTAAATGTAAAGATAGAGATCACTCAAAATTTAATGCTGATACAGAAACTGAGAGAAAGTTAATTGCTAAATATTTTCAGTGAATACGAAACGAGAATAATCTGAGCACAAACTTAATTGATGGTAAATATTTCTGATGATAAACATGATTCTTTTGCATATCTTAATCAGCTGATACCCTCACGGTCACGATGATCTCTATCAGAGAAAACTTCTACGGGCAATTTACTCAAACTTGGAATTCTTCCGCTAGTGTGAGTAGTTAGTGAATTATACTGATTCGATTGGTCAAACCAAGTGCTAGTCAAACTGAAATATCAAGGGCAAAAAACTACCTTGCCTCGACGTCTTGGTCGCATACTGTCTGGGGCAAAACTAGCATTCGTTTTCTTTAAACAGGAATACAGAACAAAAATATATGTGAATCTAATGATGACAAGTTAAGACAAATATACAGCGAATGCTATCACGTACCTAACATTCACTATCTGTTATTTACAGGATAGTCATCTATTGTAAGGTTTCACGTACTACCTATTAATTAAATAATCACATTGAGTGGCATAATGCGACCGAGCATGATAGCTTACCTGTTTTAGCAAACAGATATGTAAAACTTAATCTATACTTGTAATTCATTCCGGGTCGAGAACTTCTAACTTGAAATTTGTAAATATAAGTAGCTTAAAATAGCAAGAATCTTCTGCAAGGAATACACAATCAAGTAAGAAATGTTAAATCTTCAAAGTTTTGGTTCTTCCTCTTAAATGGTGGATACATATACGAAAATGTATTTAATTCATAATCAAAATTTTTGCGACAATTTTAGTATAATAATACATCTTTTAATTAATAATGGAACTTAAATAGATTAATGCAGCTCCGTTACCCGGGAAGAGTTTGAACGCGGATGAATGTTGACATTCCAGTATTGGCGATTTGAAGAAAGCATACGAGATATTAATGATTAATCAGAGATATTTGAAGTTTTGAAAGCTTTTACTGGGTATCACTTCAAATCAATTCTTGTTGTTATTACTCAAAAAATCATCCGTTACGTATGTTGGATTAATTCGTTCATTGGTTTGTTGATTCTTAAACAATCTTTTATCCTATTACTGAGAATGTGATTGAGCAAATTTTTAGAAAGATAGATTCTATACTAATAATACAAAGAGGATCATTTTTCTTGTTCCGCTTTCACAATTGTGAAAAAGCTAATAAAATTATTCGCTCCGACCTTCTTTAGGTTACATTACAGTACATATCTATCATTAATTTTGACTTCCACAATATCACGGACGCATCCATCGATTCTATTCCTAATAGGCTTTAGTTACCTATTTAATATTACCCAGGCAGCATCCTTTATCGGGCCAACGTTGGCCCAATGTCGGTTTTGTGTCGGCAATGTCGGCCGACCTAAGCCGACGCAGAACCGACATTTGGCCAACATTGGCTTTGGGTGGAATAGCCGACATCACTTGCCGACATTGGCCCGATGTCTTTTTTTGAAGTACAATAAATTTCTCCACTTTGAGTAATATAAGTACTGTTAAGTGTATTTCATACATTTAAGAGTTCCATACATTATGGTACGTAAGAAAAATGTGTACCCCTAGTAGCAAGTAATATTTATACAATATCCATAAAGGTTTACCAATATCCAAAAAGCATTATGTCCACATTTAATGTTGTATAGATATTATACATGGATATTACCACATGGATATTATTGCATGGATATTCTGTGGTTACACAGTAACCACAGAAAGTTGCAATAATGTTGAAGGGTGAAAAAACCATAGGAAAATATAATTTCTGAATGTGTTTCGTGGTCGTCTGAAGAGATTGAACACGTTTCTATGGAAAGTGTTTCTTTAGACACTAAGCCGGTTTAAGGACTTGAGAAATCGGTCCGCAGCCCTTATCTCAATAATTAAATCCGGAGTGGCCAGAAAGAAAATAGCATAGGAAATATACACTGCGTTTACCAAGCGATCTCAGAACGGTGCTGCCAAGTCAGTTCGAGTTGGTAAACAGAAACGCGCTGAGCAGCGCTGGCTAGAATGGCTAAAAGTGAGCTGAACTTAACCCGGCAAAAAAAGTGGACCAGGTTCAGCACGACATCGGTCGCCTCGGTGTTCTTGCGGATTCTGCTTCTCTTTTGTCAGCGGACGAAAACAAATAGAATCGCAATAACTCCTGGCGCTATCATCAAAAGAAGGGAAATTGAATAAAGATTCTTATTTTTGTCGGTGAATATCGCTTGCGATTCGAAACTGCGAGAATATTGATACAATATACTAACATTTTGTCTAAATTACCATGTGTAGATAAACTCATTCCCTTGCAAAAATTGATTTATTCGTTGTTTTTAAGTGCTTCCACTCCATATTCATTTACTATCCTATTATTGGTGTTGAATCTTTGTTTCTATTTTGATTGCTTTTGTGGTTCGTGTTTATGTTACATATTTTAAGATTGAGATACCAGTTAGTTCTAAAATACATTTACTTTCCGTATAGAATATTCATCTTTGTTTATTTGATTGAAATGTAATTTATTTCTGTCATTTACGTTTAATGCTTGATTTATTTGTCCTCTTGTACCTGTATGAAGATGTAACTTTAAACGTGGTCCTGCTTATCCTAATGTGATCTTAGAATATATATTTATATCGTCTCAGTTGAAGATATTTTTCTTTCAGAGTATATTGAATATTGAGTTGATGCGGCTTTATAGACTTCATTGTAACTTATATTTCTTAGTATATTGAATTTAAATGTCTGGTATTTAGTATCTATCAACAATTATGAAGTATTTCTTACGATCAAGGTTGTTACACTGCTATTTATGAAATTTAACATCCCCGTTGAGAATCAACGGAAACTTCTTCTTATTAAATAAATAATACCACGAAGAAGCACAATGGCGGCCGTCAAATCTCGATGCGCCAAATTCTCGATGATTTGCAGTCAATATGTGAACATCGCAAATATCAATATGTTAAGCTCGTGTTGATAAACTCGTCGGTCCTATGAAATCGGTCCTACATTGCCGGTACGAGCTGCCACCAGATCGAGCAGAGATCGCTTGGTAAACGCAGTGAATAAAACATTGTGACTGCAGTGCTTATTTCTAAAATATCATTAATTTTAAAATTACACTTAATCCACTACCGGATTGTGTTAGGCGAAAAAATATACGTGTTAAGAGGTGTTGCTTTTGTGAGCAAAAATGATACAGTGATGTTGAGCAATTACTTGACTTTTTTTTCGCCACCAGTGGTCATCAGATATGTTGTAATTTTTTCGCTCAAAATAAATTTTTGTAACGAGTGCTACGATTTGTTATTTAAAAGCGTTATTTGAGGAAATCTAAAGAGGTAAGAAAATACTATCAATTGTTTCTATGCGAGGTACTTCATGCCGTATTTTTTAACGAATTGTTATTTTTTTACTGTTAATATATCAAGTGACTGATCATATTTATCATCTTCTTTCTATATTTTTTTATGAAAATTATTATTGCTTCTGTTTATCTGAACAGAGACTTCGCGGAAACTTATTTCCTACCGTACCTAACATCGCAAATGCCAAATTTCATTCCTAAGGAAAGTAACGCAAAATACGGAAGTTCTCACGTTCCAGTAATTCGCTTTTTATTGAATCACAATGATATTAAAACAAAAGACCTTAAATGAACTAATGCATTAGCTGATATAATGACGATATGTAGATTTTATCTAATCACATGACGGCTCATGTAAAAAAGTAATTCTTTAGAATCGAAGAGTATATTCTGCTGAAACATTCGAACTTAAATTGCTCATACCTGTTATATTGTTTTATCTAGAGAAACGACTGAAAGCTATCAATTTTATTTTCAGCATAATAGTTGTTTAAAAAAATGTGGCTACGAAGGGGTCAAACTGCTATCCTTTTCATTATATTTCCACACGACCTAATTAAAACATTGCGTCTGGAAAGCATTATTATTTCAAATAAAATTTTTAAATGCATCCGTTTCTTTTTATAATTAAAGTTGATTATAATGAAAATAGACTTTAATTTGACAGCACTACGAAAGTCGTTTTTCGGCTATTTTCTTGATATTTATTATGAAGCTTTGATAAAAAAACCATTTACTCTGGTGAGCGATATAATTTAAAACACGATTTTCAAGTATATCTTTTTGTTTTTTTTTTAAATGAAATACGGTTATAATAAAAATAGGTTTTACTTTGACTACTACCTTGACTACTTATGTTGTTTTCTTGCTATTTTCTTGATTGTAAAATAATTTAAAATAAACTTCTCTTTGTAAAAACTTTTGATGTAAACTATAATTTCCGTTATGCGATATTATTTAAAAATCGATTTTTAAATGCATTTAATTTTCATTAATATGAAAGTGGACTATAATGTATGTAGATTTTATTTTGACAAGAAACAATAAATTCAAAATGCTATTTTTTGCATAATATATTATTTAATTATCATTACAATTAATACAAGGTATAGGTACTGAACAAACAATCTTATATAAAACGTGAATTGGTAAAAAGAAAAGAGCTACTGGCAAATAAAGTAATATGTAAAATAAATAATAAATTAATATTTACCAGAAAAGTCAGGGAAAACAGGATAAGGTCCACGTAGGCCTTTCCTATCTCATCTATTAGTTCCTGCTTTTAAATTGTTGTATGGTATGCTTATGTTAATATAATATAGACAAATTTAAACTATATATAGATACAAAATAATAAAAAAGGCACAGAAAGTGTGATAACATTTAATATGTTTTGATCCATACTTATAAGAAGTCACTTAAAAATGGTCCTTTCAATTTATAGACAAACTATCTCTTTGGAGCTACAGCCCTATGTGAGCCGCCACTCTGATCAGCCTCCACTTCTCCACAATTCATTAATTCACTATATTTACATTTCATTGATATTCCTAGACCGAATTTGAAGGGTAACAAAATGGCGAGTTGACGAGGTCCCCAAAAAAGTGGATTTTGATGCTCGCAAGCTAACTAAAACGCTAATTTCTCAAGGAGTTTTATACATGCAGTACATCACATAGACTCATCTTTACTAAATTGAACTTCTTTTCCAACAGAATATAAACCTATTAGAATAACAGTTATTTAGAAAATCTTTATCTAAGTCTATGTGAGAACTCTGCAAGCCGCCTTTCGGCCTGTGGCAGGGGGATCTTTGATTGGAACTAAACCACTTTTGGGTTTTACGCATCAAGTGTAATTCTTATTATTACAGATTTTGATACACTCACTAACTAATTCCTTAGAGTGTTGCTTTCCACAAATTCCTTCGGTGCATCATAAAGATAGTATTGGGACTGGTGCGGTCTTCAAAGTTTGAGGTACGATTTACATTGATTTCCATCACTAATGACTGGGGCTTTTACCAATTTGATGCCTAGATGAATGCATTATCCTAAAAGAATAGTCTTGAAATTTGAGACGCAAATTAACGGTTGGGAAGTGATAGTATATTTTCGTACTACTTTTATGGTATTTTAAGGTTTAAAAATAGAAAAATTTTGTGAATGTTGATTTCATAGTTTTAGTTGAAAAATATTCCTTTGCACATTTGATCAGGACAAAATTTATCCAAAATTCATCCAGTAAAAATAAAACAACCAATGCATTTCCCCATACTTATTTTTAATTTTTCCAAATTGATACAGTTGGACTGTTTTGGATAATATCTCATTTTCAATTAATTAAGGTACGTAATGTATGTATTAAATTATTATTGATCTAAATTTCAAACATTATGGTTCATCAGAACTACATGGATTCAATAATGCTTACATACTTTAATGTTGCTTATTTATTAGAAAATGAAATCAAGACCCGTCATGCATGACGGGGGAGTTTAATAGTAGATTTAATATATCCCACAAACAATACCGTCCATGTCAGTTAAAAGTAAATCATTATATGTTTACAAATGATGGAACCATGTCAGACGATAAAATCCAATAACAGGTAAAGCAAAGTTATCCATAATTAATTACATTAATGACTCAAATTGTGATAATTATCACTTTTAATGGGTAAGAAAATTCATCCAATTGTATTTGAGGAAATAAAAAATAGAATAATCAAACTCACTCCTATTAAAAAAATCTTCACTCATATGAGCTATGATTTCATGAGGGATCACGAAGTGGAGCTTGTCTCATTGGAATGGATAATGACCCAATTCAATTCAATCTTTATTTCATGGGACTAACCCAATATACAAAAATCAAAGTACAAAACAGCACAGCTTAATGTTTAAAATAACAAAGCATAAAATATAGCGAATCAACTAATGGATAATAAAGGAACAAGACAAAAATCAGAAAATGAAACAATAGGAAAAAGTGATCAATAATGCACTATATTGCTGATAATTATATCATTATAATCTGCATGCATTTTGTTAGTATTTTAACATTAAATATGTTAACATTTTCTGCTTAAAGATACATAATGAATAATAAAAAATATTACTATCAATTACACATGAAGCACTATTTTATAATCTTAGTAACCTGGTAACGAGATTATTAAAAGAAACATTATTCCTATAGAACCTAACATAAAACATATGGTGTCTTCTTGTCTAGGTAGCCAAGCAGTTTAAACTAATCCTCTCCAAGCAATGGGTGCAGCTTATCGTATTATTACATAGTTTATATGAAAATATTAAATCATTTAGTTTCCTTCTCACAGATAGAGGGCGAATATCCAATATCAACATAGTTTCAATGTAAGGGGTACATTTAGTTTACAATTCTTAAAAACTTATTTTGTACCCTTTTGATGAGATTAATATTAACATTGTGAAATGGATTCCAGATAATAGAATTATATTCAACTATAGGATGGACAAGCGAAGTGTTCAGAACTTTAAGCAAATAAATATTTTTGTATTAGAGACTGTCCTGCTAGCAAAACCTAACATGCGCAGTGATCTTGATACAATATGTTTAATATGAGCATTGAATGACAGGGAGTTATCAAAATAAACGCCAAGGTCTTTCTCAATAAAACTCTTGGAATAACTTCATCATTAATTAAGTAATTAAAATTAAGGCATTGTTTCTTGCGAGTAAAGAAAATTACATTGCATTTTATATAATTTAGTGTCATGAGATTAATTTGACACAACTCGGAAATCTAGAGAATACATTTCAACAGCAATACAAATCTTGCAGAGTGTGGATGTTGTTATATAATTTGATGTCATCTGCATGCATCAGATGAGGAATGGGGTAAATGAATTGGCTTACATAATTTAAAAACAATAAGAAAAGAACAGCGCCTAGATGTGACCCTTGCCAGATAATACAAAAAGTTTTGAGAGATAACATTGTTCAGTTTAACCTGATGTTTACGATGCAATATATAGATCTGAATCCAGTTTAAAATGCTCCCATGAATGCCAATGAGTCCTAACTTATGAAGTAATGATTCAGAATTTACCTTATCAAAAGCTTTAGCAAAGTCCAATATATGGCATCAACGTGCAGATTTACATCAAGAGAGTTGCTTATAAACTGATTAAATATGGCCTAATAAGTTGAAGTGGACATTCTTTTTCTAAAACCATGTTGTTCAAGAACCAATATATGACATGGGAGATAAAGAATTAAGTATTAGCTTCTCCATAATTTTGGCAAGTACAGATTGAATGGTTATAGGTCGATAGTTAGTTACATCACAGTTATCCCCAGATTTAAATATGTGTATCACAAAACTGGTTTTTAAAATATCTGGAAGAACTCCCTGGGTAAAAGATTTGTCAATTAATATAAATAGAGGGTAAGATAAGACAGATGCACAGTTTTTCAGGATTATAGCTGGGATATGATCATGACCACATCCTACATGTGTGGTAATGTTTTTTAATATATTCTCAATCACATCCACTGTCACTGATAAAGATAAAGAGCCAAAATTATATGAGTTGAAAATTTATAATTGGGAAACCCGAGGAAAATGTCATAGCAGTTTGTATTCTTTTGTGTAAATATGAAATATATTTGTACATTTTATGAAAATGAGAATGATGCAAGTTGATAATATTTAATATTTGTATTCTGATATGTTTGAAAGAAGCAATGAGTCAAAAATAACTTACAACAATATCAACTTATCATCATCATAGAAATTTCATCCATTCAAGGATCAGATTTGCCTTGTTTTCCATTTCTTCATCATGAAAATAGTATGGCATCTAAGCAGATTTTGAGTAAATTGATTGTCCTTGCATTTTTCATCATACAGTACTTAACTTTACTTGAGCATTTATGGATTTTGCCTAGAAATGAATTTGTGGCAGAGTTTTGGTATCTGTAAGAGAGTTATAACTTTTGCCACCCAGATTTATGTAGATATAGTAGCATTAGTACAACACACTGAATCCAATTGAAGTAAATTACATTCTTGACAAGGTTATTAATAAAATACTCTGCCCCCTACAAAACCAGCCATTATTATTTGAAAATCCTTTTATTTTCCATTATTGTTAACTTTGTTGAATGTGATTCCTTTAAGTATCACAATCTCGTAGCTAATTTATCTTGGATTGATGAGCAGTGTGATCTAAGGAAAGATTTGATAAGAATTTATTCTTCAGTCATTGCCATCTGCTGAGCATTCCTCAATTGAGTTTCTACTGTGGTTGTGGTGGTTGAGTTTATGGTGGTCTGGTTTTTGGTGGCTTGGTAGGTTTGAAGACTTGGTCGTACATACTTACATTTTACCTTATGGCCATAATTTCTCTAGAAACATTTCATGTGATGGAATCTGAAAACCAGTTTATCTGGGCAAAGACTGTATACACACAGCAGGTGATAATTATGATTAACCAAATATTTATAAAGCATATTAGCAAAATAGTTCAATATAAAAAGAAAAATGACTTGTCGATTCAAATATTTTGATGGAAAATTAAATATTGAACAGAGACGAACTAATGAAACTAAAGGCAATCAGTTATGGAAAATTCCATGCAAAATAGAACTAATTGAACTGGAAACACAAGAGAAAATCAGTTAAACCAGGTCATGGACAAATGTTTTAAGTAGACTTGGTTCATGGGGATTCAATCTTTGCCAATTCAAATCATTTTTATATATTAACTAGTTCATGCATTCCATCTGTATACATTCTGTCAATGGAATGTCAATAGAACAAATATCTTAAGCACAATATTATAAAAAATACTTTAAGTTAACGACTCATCATGTGAAATAATCAATACAAATAGTGACGAAGAGAGAAACAAAATTGTAAAAATATAATAAAACATCACAAAAAGTGAATATTCAGAGAGTTAAATCTGAACTACTGTGCCAAAGTTTTGGTTGATCTAAATAAAGCAAAGTATTTGCACTGTAAGAGGTCAGACAGTGAAAATAACAATTAAAATACAAATAATCATTTTTCATGCCTAACTAAACATGGTTCAGTTAGTACAACATATAACTTTATTAAAATTGAGAATGAGCTCAATCTACAGAATGTTTTAACTCTCAATTTTTAAAAGTTTTCCAAATTGTTAACACAGCTCTCTATTTCAACTTTCTAAGACTGTTTCAACTAAAAGTACATAATAAAATACTATCAGGTAATTTATGAAATTTAAAGCTGTTGGATTTATTACACAATGAACAAACAGTAAAATTACTGTACATGTTAAAGTAAATTTGTAACCTCTTAAATCTAATTTTACATCACTTACAGAGGTGCTTATATTTGCTGTTATTAAATATTTCCAAGGAAATCTTGTTTAATATCTTCCATTGCAAGTGGAGATTTATATTGTCATATCTGAAAACCACAGTGTCAGTATTTGGTGCCTCAAATCATAGCAAAGGTAAACTAATACAATGAACTTTATTTTGGCAATTTTCTTCTTTCCACGGTTAGCTAAATACCAAAATGTGTGCATGATTTGCATATTTGTGGGGACTTTGTGGCACATAAATATATTTATGTATAAACATTCTAAGAAGGGAAATAACTTAGTAATTACACTTCATCGAGGTAACATTATCTTAATAATATCTCAAAACTACATATTCTTCAAGAGGGAATACACCTCAGATTCTATGCTCTTCCTCCACTCAGTTTTCCTCAGCCCAATTCTGAGAGGAAGACCTTAAATCTCTCTTATATCATAGGTTGTGAATCAGATTAAGAATCTGAAACATTTTTCCCTTGTTCGATCCATTTATCTTTATCATACTTGAGCATTCAAAGAATTGTGGTCAATTGCCTTTCAATCATATCAAATACTATTAGAAGAGAATGCACAATATCTGTACACTCAATATTTACAAGCTCTATCAAAACATAAAATTGTGTCATAGTTAAGGATATACCATTACATAATTTTCAGATAATTTTCATGGATACTTAACTATGCTAAATTCAAATCAATACCAATTAAAAGAGCACTTTCCATACGAGTTTGGCAGAGTCGTCTGAGGCGATTGAACACATTTCTACGGCAAGTGTATTTAAGACACTAAGCCGGTTTCTGGACTTAATATTTTAATAATCGATTCCGGAGTGGCGAGCTAGAAAATAGCAAAGGAAATGTGTTTCCAAGCACGTTTCGAGATCGTCTAACATTCCAATTATTCGGTTTGTTCCCTTATAAGGTAGAAATGCTGCCAATTATACTGGGTCCGATTTCATTATATTAGACCATATTATTTTAAATATGATAATAATATTAGTGAAACTATCAATGTCTTCTGGAATGAATATTGAATATGTTCACTAAACTCCATCCGGCGAAAGAAGTCTCCATGCAAAATTTGATTTCGAATTTTAAATTCTAAAAATAAATGGTAAAATTTTTTATATTTGCAAAGTCATATTGACATCGCGTAGCGGAAGCGGATATCCCATCGGAATGCTTTCCGGGCTTTCTATTCCAAACGGAGATTCTCTCCACTGCTCAAAATTCGAATTCAAATTTTGCAGGGAGACATGCGGGGGGCGCGCAGCCTTGCGCAGCCATTTTCATGATCGAATACACAAACGTTCAACGGGCTCAACAGTTCAACGTGCGCGTGGTGTGGATCGTACTGCTGCGAGCGAATTTGGATTCGTAATCGTGATGCTTAGAACGCAAATTTGGTGACTAAAACTCGTAAACGTACTGATTGTAGACATTTACAAAAACATCCAATGTTAACAACTTGTCCAATATTATATTTCGCTCGTTTTCTTCAGGTTCGCTTATAGCTTCGTCATACATTTGTGGCTGAAATTCACTCAGATTGAATAATAACAGGAAGCTATTCAGGGAAGTGCTACCTGAAGATGGGTGGAATACTTTCTCAGCAAAACAAATTGGTAAAAAGGCTTGCAGTAAGTGTTCATCTTCTTCATACACTTAGGTGAAGCGATTTGCATTGTTTGTTGCTATTTTTTCAGTTATACATTCTGTATATCATTACTTTGGCTAATTTATTATCTAACCTTACCTAACTTATTATCGGGAATTTTTAGGCTCCATGAAGGATGGTAGGCAGAAGCTAGCTACAGCTGAGAAAATATCGGACATAAGTTCTGACCCTGAAAATGGAAAGGGGGAAAGAAGGCACATTCCTGTCCACCCATTGTGATCAGATAGTGATTCAGTTGAACATGGTGCTGGGACCAGAGAAATGGTGACTTCTTTTCCTAGGGAAATCTAAGGAGCAATGTAAGAACAGAGGAGGACAGGGCGGAGTTGAGTGAGTGAATATCACTAGTTTGCTGCTACTAAAACAAGGGAGCTATTGATTGACAATTATGTGAGGTTTGATTTATCACTTTCAGAATTGCAGGAAATATTAAGGACAATGCTCTTAAAGATGAGAGCTGTTGTAGACATAGAACAGAGGCTAGCCTCAATAGAAGAGAAATTTACAATGGCAAAAGGTAACCCAGAACTATGAGGAGGAAGAAAAATAAAGTGGATAGGAATTTCCTCTGGGAATTCAAGAGTAGTTAGATACAGCAGAGGATAAAATGAAAGATGTGGGATTTAGAAAGATATTGGTAAGGTGAATGTTCATAAAATATAGCTAGATAATATATAAATCAACTGGATAAGTCTGATTAATGTGTACTTTATCAATTTAATTGCAGGTGTCTGAGTTGCCCCTCATTGGAGAGAACACTGCAAAGGACATGATTGTACATATTCACCGGCATGTCATGACATACAACCTGTCTGCCAGTTGTAGTTGGATTGGGTATAAAAAGAAAAAAAGTATTCTCTGAACTTGGCTTGAAGACTGCAATTTTTGGTATGCATTGCTTTAAAATTCATAAGTAGTATTCTTAGTGGGGAATCAAAACATTTCTTAAAATTTGAGATCTGTTTGTCAAGTAGCCGTCTAAAATTTTTAAGGGTTTACAAATGTAGGGATTTACAAAACAGAATTTAGACATCCATGGTGTGTGTGAAAATGTGTACATTTTCATAGTACTAAGAATACATACAGAAATTTATTAGGATTAGGTTAGATTGTATGTAATGTATAGATGAAATACTCCACATATTAATGAAATTTCAGAAATCACTAATTTATGAAAACTGTTGCAGTAATTTTCAGGGTGATCTTTATTTATTTGTATCAAACTATACTTACTGTTCATAGAAGCATTGGCATTCTGTGTCCCATTGTCACAGCACTTCATTTGTTCTTCACAATGAGTTTACCATTGATATTATTTAAATTACTTCATTTTAGCTTGTCTTATTCCTAGGGTAAAGACTAATTCAATGGTAATGTGTATGTACTTGCTGTCAATAGCATGTAATGGGCTTTGTTATCTTCTTATAGATGCTGTTCGGCATTCCAAGTGGGAAGGTATTGCTTCAAAAGACTTGGAAAATCATGTGAAGGATTGGTTACGCCATGCCAAATTTAGGCATCATAAGAAAATTTACAAATAAAATTGAATATTAATTAATTGTATTTTGCTACTATTCAATAAATAGTATGTTTACATCGAAATTGCAGTATTCATTTTACTGTCATTCAAAAACTTTTCAATTTCAGTTAATAAAAATGATGTATGCATATGGGCCATTCCATGCCAAGTGGTCTAGTGGTCCCCACTTGACCATCACGGATTTCGATAAAAAATTTTGTTTGTTTTTGAATTTGTTGAATTACCTTTTCGGTAATAGCAAATCAAGAACTTCCTATCATTTCGATAAGTGCATAAAAAAATAATGAAAAACCACCTCAATGTATTTTAAATGGCAGATTTTTGCATCATCCTAGCATCGAACAAAGGAAATTTTCTGTGAAAGTCATTTATGTTTTTGATAAATCATGACCGTATCCATGGGCTCCTTGAGTTTTGATTCTCTACCTATCCGGGAAGTATTTTTTTTTTATTCCTGAAAATCAAAGCGATACATTTAAAAGGGGAAAAATCGGGACATTGGGGGCCTCTGGAATCGAACCCATGACACTGAGGATCAAAGTCGCAATTTTTCTGGCGGTTACACGTTATGGCCAATACGTTGTAAAAATTTCAAGTCAACGATGCTTGTGGTTTATCCTGTGAAGTATATCCTATCTATCTATCTATATCCTTGAATGAATCCGGAGAAGGAATTATATATAATGGATATCCTTTGTGACGAAAAGTAGGTTATTTTTCATACGCAAAATGATAGAAAAGAAATAGAACTTACCAAGCCTCCGAAGATAGTGCTGGTGGACTTTAAAGCTGTTAATTATTCCCATGTCCAGCGGTTGCATCTTACTGGTGCTATTTGGACTCAGAAAAAGTACTTTGACGTTTGGTAGCACTAGTCCGCTTATTTTATGAACTGGGGCATTATCTACTAGAAGTAGTACATTGCGATTCTCTCATGTGCTCTTCCTCTGCAAGAAAATAATTTGCTTCTGAAAAATGTTCGTCGTCATCCATGCTTTTATATTACTTTCATGCAACACAGGCAAATTTTTTAATTTCTTGAAGCAACGCTGAGCTCTTGATTTTGCAATCACAACTGGTTTCAACTTTTCAGATCCATCTTGATTATATATCAGCGTTACTGTAACCCTACTTAACCTCAAGCCACCCATTTGAGGCTTTAAAATTGTCGCACTTCAGTTTAAGAGCCAAAACCTGAGCCTTCTCCTTCAGAATTGGTCCTCTAATAGGCAATTTGCACGCAGGACACTTCAACAAATATATACAGCTATCTATCAAGTTGATCAAGTTGCAACAATGAGACGTACTTTGTTTTTAATGATGTTGTTGTGTGCCTCAAAATCGTTTCACTAGAATTGACAGCTGTTGCTAATGTAGATAAAGGAATGCCATACTTCTGAGCAATTTCTTTTCTTGTCTGCCCGCAACCACGTACTTCCTTTCTAATTGACCTTTTGGTGACCAAACTCAGGGACTTCCTCTTTTTCTTAGTCAGCGATGTTTTATCCATTATTTTTCTGATAGGGACTCGGGATATCACAACACAGGCCTCCTCGCGCAGAGAGTGATTCTGACTGAGCGCGCGCAACTTTTCCTCGCTTGGAGACCAACATTTTCACGGTGTGCACCATCCAACAATTATTTTTCAATCTTTCACTAACCAGTTTAAATCTGAAATCCCAGCAGCAGCCTTAAGCATTTTAAGTTGTCGCACTGCAACTTAGCAGCCAAGACCTATGCCCAAAACTACCCAAGTCGAAAACAAATTCTTATGATGCTCTATTGTCTCACTCTCTCGTCCAAATAGAAACCATATACTCCTGGAAACTGCTGATCTATACGATCCCACGCAGTGGTAGATCCAGGGGGGGCTATGGGGGCTGTAGCCCCCCCAGAAGTTACAGTAATAAAAAAATGTATCATCATTCATACTATTGAGATGTGAAGAAAATATTGTTTATGTACAACGATAGATGATAATAAGTTTAATTCAAATATGTATATTGTGTTTAATTTTATAAAATTTCTTACAAAATTCGATAAATAGAAAATGAATCTTTAATATCAACTCTCAAGCCACAGCTCGATCCTAGATCCGCCACTGCACCCACCACAAGAAGGCATAGATTGACGGCACTGCATTTTGTGAATTGTTCGTGCGATTTTATATACGTATGGCTGCTCAGAATCGTCATGTGTTACTCACGATGGACAACTGCGCTGCCCACAACCTAGGAAAAATGGAGTTGACTAACGTCAAGGTTTGGTTTTTCCGCCAAACACAACTAGTCGTTTGCAGCCATTGGATCAGGGAATCATCGCTCTACTGAAGAGATATTATCGGACTCATCTGGTACGAGCAGCGACCCTCGCAACGGGAGGAAGTGATACATTAATTTGGACTGTTTTGGATGCTGTAAGAGCGATTGGAGAAGCTTGGGAATCTGTTTCTGCAAAGCATATAAAAAGTTGCTTCGATAAGGCTTGGACCCATAGTGATGTCTATTCTGCTGTTTGACAAGGAGCGGCTACTGGAAAGGACACACCTGAGGAATGGGAGATGTTGCAAACTCTTTCGTCGACAAAGGTAAGTATCGTGAGAATATCTCCGTAGTTAGAGCGTTGATTGTATCATCTTTAAAACAGTTTTAAATTGTGTTTTTGCTTATTTGCCTATTCCCAGGTTGAGTTAACGTTTGAAGAATATTTGGAGTTTGACAATGATCTGGCCGTATGTTCCTTTCCTGACGAGGAAGTAAACGCGAATAGCGAAGAATCATCCTCGGATGAAAGTGAGGAGTCGCTTCAGCCTCCCACCCGTGGAGAAGTCACAACGGCTCAGAATGTGCTCCTAAGATATGCAGCAATGGCTAAAATGTTTCCTTTTTCGATAACTTGGATCGGATTAGACTTGACCGTAAGAACCATACTCTTCGGCAGAAGAATTTACATGATTTCTTTAAACCTAATAAAAGCTAAAATATTGACTTTGAAGACTCTATTTATTATTTAATAATAAATAGAGATAATAAAATTCGCAGCGATTTATTCGTATAGTATCGAACCCGGGTATTCCTGGTCATACTTATTATGCATCACAACATAAGATCACCATCTGTAACTATGTATGAAAATTCAAGCAGAAATATTAGATGTAACTGCCTCAAACAACGTCCTACTTTTCCCCTATATTCCTTATGTAAGAAATTTTTATGTGCTCTGGCATCGGGCCCAGGAACAGCATGGTCTTATACATTTTTTTCTTAAACGGAGTCTTAATATACATCTTCTAAGTAAGATTTCCCTATTATTTCGATAAGTGCATGAAAGAGATAATGCATGCAATGCAAAGCACGCGGAGATAACCATGAACTCGAAGAACAAAATATAGAGAAGTGCGAAAGGTAATTAAGGAAGAAGCACGAAAAGAATACCAGGAATATAGATCTCGAACCCCATTAGAATCATTAGGTGGCGATCAGAAAGAATGTTGGTCATACGTGCGTGAGAACCGTGAAGGTCAGTTTTCTGTGCCTAGCCTCACAAACGATGAGGGAAATACGGTAAATAAATCAGAGGATAAAGCTAACTTACTTAACGGGCACTACCAGAAATGCTTCACTGCAGACAATGGTCAAGTTAAGGATTTTACCTCTAGCATTGATTCAGAGATGTGTCCCATCGAGATATCGGTTGATGGAATTGGAAAGTTATTGCGAGAGATTGATAGGAAAAAGGCGCCAGGACCGGAAGGTATTCCCGCTGTTGTAATTAAAAAACTTTAGTCGATGAAATTGCTCCGCTTCTACAGATTTTCTGTTAGAAATCATTGTATGAGGGAATCGTCCCAATGTCGTGGAAAAAAGCTAATGTCACTCCGGTGCCTAATGTCGGGTTTACACCGGAGTTGACGACACGTGTTGACGACAAATGTCGATGACATTTCATAAAAAAACACTTATTTTGTCGTCAACAAATCGTATCGACAACAGATTTTCCATGTCTGCAACTGAAATTTTGTTTTCCACCAAGAGTCGGTAAAGATCAAAGGAGTGCAACATTTTTCTAATTTGTCGTCGATAAAAGTTACAGCGCTCATTCGGTGTTGCAAACATTCCCCCCTTGCGTGCGTTTTAGTGAGCATGCCGAAATCAACGCTTCTATGGAGACCTTGTCAACCCCCAATTTTGTTGCTCCTTGAATTTTGGTCTAGGAGTTTAAATTAAATACAAATATAGTGAATTAATGAACTGATAAACACTTAAGATATAAATTTAGATTTTTAACAACCTAAACTTATAAAGATAAAAATGAAATCGTTTATTTAATGTTTATGCAAAATTCTCGAAAACTGTACGTTGTGGACAGTTTTCACAAACACGGCTGAATTTATCGCAAAACATCCAATAACATACAAGTAACTGCGTCAATATTACCGTAACCTTGTCGGTCTGTGTTATTTTTACATCGAGAAATTTTTAAATTATTTTTACTTGTGCTAATTTTAGTTTAAATATACTTAGCCGATCCAAGTTCGTCAGACAACGAGGCTCGTTCATCTTTATTCAAATCTTTGAACAACTCATTGATTTCACACATCGCAGTTCTTGACGATCTCGAACATTTTTTGTCGGAACAAATTTAGAAATACCTTCTCGAAGGAAACGAAGAATTTCTGACCAACTATCATCTACTGATTTATAGCAAATGACACGGATAAGAGTTTCACTTATACTTTTAACAAACTCCTTAATGCGGAAAAGTCGGTTTTCTTAAAAATATGTTCAAATCGAGGGGGCTTCAAGGCAACTATCTTAGCACCGCGGTTATTATATTGTGGTCGCATATACCTTCTTCTACATCAATACTGTTCACCAGGTGCTGATGGCTAATGGCAAGAATATCCTGAATATCTATATCGCTTCTGTATTTATCTGTTAGAGTGCGAAAAATGATAATAAATCGATCAATTTCTGCGATGAAATTCTATCTCGGCTATTACTACTGATGGAAGTATTTGTCCAATTTATATCTTGTAAATTAAAATCCACTCCTAAAAATACATATGCGTTGGCTTTACTCTCCAGTAACAATCACATCTACTATACACACACACACTATTCCTCCCCACCCTCTCCCTCCCCACCCTCTCCCTCCCCACCCTCTATCTTCCCACCCACTACCTTCCAACCCTCTCCCTTCCCAATCTATCGCTTTCCACCCTCTCCCTCAAACCCTCTCCCTTCCCACCCTTTCCCTCCTCACCCTCTCCCTCCACACCCTATCCCTCCCCACCCTCTCCCTCCCCACCCTCTCCCTCCCCACCCTCTCCCTCCCCACCCTCTCCCTCCCCACCCTCTCCCTCCCCACCCTCTCCCTCCCCACCCTCTCCCTCCCCACCCTCTCCCTCCCCACCCTCTCCCTCCCCACCCTCTACCTCCCCACCCTCTCCCTCCCCACCCTCTCCCTCCCCACCCTCTCCCTCCCCACCCTCTATCTTCCCACCCACTACCTTCCAACCCTCTCCCTTCCCAATCTATCGCTTTCCACCCTCTCCCTCAAACCCTCTCCCTTACCACCCTCTCCCTTCCCACCCTTTCCCTCCTCACCCTCTCCCTCCACACCCTATCCCTCTCGCTTCCAACCCTCTACCTCCCCACCATCCCCTTTCCTACCTTCTCCTTTCCCACCCTCTCCCTTCCTATCCACTCCATACCCACCCTCTCCCTCCCCATACTCTCCCACCCCACCATCCCCTTTCCCACCCTCTCCTTTCCCACCCTCTGCCTTCCCATCCACTCTCTACCCACCCTCTCCCTCCCATCTCCTCTCTTCCTACCTCTTACTTCCCAACCCAATTTTTCATACCATCCCTCCCCTCACGTACCCCTCATTCCTTTCCAGCCCTCTCTTAATAAACCTCCTCCCTCCTCTACCTTCTCTCCCACTTCCCCATGAGATTTATTCAGAGGTTAAGTATCAGCAATACAATTAAAAGGTACAGAAAATATAAAATATACACACCCTTCCTTACACTTATTTAGAAATCTATACATTCCGCAATAGTTAATTATTTTCATTGTGCAACGTCATTTATACATTCGTTTTATATGCATTTCAAGTAATGGATAACTATACAAGTTCTGGCCTTACAGTGCTTTACTATACATGATTGTAAATATATTTTATCTTTAATGATTGAAAAAACACAGAATATATAAACAACACATTAACTATCTCAAATATTTTTAACCTTCATTCACCAGTAGTAACATGAAGATAAAAAGTTGAGAAGGCATCACAAAGTATACATAGATAAAAGATTCATGGAATTGTTCAATTGATTGTTCATTAAATAGTTTAGATGTAATTATATGATTGAAATCTGCACTGCACGGGAAACTTAGGTTCACTTCAAAAGTCACGGATATAATTTCACAAAGTAGTTTTTATTTAATTCTTTCAAGGCCCTGAGATTTGTCCAGATGCAGAACGGCAGAAGCAGCTAAACTCCATCAGCGTCAATTCAATTTGTACTAATCGTATTCTGTGTAACTTCCATAGACCGAGCATCTCTCCGCAGCATCTCAAAAATGCAAATCTCGCCCTTCCATGATGTAGAAAAGCTCCAAGCGTATTTCTGAAGGATAATTTAAACATAATTAATAAAACATAATCTGAACAACCGAAACACTATGTTAATTAAAAGAACGCGCTAACTACCATACTTGTTCTAAGAGTAGTCTTAATATTAGATTGAAATTTTACTCATTCGCAATTCCATGTTTGAGAACAATTCTGAGCGTAATTCTGAAGAATAAATATAAAAAATAATTAAAAAAACATTATCCGAAGAACCAAAACACTATGTTTATTACAGGAACGCTATATCTACCATACTTGTATAAGAGTAGAATTAATATTATATTGAAATTATACTCAATGTGTTTTTAAATCCATCCCTGGACCGAATGACACCCCGCAGCATCTCTGCAATCCAACTCTCGCACTTCATTATTTGAGAAAAGTTCCGATGGTATTTCTGAAGAATATATATAAAAATAATGACTAAAACATTACCAGAAGAAATGAAATACTATGTTTATCAAAGGAACGCGATATCTACCATACTTGTATAAGAGTAGTCTTAATATAAGATTGAAATTTTACTTATGGTATTTTGATTTCCATCCCTGGACCGAATATCATTCCCCAGTGATTCTAAAGAAAAAAATAAGGAAACAGATAATTAAATAGCAATTCGAAAACAATACACCTGTGTTAATCCAGAAATACTATTCTAATAGTAATAATAACGATCATGATGACGTAGGAAACTTTATTCAAACATTTATTTGAGTGAGAAGCCTATTTAAGCGTAGCATTACTTAGTAAGTCAATACTGTAGTAGTATATATTAGTATATACCTTATTGTACATTTTATTCAAATTAAACTCAAATTCTTCTATTTTCCATTCGCTATCCTTTTCGCTTTTTTAGAATAGAGTAAATGATTTTTCAACGTCTCAGACCGATGAGGAATACCGGAGAATATAATATAACTTAACACGCGAGTAATTTTACCACTCCTTGACGCTGTAGTACTTGTATTATTGTTGAAAGTGCTTCGACAGCTTAGGTTATTTCGCGCATTGCCTCCCACTGGGAATCGAACCAGGGACCGCTTTCACCAAAGGAAAACTCGCTGTCCACATGACTATCTGGGAGACTTGCACCCCTCCATTGAAGAACCAGGTCCCATGGAAAACATTCTGAAAATATCATAAAAATAATTAAACTATTAGGGGTAATCGCAAGATGTCGCTTGATAATTCTTGGTTGAACGCCCTGTGGAAATCACTCCACACAAACCGAAATAAATCATCCAAAAGGTGAGGGAATTCACTTCCTTGGAACATGAGAAAGAAAGCAGCCCAATTTAATTTAGTAGTAACAGAGAATATTGTTCAAAGAGAGATATATAACCTGTTAAATATCTACCAAAAACACTACAGCGTGCTCATTTATTGCTAATTTGAAATCTCTATTTGAATCCAATGAAAACTTTAAAGCGAAATGGAAAATTATTAGTAAATGAATTAGCAAGACGCTTAAAATTACAACTATTCTTCAATTCAAATTCTAATATTTTTCAGGACTTCCGTTATAAGAAGAGTAGAAAGTATTTACTGAAGTCATAAGAATATATTATGAATGGTCATATCCGAAATTCAACTCCAGTAGTTCAGTTGAAGATAAAACGCTGTGATAGCAAACATCTTAAACTGAATTTGGTTTAAATATTAAGAATTCGTAACTGATAGAAACTCAGGATTCTAGAGTGAAGATATAAATGTACCGTTTTAGAGAGAATCAGTATGTACCTATTATTTAAGAATAATCCGCAAGCTAAATTTGAATCTAATATTGATAGAAAGGTATACAGAAAGAAATAATTACAAAGATATCTAATTGAATGAAAACAAGTTAAGATTCAAATATAAACCCCATTGATATGACATCAGCTATTGATTTCCATTGCTAATCCTGAATTAATTTCATAAAACATTACGTAAGGTTTTTTATTCGTCTGCTTTTATTATTAATAAATTATTGTGAGATATCTAATTCGATTTCTTGTGAGAAAAACTTCGACTCCAAAGTCAGGAGGATGGATTCATAAAAACTAAGGACAAATGGAATCTGAATCAAAGAAGTTCGTTTTACTGTAATTCAATGTTAAAGAAAGAGAAAGATAACATCGACGCGAGAAATAGCTGACTAAACTGTTAATGTCACAGTTAAAACACCGTAAGTGCTAACTCGTACAATTTGTATGTCGTAAGAATCGAAGTAATATTAATTGTCCTCAAATGCAATAATAAACCATTAGAACTTAATCTAGAGTAATGCATGATGATAAACTTAATTACCAAATAAATGAGAGCCCCGATGAAGTCCACGAAAATCATGAAGTCAGGAAATATCCACTAAATTAATGAATATACACTTCTCCAATAAAATTAATCAAACATTAATTCAGCTAAACTTCGAAATTTGTTCGAATACACTATTTTTCGAACTTATTATCCTTCTACAATTCAATTTTTAACGGTTTTCTCGACAATAAGACCGGCAGCAACTTCTCACTCTGTGACGTCTCCGAAGTAACTAAACTTTAAACCTTCAGAATAACCGTTGAACCAAATACTGTGATGTAATTGTTCGTTCATTATCTATCATTTACTCCCATTTACCTACTAGCGTTCATAGTTTTCATTAATTATAATCACCACCGAAATAAGATAAATCAAGCGAAAAATAATTAAATTTAGATTAAATAGATATTGGAAAATTTATATTAATTTTTAACTCCTTCACAATATACCGCGTAGAATTCTCGTCTCCCCCGGGTTACGTTATGACTCATAGTTAAATAACTTTCGCCAAATATCTCATTCTGCTAATGTTTTTCGTGAAAAGACTCGAATAAAAATAAATTAAATATTATATGCAAATATTGTTTTATATCATGTGAAAGTCTGGCAATAATGAAATGGGACAAAGTGAATTTCTATCTGCGAGTTTGAATCGGAACATAATTTTATAAGGATAACTAAAGCAATATTGTAATTATATTAAAAACGTACAGTAACTCTTATAACATTTACTTTTTTATTGTGGAATATCTCTCCAAGGGAATTAGATCACACTAATGTTATGATAGGAAGCTAGCAATAATAATAACAAGAGAATATCATGCAAAATTATTATATTTTTTATCTACTTTTGGATATCTACTCAAAAGAATCCCTGAATGTAGTACTTCATCAATGCTTCCTTCGATGGAACATCTTGGAACGCAACTTAATCAAAAACAACAAAGTACTCGTATAGAATAATTGCTCAATCACCACGATTGTGATCTGGTTGAAGTTCTCATTCAAGTGAATTACTCTTAAAGGTATTTGAGATTCATTCTTTCCGCGAACAATACGAGACAATAACCGAATAAGGAAGTAGTATAGATTCAACTGATGCTTAAACCCCCTGCCACACGCCGAAAGGTGGCTTGCAGGGTATTAATGTAGATATAGAAGTAAATTTAGATGTTCCACTGGTCCGAATTTGGATTGGGTTATGATGAAACTTATTAAACTTCATTTCCCTCAAACTAAACCGGAATGATAAGGAGAGGCTAGAGATATTAATTTTCCTACTTTTACAGTGCCAATCCGAGTGATATTAAGTTGACTTGAACAACATATTAACTCAGTACATAAGTATGATATTTCTTAACGTTCATATATGCTTGTTTATGCTATAGTCTACGTGATACCACGAAATGAACCTTAAATTCCTTGGTTCCTCAGAGTTAGGTAATAGAACGCCTCAAGCAAAGAAATCCAAAGCGAAAGAATCCAAGGTCTTTGGAACAAAACATCGAGATAAACGAAACTCTTCACAAAATATTATTCGCTAATTTTGAAAAGAATTTCACCGAAAAATGAACGGAAAGGGAAAGCTAAATCATTCTTGTGTACGTATGCAAGTAACTCTCACTTCTCTTTACAGCGATTTAGAACGAGGCGGGAAAGCGAATGTTCATGCGAATGACTCACGAAGCAACAAGCCAAATCGAAAAATATCATGGCTCCCGAAATGGAGTGCTCAACTATGACTAGTTCAGTGATAGCGCAATATGAACGTCTGCCGATGAATATCATCGTAGAATGTTATCTAAACTTCGGGTTAATAAATTACATCGTTATTCTCATAGAAGAATGCCTTGGCTTTTGCTAGTTAAACCTGTAACATTTTACTTTTATAGATATTAAGAGTAAACGCGAAAAAGTATGCGTTTATTAGTGACTTATGGAGAAATGCATCTTATTTAAATCTAGTAGGTAGGAAAGGAAAAGAAAAGGAATTGAAAGAGAAAATAAGAATTGTGAAGTTCTATAGCTCAGGTTCATAATATTCAAAAACGACATCCTATGAACGTATTCAAGAATATATTTTAAGAGATAGTTTTAATATGAAATTAAACTCTAATAGAGATGAATCCCCAATAAAAATCTATATCAATCTATCTTTCTCTATGTGAAGAGCTTTTCATATCCTTACGCAAGACAGAGCGCAATATATTTTTATCTTATGTCAGCGGTCACTTTCACTCCACCTCCTTGTCCGCAAAATACGAAAGAGCGAATAAAGGGAAACGGAGAGGTCAGGATACTGGATTAATCTTTGAAACGAGTAAGCGAAAGCTTAATAAACGATTAAGTTGCAGAGCATTGACTCAACGACCAAAAATAGCTCTGAAAAGGTGAAGAAATTGCCTACGCTCTTCTATTATTCTATTACATTCCAATCGTTGCTTCGACAGCGAATATATATTTATATTAGAGCATGCTATACCATCGGTATACTCTTGAGTTGCGAAGAGTTATTTGGAACGAGACCATCTGCCACTGATTAATATGATAAAGCATGCAATCGCAAAATAAAGGTTTGAGATCCCATTTTAACATAAATTCTTGTGGTGAAGGAAAAAAACAAATAATTAGAATAATTCGTTGCTGTAACTAGGTGTTTGAATTTTGGAAAGAGCGGCTTGAGGACTGAAGCCCACCTTTGCCCATGAAAATCACTTTCACGCACAAAATCAATTGACATCTGTTTCACTACGGCTAAGGTTCCTATCTCAAACGTCGGCTATTCTTCAACAAACAACCGAAACGGATGAGAGTTTCGGAACAATATTCCCAAATATCAACAAATTATATGGTTCGCGAACACCTTTAATTGATCGTATCACATGGTCTAGTTATATCTTATAAGGCTTGAATAGAGTCTGAATAATATTCTTTAAAACGAGTTTCAGTTCACAGTAAACTAGCGATAGACTATGTATCAACAAAAAGTGATATATTAATTATGCTTATGTAAAAAGCCTAATTTTATAAGGGTGGGGTAAATGCCAGCAACATGTTTCAACAGGGCTTCTGATAACTGAAAAAAATCTATTAAAACTTTTTTCTTATTAAATAATAAGGAGGACGAGTAACACATACATACACTGTTAGTAAGTGTCAGCTGATGGCCGGTCGAGATGTAGGTTATAATTATATGGTTCGCGAACACCTTTAATTGATCGTATCACATGGTCTAGTTATATCTTATAAGGCTTGAATAGAGTCTGAATAATATTCTTTAAAACGAGTTTCAGTTCACAGTAAACTAGCGATAGACTATGTATCAACAAAAAGTGATATATTAATTATGCTTATGTAAAAAGCCTAATTTTATAAGGGTGGGGTAAATGCCAGCAACATGTTTCAACAGGGCTTCTGATAACTGAAAAAAATCTATTAAAACTTTTTTCTTATTAAATAATAAGGAGGACGAGTAACACATACATACACTGTTAGTAAGTGTCAGCTGATGGCCGGTCGAGATGTAGGGAACCATATTGCTACAAGGCATAATTGTACTTCAAAACGTATTTCGATACTTAAAAATCTAATACTGCAACTTCCAGCAATGAAGAACCATCCGAATTATGGTAAAGAATTAATAAATAAGGAATTATGGAAACAATTCGAGTTATTTCCAACTCTCGTTTGAAAAATTACAATCAACATCAATGAATAACTACATTTATACTTAAGATTAATAAATGGAAGGCACCAGATAAATTATAATTTTCTTATTACATTTAACTCGCGATGCAATAAACCACTTCTTTATTCTGATGCTAAAAAATGAATATAGAGAAGAAATATTTGCTTGAGCAGTTGACGTATAATCTCGCTGTAAATACGCGGAATGTTTTCCTAGAGTTATTTCCTATTTTATAAAATCGAATAACTAACGCTATATGTAAATTAGAAAGTTAGACATAATTGTTTATCAAAATCTCGAATAACTCGAGCTCTACACTTAAATTACACATTTTTTGCAGAGCGGCAGAGCATTCGAGTAAGAACTCCCTCATAATTCCGCTTTAAATTGGAATGCCTCTTAGTCTTACTAAAAAAAGCAGAGTTGCTTGATTAAAACCCGTCCCTTTAATTTCACATCCGTCCTAACAGTAATATCGGAATTTCATGCACTCTCTATGCTTGAACTACTACCGATTATCTTGCAAAACACATTAAATTCAATAAATTACACACAGTGCTTTTCAAAGTATTCAAACTATTTCAAGCAAGCATAATTTCACTTGAACGGCGAATTAATTAACATAAACTACCACCATTACATTATGTAAAACTATCGATGAAATATAATTAAAGGTTAGAGTATTAAGTGCGTTTACCAAATTGATCAAATTTCGTTCCTCCCGTTTCTTCTGCGAAGGTCATTCCATTGACATTCCCTTTCGAAACGAGGTACAGCAGATGCCCATCGATGAGAGGATTGAAAGTTCGTCTTTTAAAACCTGGAAAAATAGAAATACCAAATTAGTAAAACATCAATTAATTTCATCCAGACAAATACTGTACTCAACGCCCATGAATAGGTATATTTTATAACTGATAAGTTTAAAATTAGAATGTCCGTTATATGAAACCACTATTTCAGAGCCATCTATGGTGTAAGATATAAAACATAGGACAGGTGGAATGCTAACAATCGGATAATGAAAGTAACAAATTTTCAGGGACAGCGATGAATATCGAAAAAATCATAAATTCGATTTCATCAAATGAGATAGCTGCGATCCATTTTGGGAATAAAACACGAAACGTATTTCTCAATATAATTTTAATGAAGTATGAATTTTAATCCAAGGCTCAAGGATTAGTAAAAAGCTGAATTTAACAGAAAACTAAACCAAATATATATCGCATGGAGATAAGAACACCGTTTAATCCCAACGATGCATTGCAAGAATTGAAATGTAAGAAATCAAAAATTTGAGCATAAATATATGTAGTTTGAATCAGCATGGAGCGCTAAATGCAATTTTCAAATACTGATTTACGAAAATTTTGCCAGACGGATATTGAAAAAAGCGAATGTGTAGGAGATTCCCGTTTTCGAGTCCCACATGCGTCAGACCTATCTTCTAGAGCTATTCGTCTTAAATTAAGCATTCAGGGGGGTATTACCATTGATCATTTAAGCTTCAACTGAATATTCTTGGATTCGCTTAAGTCAGCCACTCAAGAACTTTAGACAGAACGTAGTCATCAAATAATATTCAAATATGATTACTAAATCGTATTTTAATAGGAAAATACGTGGAGAGTAAATTTAATGCGAGTGGATTATGTCTGTTATTTAGGATTTAAGCGATGCCCGAACTTAATATATTATACAAATACGGAAACTACACACGAAATTCCGCGACAAAAACTTCTAAAAATGCGGGAACTTTTAGCTCCAAAAATGAGTTATCTCTTAAAAGCAAGATCTCAATCAATATTCAAATAAGATGTTTCGTTCAACTTACCATAGAAAGGAAATCCTCGGTGACGACCACGAACATCTTCAGGTCTTCAAACGTCGTTCTTTCTTTTTTTAAAGGAAAATTCGTTTAAGGAATATTAGTTATCGCAAAAAGAAATCGAAATACTTAGAAATGTAACTTACTTTTACCAGTTTCCAAATCCAACGGAAGTCAAACAATTTAAATTGTAACGGAAATTTTAAAACAATTGACATAACTTCCAAACCAGACGGGGTCCAAGCAAAAACTGAGGAAATTTCCATCAGGACAACGGTTGAACAAGAGAGCTGAAATCTGATTGGTCGAATTAGGATAATCCGTCACTGCCCTACACCCCCACATCTCAAATAAAACATTTTAATTAATAATAATTATAATTAAATTGTCATTCAATTTTATGAAATACCTTCTTTATTTAAATTTGAAATTGTTTAGAATATTAGTTTTCGCTAATAAAAGTATTTATTTATATTTCGACTTAATTTTGTCGTTTCCTCCAATGGGAATGCTCGTAACATCGTAGTTTTTTACTGTCTAATTATAAGTTTAGAAATTGTAATATTTCTATTTGTTTACCATGATTAATAAAAATCATTGAATATATTAAAAAATATCAACATAATTAATTACTCTTCTTCGGCCATAACGAAAGAATATATTTAGCGCATCAATTCACTTCGTGGATTTATATCAGAAAGTATTTTTGAGATATCTTCTCGAAGACATTTAAATTGATCGAAAACGCTATATTTATTCAGAAAAATCTACTCATCGAGAAAAAACGAGTGCATTACATGACTCAGGAGTCATGAATCGCTTCGGCTTGAGAAAATCTTCTCGTACATCACCTCCTAATATAAAAAGGAGACGGACTGATAAAGAATGCAATCGAGAGTAGTATGTTAGAGAAATTTGGAAAGACAACAGTATGTTAGATGTACACATATTTATATCCTTTACTTACGCGATTAATATAGCACCTCGAGTCCTACATAGACCTTGTATCCGTCTTGGAAGAAGAGCAGAATTCTAAAAGCATTTCTACTACATTCCTTTTCGACCACAAGGTCGAAGGTCTCAATTCTTTAAGAACCTCTCTGTTCGATGCCTTAAATATGCTTCGTAAATCCACAAGAATACGTAGTAATCACTTTATATTTATACACTTTTCACACGAATTAAAGGAAACCATGTTAATAAAACAAATTTTCGGCGCAGAAACACATTAAACTCTCACAGTTTTTTCAAATTCTGAAATATATTCTTTTAATTATAAACTCACATCTGATATGGAATACTCAAGTGATTAGTTATTTTCAACAACGAGAGAAGAGAGACAGATGGACAGAATTGAAAATAAGGATGATGCTGTCATTATTTTCCAAAACATATCATCACGCCGTTCGCCATTCTTCACTGAATTCAGTAGTGGATAATAAAACTGAGAGAAAAGTACTAGTTTGTCTCTCTTCTGTCGTTGGTAACAGTACCTTTTACTTGAATATTCCATGAGTTAACTCCCACTGTAAACTGGTTGCACACGAACTGTTAACATTAATCCAAAGGGTAACACCGTCTTGAACAGTTTGCACTAATTCATTTCACGTCGACTATTATTATAACTCAAAACTAACTCACAGAAAATCGCCATTCCAGTCACGAACTCCATGTTATCACGAGGTTTTTACGTGGCCTTTTACCGCCCTTTTACGCTTTTCCGATCGTCAGAAAACACTGAAGTACGCAATTTGCGTGCGATGAGCTATGAGCAATGAGAGGTAACTGGCCATGTTCATTGTGTTTCTCACAATGGTGGTCTTTTAGCCCTTCTAAATTTATCTGGATTATATTCTTGACCATTCGTTACTCAAGTGCATACCGAAGGTATAGCATTCTTCCTTTTCTCACACCATTATTACATACACCTCGAGCATTTACAGGAAAGCCTATTCGTGTTATACTTTAAGATATATTGTATATCCACAGGATATATTCCAGGTAAATTTAGTAGGGCAAAGACCGCCAATGTGAAAAAAAATAATGAACATGGCCAGTAACCTCACTGCTCACATTACTCTTAGTTCTTCGCACGCTAATTGCATACTTCATTCTTTTAGTGACGATCGGAAAGCGTAAATGCGCGGTAAACGGACACGTGAACACCTCGTGATAACATGAGGTTCGTGACTGGAATGGTGATCTTCTTTGATTTAGTTTTAAGTTTTAATAATAGTCGACGTGAAATGAATTAGTGCAAATTGTTCAAGACGGTGTTACCCTTTGGATTAATGTTCACAGTTCGTGTGCAACAGGTTAACAGTGGGAGTTAACTCATGGAATATTCGAGTGAAAAGTTAGTGTAACCAACGACAGAAGAGAGACAAACTAGTACTTTTTCCTCAGTTTTATAATCCACTACTGAATTCAGTGAAGTATCGCGAACGGCATGATGATATGTAATGAAAAATAATGGCAGCATCATCATTATTTTCCATTTTGTCTAACTGTATCCCTTCTCTCGTTGTTGAAAATAACTTATCAGTTGATTACTCCATAACAAGTGTGAGTTTTTAGCATTAAAAGAATGTATTTCAGAATTTGAAAAAACTGTGAGAGTTTGATGTGTTTCTGCGCCAAAAATTTGTTTTATTAACATGGTTTCCTTTAATTCGTGTGAAAAGTGTATAAATATAAAGTGATTGCTACGTATTCTGGTGGATTTACGAAGCATATTTAAGGCATCGAACAGAGAGGTTCTTAAAGAATTGAGACCTTCGACCTTGTGGTCGAAATGGAATGTGGTAGAAATGCTTTTAGAATTCTGCTCTTCTTCCAAGACGGATACAAGGTCTATGTAGGACTCGAGGTGCTATATTAATCGTGTAAGTAAAGGATATAAATATGTGTACTTCTAACATACTGTTGTCTTTCCAAATTTCTCTAACATACTACTCTCGATTGCATTCTTTATCAGTCCGTCTCCTTTTTATATTAGGAGGTGATGTACGAGAAGATTTTCTCAAGCCGAAGCGATTCATGACTCCTGAGTCATGTAATGCACTCGTTTTTTCTCGATGAGTAGATTTTTCTGAATAAATATAGCGTTTTCGATCAATTTAAATGTCTTCGAGAAGATATCTCAAAAATACTTTCTGATATAAATCCACGAAGTGAATTGATGCGCTAAATATATTCTTTCGTTATGGTCGACGAAGAGTATTTAATTATATTGATATTTTTAAAAATATTCAACGATTTTTATTAATCATGGCAAACAAAAAGAAATATTACAATTTCTAAACTTATAATTAGACAGTAAAAAACTACGATGTTACGAGCATTCCCATTGGAGGAAACGACAATATTAACACGAAATATAAATAAATACTTTTATTAACGAAAACTAATATTCTAAACAATTTCAAATTTAAATAAAGAAGGTATTTCATAAAATTGAATGACAATTTAATTATAATTATTATTAATTAAAATGTTTTATTTTAGTAGGGCGGTGACGGATTATCCTAATTCGACCAATCAGATTTCAGTTCTCTTGTTCAACCGTTGTACTGATGGAAATTTCCTCAGTTGTTGCTTGGACCCCGTCTGGTGTGGAAGTTATGTCAATTGTTTTAAAATTTCCGTTACAATTTAAATTGTTTGACTTCCGTTGGATTTGGAAACTGGTAAAAGTAAGTGACATTTCTAAGTATTTCGATTTCTTTTTGCGATAACTAATATTCCTTAAACGAATTTTCCTTTAAAAAAAGAAAGAACGAGGTTTGAAGACCTGAAGATGTTCGTGGTCGTCACCGAGGATTTCTATTAATGGTAAGTTGATCGACTAAACCTTATTTGAATATTTGTTGCGATCTTGCTTTAAGGAAATAATTGCTTTTTAAGCAAATAGTTCTGGCATTTTAAAAGTTTTTGTCGCGGAATTTCGTGTGTAGTTTCCGTATTTGTATAATATATTGAGTTCGGGCCACGCTTAAATCCTAATTAACATACTTAAATCCCTTGCATAAATTTTAATCTCCACGTATTTTCCTATTAAATTACGATTTAGTAATCATATTTGAATTTCATTTGATGACTACGTTCTGTCTAAAGTTCTTGAGTGGCTGACTTAAGCGAATCCAAGAATATTCAGCTGAAGCTTAAATGATCAATGGCAATACCCCCCTGAATGCTTAATTTAAGAGAAGTAACGCTGTAAGATAAGTCTGACGAATGTAAGACTCGAAAACGGGAATCTCCTACACACTGCTGTTTACAATATCCGTCTGGCAAAATCATCGGAAATCAGTATTTGAAAATTGCATTTAGCGCTCCATGCTGATTCGTACTACATATAATCCAGCTCAAATTTTTGATTTCTTATATTTCAATTCTTGTAATGCCATGGTTGTGATGTAATTGTGTTCTTATCTCCATGCGATCTATATTTGGTTTAGCTTTCTGTTGAATAAAGAATATTACTAATCCTTGAGCCTCTGATTAAAATATATGCTTCTTTGAAATTGTATTAATAAATACATTTCGTGTTTCATTCCCAAAATGGAACGCAGCTATCTCATTTGATGAAATCGAATCTATGATTTTTTCGATATTCATCGCTGTCCCTGAAAATTTGTTACTTTCATTATCCGATTGTTAGCATTCCACCTGTCCTATGTTTTATATCTAACACCATAGATGGCTCTGAAATAGTGGTTTCATATAACGGACAATCTAATTTTAAACTTATCAGTTATAAAATATACCTATTCATAGGCGTTGAGTACAGTATTTGTCTGGATGAAATTAATTGATGTTTTACTAATTTGGTATTTCTATTTTTCCAGGTTTTAAAAGACGAACTTTCAATCCTCTCATCGATGGGCATCAGCTGTACTTCGTTTCTAAGGGAATTTCAATGGAATGACCTTCGCGGAAGAAACGTGACGAACGACATTTGATCAATTTGGTGAGCGCACTTAATACTCTAACCTTTAATTATATTTTAGTGAGAGTTTTGCATAATGTAATGGTGGTTTTATATATTATTTAATTTGCCGTTCAAGTGAAAGAATGCTTGCTTGAAATAGTTTGGATTCTTTGTAAAGCACTGTGTAATTTATTGAATTTAATGTGTTTCGCAAGATAATCGGTAGTAGTTGTAGCTTAAACTGTGCATGAAATCCCAATATTACTGTTAGGATGGATGTGAAATTAAAGGGACGGGTTTTAATCAAGCAACTCTGCTTTTTTTAGTAAGACTAAGAGGAATTCCAATTTAAAGCGGAATTATGAGGTAGTTCTTACTCGAATGCTCTGCCGCTCTGCAAAAAATGTGTAATTTAAGTGTAGAGCTCGAGTTATTCGAGATTTTCGAAATTCGAATTCGAAATATCATTCCGAAACTCTCATCAGCTTCGGATGTTTTTTGAAGAATAGCCTATGTTTGAGATATGAACAACTAAACCTAACCTAAAACCTTTACTTTGCGCTTGCATGCTTTTCATATCATTCAGTGGACGACGCTGTCGTTCCACATAACTCTTCGAAACTCAAGTGCATATGGTAAAGCATGCTCTTCCGGTATTAATATATATTCGCTGTCGAAGCAACGATTGCAATGTAATAGAATAATGGAAGAGCCAAGGCAATTTCTTCACCTTTCAGTGCTTCCTTTCGTCGTTGAGTCAATTCTCTGCAACTTTATCGTTTATTAAGCTTTCGCTCACTCGTTTCAAAGATTAATCCAGTATCCTGACCTCTCCGTTTCCCTTTATTCGCTCTTTCGTATTTTGCGGACAAGGAGGTGGAGTGAAAGTGACCGCTGTCATAAGATAAAAATATATTGCGCTCTGTCTTGCGTAAGGATATGAAAAGCCCTTCACATAGAGAAAGATAGATTGATATAGATTTTTATTGGGGAAACATCTCTATTGGAGCTGCAGAACATCACAATTCTTGGCATCTCTTACAAATCTTTTTCTTTTCCTTTCCTACCTACAAGATTTAAATAAGGTGCATTTCTCAGTAAGTCACTAATAAAGGCATACCATTTCGCGTTTACTCTTAATATCTATAAAAGTAAAATGTAACAACTTTAACTAGCAACAGCCAAAGCATTTTTCTAAGAGAAATATCGATGTAAGTTATTAACCCGAAGTTTAGATAAAATTCTACGATGATATTCATTGGCAGACGTTGATATTGCGCTATCAATGAACTAGTCATAGTTGATCACATAATTTCGGGAGCCAACTCTCATTTCTCTGTAAAGAGAAGTGAGAGTTATTTGCATACGTACACAAGGATGATTTAGCTTTCCCTTTCCGTTCATTTTTCGGTGAAATTCTTTTCAAAATTAGCGAATAATATTTTGTGAAGAGTTTCGTTTATCTCGATGTTTTGTTCCAACGACCTTGGATTCTTTCCCTTTGGATTTCTTTGTTCGAGGCGTTCTATTACCTACCTCTAACGAACCAAGGAATTTAAAGTACATTTCATAGTATCACGTAGCCTATAGCATAAACAAGCATAAGCCTATAGACGTTAAGAAGTATTATCCTTATGTGTGATTAATTTTATTAGAGAAGTGCATATTCATTAAATTAGTGGATATTTCCTGACGTCAAGATTTTTGTGGAATTTGTCGGGGCTCTCGTTTATTTGGTAATTAAGTTCATCATCATGAATTACTCAAGATTAAGTTCTAATGGTTTATTATTGCATTTCAGGACAATTAATATTACTTCGATTCTTACGACAAACAAATTGTACGAGTTAGCACTTAAGGTGTTCTTACTATGACATTAACAGTTTAGTCAGCTATTTCTCGCGTCATTGTTATATTTCTCTTTCTTTAACATTGAATTAGAATAAAACGAATTTCTATGATTCAGATTCCATTTGTCCTTAGTTTTCATGAATCCATCCTCCTGACTTTGGAGTCGAAGTTTTTCTCACAAGAAATCGAATAAGATATCTCACAATAATTTATTGATAATAAAAGCAGACGAATAAAAAACCTTACGTAATGTTTTATGAAATTAATTCAGGATTAGCAATGGAAATCAATAGCTGATGTCATATCAATGGGGTTTATATTTGAATCTTAACTTGTTTTTTTTTTCAATTAGTTATCTTTGAAATTATTAGTTTCTGTATACCTTTCTATCAATATTAGATTCAAATTTAGCTTGTATATTATTCTTAAATAATAGGTACATACTGATTCTCTCTAAAACGGTACATTTTTATCTTCACTCTAGAATCCTGAGTTTCTATCAGTTACGAATTCTTAATATTTAAACCAAATTCAGTTTAAGATGTTTGCTATCACAGCGTTTTGTCTTCAACTGAACTACTGGAGTTGAATTTCGGATATGACCATTCATAATATATTCTTATGACTTCAGTAAATACTTTCTACTCTTCTTATAACGGAAGTCCTGAAAAATATTAGAATTTGAATTGATGAATAGTTGTAATTTTAAGCGTCTTGCTAATTCATTTACTAATAATTTTCCATTTTGCTTTAAAATTTTCATTGGATTCATATAGAGATTTCAAATTAGCAATAAATGAGCACGCTGTAGTGTTTTTGGTAGATATTTAACAGGTTATATATCTCTCTTTGAACAATATTATCTGTTACTACTAAATTAAATTGGGATTCTTTCTTTCTCAAGTTCCGAGGAAGTGAATTCCCTCACCTTTTGGATGATTTATTTCGGTTTGTGTGGAGTGATTTCCACAGGGCGTTCAACCAAGAATTATCAAGTGACATCTTGCGGTTGCCCCTAATAGTTTAATTATTTTTATGATATTTTCAGAATGTTGAATAAAAAAGCGGGATTATTGAGATTCAAAAGAATTCCATGGGACCTGGTCCTTCCATGGAGGGGGCGAGGCTCTTAGTTAGTCATGTGGACACCAGTTTTTCCTTTGGTTAAAGCGGTCCCTGGTTCGATTCCCAGTGGGAGGCAATGCGCGAAATAAGATAAGCTGTCAAAGCTCTTTCAACAATATTACAAGTACTTCAACGTCAAGGAGTGGTAAAATTACTCGCGGGTTAAGTTACATTATTTTCTCCGATATTGCTCATTGGTCCGAGACGTTAAAAAATCTTATGCTCTATCGTAGAAAAGCGAAAAGTATAGCGAATGGAAAATAGAAAAAATTGGGTTTAATTTGAATAAAATGTACAATAAGGTATATACTAATATATACTACTAAAGTAATGACTTACTAAGTAATGTTACGCTGAAATAGTCTTCTCACTCAAATAAAGGTTTGAATAAAGTTTTCTACGTCATTATGATCGTTATTATTACTATTAGAATAGTATTTCTGGATTAACACAGGTGTATTGTTTTCGAATTGCTATTTAATTATCTGTTACCTTATTTTTTTCTTTAGAATCACTGGGGAATGATATTCGGTCCAGGAATGGAATTCAAAATACCATAAGTAAAATTTCAATCTAATATTAAGACTACTCTTATACAAGTATGGTAGATATCGCATTCCTTTGATAAACATAGTATTTCATTTCTTCAGGTGATGCTTTAATCATTTTTTTTATATATATTCTTCAGAAATACCATCGGAACTTTTCTCAAATAATGAAGTGCGAGAGTTGGATTGCAGAGATGCTGCGGGGTGTCATTCGGTCCAGGGATGGATTTAAAAACACATTGAGTATAATTTCATTATAATATTTATTCTACTCTTATACAAGTATGTTAGATATAGCGTTCCTGTAATAAACATAGTGTTTTGGTTCTTCGGATAATGTTTTTTTAATTATTTTTTATATTTATTCTTCAGAATTACGCTCAGAATTGTTCTCAAACATGGAATTGCGAATGAGTAAAATTTCAATCTAATATTAAGACTACTCTTAGAACAAGTATGGTAGTTAGCGCGTTCTTTTAATTAACATAGTGTTTCGGTTGTTCAGATTATGTTTTATTAATTATGTTTAAATTATCCTTCAGAAATACGCTTGGAGCTTTTCTACATCATGGAAGGGCGAGATTTGCATTTTTGAGATGCTGCGGAGAGATGCTCGGTCTATGGAAGTTACACAGAATACGATGAGTACAAATTGAATTGACGCTGATGGAGTTTAGCTGCTTCTGCCGTTCTGCATCTGGACAAATCTCAGGGCCTTGAAAGAATTAAATAAAAACTACTTTGTGAAATTATATCCGTGACTTTTGAAGTGAACCTAAGTTTCCCGTGCAGTGCAGATTTCAATCATATAATTACATCTAAACTATTTAATGAACAATCAATTGAACAATTCCATGAATCTTTTATCTATGTATACTTTGTGATGCCTTCTCAACTTTTTATCTTCATGTTACTACTGGTGAATGAAGGTTAAAAATATTTGAGATAGTTAATGTGTTGTTTATATATTCTGTGTTTTTTCAATCATTAAAGATAAAATATATTTCCAATCATGTATAATAAAGCACTGTAAGGCCAGAACTTGTATAGTTTTCCATTACTTGAAATGCATATAAAACGAATGTATAAATGACGTTGCACAATGAAAATAATTAACTATTGCTGAATTTATAGATTTCTAAAGAAGTGTAAGGAAGGATGTGTATATTTTATATATTCTGTACCTTTTAATTGTATTGCTGATACTTAACCTCTGAATAAATCTCATGGGGAAGTGGGAGAGAAGGTAGAGGAGGGAGGACGTATATTAAGAAAGGGCTGGAAAGGAATGAGGGTTACGTGAGGGGAGGGATGGTATGAAAAAATTGGGTTGGGAAGTAAGAAGTGGGAAGGGAAGAGATGGGAGGGAGAGGGTGGGTAGAGAGTGGATGGGATGGCAGAGGGTGGGAAAGGAGAGGGTTGGAAAGGGGATGGTGGGGAGGGAGACTATGGGGAGGGAGAGGGTGGGAAGGGAGAGGGTGGTAAGGGAGAGGGTGGGGAAGGAGAGGGTGGGGAGGGAGAGGGTGGGGAAGGTGAGGGTGGGGAGGGAGAGGGTGGGGAGGGAGAGGGTGGGGAAGGAGAGGGTGGGGAGGGAAAGGGTGGGGAAGGAGAGGGTGGGGAGGGAGAGGGTGGGGAGGGAGAGGGTGGGGAGGGAGAGGGTGGGGAGGGAGAGGGTGGGAAGGGAGAGGGTGGGGAGGGAGAGGGTGGGGAGGGAGAGGGTGGGGAGGGAGAGGGTGGGAAGGGAGAGGTTGGGAAGGGAGAGGCTAGGAAATGAGAGGGTGGGAAGGCAGAGGGTGGGGAGGGAGAGGGTGGGGAGGGAGAGGTTGGGGAGGGAGAGGGTGGGGAGGGAGGGGGTGGGAAGGGAGAGGGTGGGAAGGGAGAGGGTGGGGAAGGTGAGGGTGGGGAGGGAGACGGTGGGGAAGGTGAGGGTGGGGAGGGAGAGGGTGGGGAGGGAGAGGGTGGGGAGGGAGAGGGTGGGGAGGGAGAGGGTGGGAAGGGAGAGGGTGGGAAGGGAGAGGGTGGGAAGGGAGAGGGTGGGGAGGGAGAGGGTGGGGAAGGAGAGGGTGGGGAGGGAGAGGGTGGGGAGGGAGATGGTGGGGAGGGAGAGGGTGGGAAGGGAGAGGGTGGGGAGGGAGAGGGTGGGGAGGGAGAGGGTGGGAAGGGAGAGGGTGGGAAGGGAGAGGGTGGGAAGGGAGAGGGTGGGGAGGGAGAGGGTGGGGAGGGAGAGGGTGGGGAGGGAGAGGGTGGGGAGGGAGAGGGTGGGGAGGGAGAGGGTGGGGAGGGAGAGGGTGGGAAGGGAGAGGGTGGGGAGGGAGAGGGTGGGGAGGGAGAGGATGGGGAGGGAGAGGGTGGGAAGGGAGATGGTGGGAAGGGAGAGGGTGGGAAAGGGGATGGTGGGAAGGGAGAGGGTGGGGAAGGTGAGGGTGGGGAGGGAGAAGGTGGGGAGGGAGAGGGTGGGGAAGGAGAGGGTGGGGAGGGAGAGGGTGGGGAAGGTGAGGGTGGGGAGGGAGAGGGTGGGGAGGGAGAGGGTGGGGAGGGAGAGGGTGGGGAGGGAGAGGGTTGGAAGGGAGAGGGTGGGAACGGAGAGGGTGGGAAGGGAGAGGGTGGGGAGGGAGAGGGTGGGGAAGGAGAGGGTGGGGAGGGAGAGGGTTGGGAGAGAGAGGATGGGGAGGGAGAGGGTGGGAAGGGAGAGGGTGGGAAGGGAGAGGGTGGGAAAGGAGAGGGTGGGAAAGGGGATGGTGGGAAGGGAGAGGGTGGGAAGGGAGAGGGTGGGAAGGGATAGGGAGGGAAGGGAGAGGGTGGGGAGGGAGAGGGTGGGAAGGGAGACGGTGAGAGGGAGAGGGTGGGAAGGGATAGAGTGGGAAGGGAGAGGGTGGGAAGGTAGTGGGTGGGGAGGGAGAGGGTGGGGAAGGAGAGGGTGGGAAAGAAGGGGATGGGAAGGGATAGGGTGGGGAGGGATGTTGTGTGGAGGGAGAGGTTGGGAAGGGAGAGGGTGAGAAGTGAGAGGTTGGGAGGCAGAGGGTGGGGAGGGAGAGGGTGGGAAGGGAGAGGGTGGGAAAAGGATATGGTGGGGAGGGAGAGGCTGGGGATGGAGAGGCTGGGGAGGGAGAGGTTGGGGAGGGATATGTTGGGAAGTGAGACGGTGGGAAGGGAGAGGGTTTGAAGATAGAGATTGAGAGTTTTCACTCGCTAAAAACAATTGAATAAATTTACTCGGTTTATTTGATGTTTCACTCGTTTAATTGATAAGCGTTGAAGAGGAGAGGATAGAAGTGGTTCGTAACGTCTAAACGTAACTAAAACAATCGAATCGAATATATTTTTTTCCAATCGATTGTTTCATCTCTAGTTGACCTTCTCGTCCTATCCCGAGTAAAAGCATGACGAACATTCATCTACGATTTATTTCGTTTGCTTTGCTGATTAGCAGACCCGCTTTCTAAGCGCACACACACGTAGCAACAATTTTAAAACCTAAGCCTCGTTGTGCACTTTGTGCGAATTGCAGAATCATTTTGCAAACTTTACATATCACGAACTCGGAAATCTCACCAAACACAGAGAGGAATTCAATGATTCGATAACATCGAGATACACTCACTTCAACATCGTTCACGCTCGAACTACTCAATTTTCTCGTGGTGCTGCTTTCTCCTAGCTTATCGCTATTTTCGGTAGTGCAGTCCTGGCCAAAATTAACTTCGCACCGGCCGTAAGGATCGCTATGGAGGTGCTGCCTCAATTTTGGCCAGGAGTGTACATTCATTAGAGCAGAATTTGCGTTTTCGCGGCTTTGAAGAGTGCTCAGGAGCATTTCTCATTCGTTTCGGATATATATTGATGCGACAAGAATCAAAGCAGCACTAAAATCCGAATTCCGGCTCCTGCCTCTTGGACGACCAAATAACATGCGTAATATATATTTCCTCTTTTATTTCAAAAGATAAGGGAAGAAATAACAAACCCTAGGGAAAACGAGATTCACCGTAAGCAGGGGAAATTCAATGTAAGCAGGGGAAGGGTAGCTATCTTCAGTTAATAATACTGCTAATGGAAGTAAAAATTTATTACTAATTGAATAGAAATTTGCTTACTGCAAACACTATGTTTTAGATTATTTGATTAAAGCATAACACTGCTAATGGGATAGAAGTAAGAATCTATTATTAATAGAACAGATAATTGCTTACTGCAAACTATGTTTTAGATTATTTGATAAAAGCATAACACTGCTTATATGATAGAAGTAAGAATGTGTTATCAATTGCTTATTGCAAATTTACGTTCTCTCTAAAATTTAAATGTTCATCCTTTTTCCGTGCGATTCATCATAGGATATAGTTTGTAACTGCAAATTTTAAAATCTCATGCAATTTTTTCTTCTTCATAAAGTGTATCACTTATTATCAGGATTTATTTTAACTTGACTTATATTCTTAATGCATTTTGATGGATAAATACATGAACTTAGAATCAACAATCGCTTTCATTGTCAAGGGGGATGGGTTGTTTACAGCCTCGAAATTTCGATTCGTAAACGATATTTCACGACCAAAATATGAATCTTTATTCTATTCCCCTTCTTTTGGTGCTTAATTCTACTTTGTACGACTACTATTTCTAATTTAAATTTGCAAATGAAATAAACCTTTTATAGTGGAGGCATTTTAGGCAAGAAAAGGCTCAACTTATCCTTTTTGGTTTATCAAGCTGAAAATTGGTGGAGATGTTCTTTGAACAGCCAAAAGCAAAATCCCAAAAATCCCAAAAAATCCCAATTGGGCAACATGCCTAAATATTTAAACAAAAGTCGCCATCTTGGATTTTCGACCTTGCATCATATATAACGGTATATCTCCGTATCTAATGGTGATAAAGACACACGGTTTGATTTAAACTACTTACTAAAGTGTAAACTAGACCCATGGTATTTTATATTGAAAGAATAATGAGTAAATATAAAGCTACACACGAAAAACAACTCGTCTTAGGGTAGCTTTAACGGGAAAATCTGCGTTAAATGTCGATTTTCGACCTTTTATTATCATTAAATCAAAAAATATATCGATATAAAAGTTGTAGAACATATCAAAAGGCTTCAGAATGTTTTATTATCATCTCCGTAGTCCAAAAATTGTAGCTTCTCTCTCCATCAAACGTTTCTCGGAAACTAAAAACCATAAAATGCATGGCTCTCTCCAATGGTTATTCCGAAAAACTTATAGATATCATACTTTCACATGGACAAAGAAAACAAAAAATTTTCAGGATATATCCCGATTGCTCCATTTTCACGGAAGTACAACGTTGGGGGAAATTATCTTTCCTTTGCCACATCAGTTATCATCTTGCCAATTTCTTAAATGCTCTAACATCAGACCCGCTTTCTATACAACGCAGAACATAGGAAAAACTATTTTAAACAATAAAGATAAATTCGATAAAACACGCAAATCTGGTATATATAAATTAAATTGTAAAGACTGTAATGCAATATACATAGGCCAAACCAGTAGAAATTTACACATTCGAACAAAAGAACATAAACAGTCTTTCCTCAATGGTTCCAGTGCCTCACATTTCGCTAAACATTTACTCGACAATAACCACCATTCTGATTTTACCAACACCCTCCTCCATAGCCATCCAAAAGGAAATAAACTTAACTACCTGGAGGAATTAGAAATTTTACACCATAATTATACGCTTACTAACATTCACCTCTTTCCTAACCACTCTCTACTTTTATCAACTGCTTGCCTCCTCCCGCTGCTTCCCTCACCTAATATCCTTAACCCTTCCTCCCCTCTCAGACCTTGCTTGCTCATTGGCCATTGTTTTGTATATATTCACTGGAGTTGTGGTCTCTTTACCTGATGATGGACAGAATTTTCTGAAACCGATCGTGTATTAAAACTCAGGTAGAATTTTCGACATAATGTTTTTTAATTCTATTCTTATGTTGGTTTATTGTTGTTAGTGTTTAGAAAGGTTTTGTATTATATTCCTTCGATAATATTAATTCTTCCGGTTATATTTCCACTTTATAGTCGTTAGCTTGTAATTTTTTATCCTTTTATATTATTGCCTTATTTTTATAAATCATTTTCGTTAGTTTTCCATTTGGGAAAATATTTGGTTAATTCTTTGAATAGTTATATTATAGTCGTAGCAATTCAATAGCATATAATATAACATAAGGATATAAGGAATATAGTAATAAGAATATACTTTCCGGCATTATAATCGGTGTTTTGATGGATACTCGCACATAGGCGCTCCGCGTTAGTAGTCATCTACTGAGTGTGCGAACGTGTTTGGCGCTTCGTAGAAGCTACAATTTTTGGACTACGGAGATGATAATAAAACATTCTGAAGCCTTTTGATGTGTTCTACAACTTTTATTTCGATATATTTTTGATTTAATGATAATAAAAGGTCGAAAATCGACATTTAACGCAGATTTTCCCGTTAAAGCTACCCTAAGACGAGTTGTTTTTCGTGTGTAGCTTTATATTTACTCATTATTCTTTCAATATAAAATACCATGGGTCTAGTTTACACTTTAGTAAGTAGTTTAAATCAAACCGTGTGTCTTTATCACCATTAGATACGGAGATATACCGTTATATATGATGCAAGGTCGAAAATCCAAGATGGCGACTTTTGTTTAAATATTTAGGCATGTTGCCCAATTGGGATTTTTTGGGATTTTTGGGATTTTGCTTTTGGCTGTTCAAAGAACATCTCCACCAATTTTCAGCTTGATAAACCAAAAAGGATAAGTTGAACCTATTCTGCCTCCACTATTAGAGGACGTCACGAACATCATTTCATTTATATATATATATATATATTTCATTTATATATATATATATATATCATCATCAGCCGTTTTCAATCCGACGTCGGATGTAGGCCTCCCCAAGTACTTTCCAATTTTCTCTGTCCTGAGCTTCTCGTTGCCACGTTACACCTAAGTACTTGATGATGTCTCTGTTCCACCTGTCCATAGGTCGTCTTCTTGGTCTCTTCACATCTCTTGGTATCCAGTTGAGAACGGCAGATGTCCAACGGTTGTCGTTTCTTCTTTCAATATGGCCGGCCCACCTCCATTTCAGTGATCTTACCTTATCTATTATGTCTGTAACTCCAGTCATCATTCTCACCCAAGTGTTTCGTTTCCTGTCTCTTCTTGTGATTCCCAGCATGCAGCGCTCCATACTCCTTTGCGTTGTCTGAAGTCTCTGGGTTATTGCAGCATTAAACACCCAAGTTTCACTTCCATAGGTCAAGACAGGTAAAATGCATTGGTTGAAGACCTTTTTCTTCAAAACCATTGGCATTCTTGACTTCAGAATGTGTGAGTTCCTTCCAAATGCACTCCAGCCAAGTTTCATTCTTCTTTTTACTTCATTAATCCTGTTTTTCTCTCCTGTTGTTACAAGTTGTCCCAGGTATGTGTATTCCAAGCAAACATCCAGAGGTTTTCTTTGAAGTTTGACTGGCTCTTGCACTGTAAAAGAATTATACATTACCTTTGTTTTTGTTAGGTTTATCCTGAGTCCTATCTTCTGTCCTGCTGTGTTTAGCTCTTCAAGTCTTGAAGTTAGATCTTCTGCGTTAGCTGCAAAGAGAACTATATCATCTGCAAAACGGAGGTGACTGATGTACTCCCCATTTACTCTTAACCCCTTCTCTTCACAATCAAGGGTTTTAAAAACTTCTTCTAAAATGGCTGTGAACAAGATGGGAGATAGACCGTCACCTTGTCGAACTCCCTTCTCAATCTTGAATTCATCGGTCTCTTCATGAAGCATTACAGAAGCTGTGGCATTCTCGTAGACACTGCGCAAGAGGCGGATGTACTCAGAATCTATCCCTTGATTCTTCAGAGCTTTCAGAGTGGAGGAGGTACTTACCGAGTCGAAGGCCTGTTCATAATCTACAAAGCAAAGGACGAGTGGCATCTCGTATTCATTCGTTCTGTTTATAAATTCCTGTAATGTGTGGATGTGGTCCATAGTGCTGAAGCCTTTCCGGAATCCCGCTTGTTCTCTAGGCTGGGCTGAAGACAGGGTCATCTTAAGACGTTCCGCTATTATCCTCATGAATGTTTTGTAGACAACCTGAAGGAGGCTAATGGGGCGATAGTTCTTCAAATCTTCTTTGCTTCCTTTCTTGTGCAGAAGGGCAATCCTTGCGTGGTTCCACTCCTTGGGAATCATTCCTTGTTTTAGACAATTACTGAATAATTGTGCTAAAACATTAGCAATCTCTGTTCCACCAGCTTTCAGATATTCCACCAACACCCCATCTGCTCCTCCTGCTTTCCCATTCTTCATCTGCTTAATCGCCGCCATTACTTCTTCTGGGAGGATTGAGAGGAGATTTTGTGAGCTTTGGCTTTCATCTTGGTTCTCCTCTTCGGCGTTTCCTATCTTCTTGTATAGGTTGCCAAAGTATTCTGCTACAATCCTCAATATTGCTGGTCTGTTATATGTTGTGGTGCCATCTCCTTTCTGTAAGGCTAAAATCTGTTTCTTACCAATTGCTAGGCGTCTTCTAGCCCTCTTTATGCTTTTTTATTTTCTATGGCCTCTTGCACAATCTTTTCATTAAAATTCCTCACATCTTCCTTGATTGCTACTCTGATTGCTTTGCAAAGCTCGGCATATTCGATATTATCTCTTGGAGTGTTTAAATTCTTCAGTTCCTTCCGTTGTTTCATCATTTTCCGGGTTCTATCACTAAATTTCTTATCCTTAGGTTTTCTTGGCATGCTTGCTACTTCCTCTACCGCTTTCTTTACAATTTCCATAACTTTGGTTTCGAGTTCTTCCTCCTGAAGTGCTGAGAATCTATTTCTAAGTTCCAGCTGAAACTTTTTCTCGTTATCTGATAGTTTTTTAATATTTATCTCCTCCTTCTTGCAAGAAACCAACTTCTTTCGTTCCATTCGGGGGTTAATATTGATTCTGCATCTAACAATTCTGTGGTCACTTCCAGTGTTGAAATTATTCAAAACTTCACAGTTAGTTACAGTGTAGAGTCTGTTTACCAATATGTAGTCTATTTCATTTTTTGTTCCATTGGGACCTCTCCACGTCCATTTCCTTGTAGGATTTTTCTTAAAGTATGTATTTGTTATATACATATTGGTGCATTCTGCAAACTCTACCAAGCGGTGACCTCGCTCATTTCTCTGGCCCATTCCATATTGTCCTGTGACAGTGTCATCAGTTTCCCGCTGCCCTACACGAGCATTAAAATCTCCCATAATGACTTTATAGTATTGGGCCTCCTTGTCATGTTCAGTGCCGAGAGTTAGGTAGAAGTTTTCAATTTCCTCTTCGCTGCTTGCCGCTGTTGGTGCGTAGACTTGGATGACCTGTACTGAGTAACGCTCATTGATCTTCAGTATGAGTTTACAAATTCTATCTGATACACCTTCGATTTTCACCACATTATCCTTCCATCTCTTGTTGATCAAAAATCCAACACCTCCATTTCTTCCATCCTTGGTACCCCTGTAAAAGAATAAGTGTCCTTCCTTCAGTGTAAGTAGCTCCTCTGATTTTCTTCTGACTTCGCTGAGACCGATGATATCCCATTTTATCTTCTCTGCTTCATTGAGTAGTTCCAGCAGTCGTTCTTCACTCTTCAAGCTGCGGCAGTTGTAGGTTGTGAATTGCAGGGTAGTAATTCTTTCCTTCATGATGGACCTCTTCAATGCCACCACGTCCCGGACATCCGAATGGGTGGTGCTTTTACGTCCGGATAAATTTCCATTAAGGAAGCTCATCATGAAAATTGTACTAATATTTGGGGGGGTTAAGACAATAATTCACCAGGCTGTCCTACTGCCGGTTGGTGAATGCCACTTTCATTATTTGGCCGGAGATATTGTTGAAGCCTTCTTAGCATGGTTGAACCTGGGCTATGCATTGCCTCCAACCTCCGTTAACACCCCTCCGCCCCGATGAGGCAATGAACTGGGGCGGTGATGAGGAGGGGATATATATATATATATCTATTATATATAGACGCTCCTCCGGATATACTTATATATATACGAGTAAAATGTAGCTTGCACACTGCAAGCAGATCGACAACACTAATTTCATAACGGCATTTTATCGGGACGGTCCCGGAAAGGAAAAAAAGAATTGAAAATATTCTTAAAATTCGCTTCAATTTAATCGTCTGGCGTCGAACCCGGGTCTTTTTGGTGAAATTTCTATGCAGCACATCAGAAGATCATCTTCTCTAAATACGTGTGAAAATTCAAGAAGAAATATTAGCTGCAACTGCCTCAAACGAAGACCTACTTTTCACGAATGTTAATAGCTCTCTGGATTCGAACTAGGACAATCTAGGAAATATAAAATGTGTTTTCGAAATGTATCTATAAGTTCTATATATATGCCGAATTTCAAGTTTTAATATTATTGGGAAGGGGTTCAAAATAATTCTTAAAAATCGGATCAGCGACTGATTGTAGAGACGCCTGGTGTCGAACCCTGGACGTATTGGAAGCTGTAAATGCACAAAACGACAAGCTAGGACTTGATCTAATTTCATACAAAGTTTGAAGTCGATATCATACCGGGAAGTACCTATAATGTGTTTCCGTTATCCCCATAAGAAATGCATTGTGGATTCCAAACGGCCCTCCGGGATCGAACCAAGGACCATCAGCGAATATGTAAAATTTTATTATGAAATATATTTATGATTTCTAACCCCATGCCGAATTTCAAGTTTCCATGCATTCGGAAAGGGGTCCAAAAAAAATCTTAGAAATTGCCACAATGCATTTTAAACGGCCGATTTTTGCCCCGACCTAGCATCGAACCCAGGATATTTTTCGTAAAACTCATTTATGTTTCCGATAGATCATGACCATATATATAGGCTCCTTGAGTTTTGATTCTCTACCTATCCGGAAAGTATTTTTTTTTAATTCCCGAAAATCAAAGCAATGCATTTAAACGGGAAAAATCGGGACTTTGGGGCCCTCTGGAATCGAACCCATGACACTGAGGTTCAAAATCGCAATTTTTCTGGAGGTTATACGTTATGGCCAATATGTCGTAAAAATTTTAAGCCATTGACGCTAGTGGTTTAGCCTGTGACTTTGTATCCTCTCTCTATATCTATTATATATAGACGCTTCTCCGGATATCTATTATATACGAGTAAAATGTAGCTTGCATACTGCAAGCAGATCGGCATATTAATTTCATATCGCCATCATTTTGGGAGGGTCCTCAAAAGAAAATAAAAGGATTGTAAATATTCTTAAAATTCGCTGCAATTTCAACGTCTGGTAACAAACCCGGGTCATACTGGTAAAATTACTATGCAGCACTATAGAAGATCACCAATTCTGACTGTGTGAAAATTCAAGCAGAAATGTTGGCTACAACTGCCTCAAAAGACGTTCTACTTTTCACGAATTTAAATGGCTCTCTGGATTCGAACCAAGGACGATCATGGAAATCTAAAATATGATTCAGAAACCTATTTATGATATCTAAGTATATGCTGCATTTCAAGTTTCTATATTATTGGGAAAGGTTTCAAAATAATTCCTAAAAATCGAAGTCCTTAGAAATCAAACTGGGCATTCACGGCTATCAATGTGTCCTGGGTTCGACACCAGGTGTCTCTGCAATCAGAAGTTGATCAAATTTCGTCTTTTGAGGAAGTTGTAGCCAATATTTCTGCTTGAATTTTCACACATAGCTAGTGATGGTGATCTCCTTTTTTCTGCAGAGAAGCTCACAGTAAAGACCCGGGTTCGATGCCAGACGATGAATTGTCAACGAATTTTAAGAAAAATTTCAATCCTTTTTTTTTGATTTTGAGGACCGTCCCGATATTATGCCGATATGAAATTAGTATTGCCGATCTGCTTGCAGTATGCAAGCTACATTTTACTCGTAATAGATATATACACGCTTCTCCGGATATACTTATATATATATACACTGGGGATCAAAAGTCTAACCATGTTCCAGAAATGCCACTGCCTTGAAATTTTTACGACGTATTGGCCATAACGTGTAACCTCCAGGAAAAAGGCGACTTTGAACCTCGGTGTCATGGGTTCGATTCCAGAAGGCCCCAAAGTCGCGATTTTCCCCATAAGGATACATGGCGGGGATTTTCGAAAATTTTTTTGAGGCACTTCCCGGAAAAGGATAGAGTTGAAATTCAAGGGACAGCAAGATGCCGTGCATATCTAAAGGAAACCATTAAGACATCCACGAATATTATCCTTGGTTCGATGTTAGGTCGGGGCAAAAATCGGCCGTTTAAAATGCATTGTGGCGATTTTTAAGATTTTTTTAGGACCCTTTGCCGATGGCATAGAAACTTGAAATTACGTATGAGGTTAGATACTACAAAAGTATTTCATAATCAAATTTTACATATTCGCTGATGGTCCTTGGTTCGATCCCAGAGGGACATTTAAATTCCTCAATGCAATTCTTACGGAGATAACGGAAACAAATTTTAGGTGCTTCCCGGCACGATATTGACTTCAAACTTTGCATATAAAATGATCAAGTCCATACAAATCAAACAGTGCATTCACAGCTATCAATGTGTCCTGGGTTCGACACCAGGTGTCTCTGCAATCAGAAGTTGATCCGATTTTTAGGAATAATTGTGAAATCTTTGCCAATAATATAGAAACTTGAAATTTGGCATATAGATTGAGATGATTAATAACTTTCAGAAACATTTTTTAAATTTTAGAGATAGTCCTTGGTTCGAGTCCCGAGAGCCATTTACATTCGTGAACATTAGAGCGTCTTTTGAGGCAGTTGCAGCTAATATTTCTGCTTGAATTTTCACACATAGTTAGTGATAGTGATCTTCTATTATGTTGCATAGGAAGTATTACCAGGAAGATCCGGGTTCGATGCCGGGCGGCAAATATGTCTCCCGTTTAAAATACATCGGTTAAGTATTTCATTATTTTGTTGATGAACTTATCGAAAGGATAGGAAGTTCGTACTCGGTTGGAAGATGTATGAAAAGAATTGGTTTTAGAAATAAATTAGACTTGATCATCTTCTCTAAATACGTGTGAAAATTCAAGCAGAAATATTGGCTGCAACTGCCTCAAACGAAGACCTACTTTTCACGAATGTTAATAGCTCTCTGGATTCGAACCAAGGACGATTTAGGAAATATAAAATATTTTTTGAAACGTATCTATATGTTCTATATATATGCCGAATTTCAAGTTTAAATATTATTGGGAAGGGGTTCAAAATAATTCTTAAAAATCGGATCAGTGACTGATTGTAGAGACGCCTAGTATCTAACCCTGGACGTATTGGAAGCTGTAAATGCACAAAATGACTTGCTCGGACTTGATCTAATTTCATAGAAAGTTTGAAGTCGATATCATGCCGGGAAGTACCTAAAATGTGTTTCCGTTATCCCCATAAGAAATGCATTGTGGAGTGCAAATGGCCCTCTGGGATCGAACCAAGGACCATAAGCGAACACAAAAAAATTGATTATGAAATTTTTTTATGAGATCTAACCCCATGCCAAATTTCAAGTTTCTATGCATTCGGAAAGAGGTCCAAAAAAAATCTTTAAAATCGCCACAATGCTTTTTAAACGGCCGATATTTGCCCCGACCTAGCATCGAACCCAGGATATTTTTCGAAAAACTCATTTATGTTTTCGATAGATCATGTTCATATATATAGGCTCCTTGAGTTTTGATTCTCTGCCTACCCGGAAAGTATTTTTTTTTAATTCCCGAAAATCAAAGCAATGCATTTAAACGGGAAAAATCGGTACTTTGGGGCCCTCTGGAATCGAACCCATGACACTGAGGTTCAAAATCGCAATTTTTCTGGAGGTTATACGTTATGGCCAATATGCCGTAAAAATTTCAAGCCACTGACGCTAGTGGTTTAGCCTGTGACTTTGTATCCTATCTATATACCTATCTATCTATATATACGAGTAAAATGTAGCTTGCATACTGCAAGCAGATCGACAACACTAATTTTATATCGGCATCATATCGGGTCGGTCCTTAATAGAAAAAAAAAGGATTGAAATATTTCTTCAAATTCGCTGAAATTTCATCGTCTGGCAATGAACCCGGGTCTCTCTGGTGAATTTACTATGCAGCACAATAGAAGATCACCGATTCTAACTATGTGTGAAAATTCAAGCAGAAATATTTGGCTACAACTGCCTCAAAAGACGTTTTAATTTTCACGAATGTAAATGGCTCTCTGGATTCGAACCAAGGACGATCTTGGAAATCTAAAATATGTTTCTAAAAGTTATTTATGATCTCTATCTATATGCCAAATTTCAAGTTTCTATATTGTTGGGAAAGGTTTGAAAATAATTCCTAAAAATCGGATCAATTTCTGAATGCAGAGACACCTGGTGTGGAAGCCAGGAGATACTGTAAGCTGTGAATGCAAAGTTTGATTTGTAACGACTGGCTTTTCTATCATGCAAAGTTTGATGTCGATAGCATGCCGGGAAGTACCCTAATTTTGTTTCCGTTATCTCCGTAAGAAATGCCTTGAGAAGTGCAAATGGCCCTCTGGGATCGAACCAAGGACCATCAGCGAACATCTAAAATTTGATTATGATATATATTCATGATATCTATCGACGTGCCGAGTTTCAAGTATCCATGTTATCGGGAAAGGATCCAAAAAAAATCTTAAAAATCGTCGCAATGCATTTTAAACGGCCGATTTTTGCACCGACCTAGCATCGAACCATGGACAAAATTCGAAGATGTCTTTTTGATTTTCGTTGGATATGCACGGCTTCTAGCAGTCCCTCGAATTTCAAATCTCTCCTTTTCCGGAAAGGGCCTCAAAAAAATTTTGGAAAATCCCCGCCATGTATTCTTATGGGGAAAATCGCGACTTTGGGGCCTTCTGGAATCGAACCCATGGCACCGAGGTTCAAAATCACATTTTTTCTGGCGGTTACACGTTATGGCCAATACGTCGTAAAAATTTCAAGTCAATCACGCTTGTGGTTTAGGCTGTGAATTAGTATCCTATCTATCTATCTATCTATCTATCTATATAGGTATACGAGTAAAAAGTAGCTTGCATACTGCAAGCAGATCGGCAATACTTATTTCATATCGGCATCATATCGGGACGGTCCTCAAAAGAAAAAAAAAAGGATTTAATTTTTTCTTAAAATTCGATGAAATTTCATCGTCTGGCATCGAGCCCGGGTCTTCCTGGGAAACCTACCATGAAACACAATAGAAGATCACCATCTCTAACTATGTGAGAAAATTCAAGCAGAAATATTGGCTTCAACTGCCTCAATAAACGTTCTAATTTTCACGAATGTAAATTGCTCTCTGGATTCGAACCAAGGACGATCGTGGAAATCTAAAATATGTTTCTGGAAGTTATTTATGATCTCTATCTACATGCCGAATTTCAAGCATTTATATAATTGGAAAATGGTTCCAAAAAATTCTTAAAAATCGGATCATTTACTGATTGTAGAGACGCCTGGTGGCGAAACCAGGAATCATTGGTAGCTGTGAATTCACAGTTTGATTAGTAATGACTTGATCTTATCTTATGCAAAGTTTCAAGTAGATATAATATCGGGAAGCACCTAAAATGTGTTTCCGTAATCTCCATAACAAATGCATTGAGGAATGTAAATGGCCCTCTGGGATCGAACCAAGGACCATAAGGGAATATGTAAACTTTGATTATGAAATATAATTATGATATCTAACACCATGCCGAATTTCAAGTTTCTATGCCATCGGAAAAGGGTCCAAAAAAAATCTTAAAAATCGCCACAATGCATTTTAAACGGCCAATTTTTGCCCCGACCTAGCATCGAACCAAGGATAATATTCGTAGAGGTCCTTATGGTTTCCTTTAGATATGCACAGCATCTAGCGATCCCTCGAATTACAACTCTCTACTTTCCCGGGAAGAGCCTCAAAAAAAATTTCGAAAATCCCCGCCATGTATCCTTATGGAGAAAATCGCGACTTTGGGGCCTTCTGGAATCGAACCCATGACACCGAGATTCAAAATCGCAATTTTTCTGGTGGTTACACTTTATGGCCAATACGCCGTAAAAATTTCAGCTCAATCACTCTTGTGGTATAGGCTGTGAGTTTGTATCCTCTCTATATATATATATATATATATATATAGATATATATATGGATACATGAATGAATCCGGAGAAGCATCTATATATAATAGATACATGAATGAATCCGGAGAAGCATCTATATATAATAGATATATGAATGAATCCGGAGAAGCATCTATATATAATAGATGGCCAATATGTCGTAAAAATTTCAAGCCACTGACGCTAGTGGTTTAGCCTGTGACTTTGTATCCTATCTATATACCTATCTATCTATATATATATACGAGTAAAATGTAGCTTGCATACTGCAAGCAGATCGACAACACTAATTTCATCTCGGCATCATATCGGGACGGTCCTCAAAAGAAAAAAAAGGGGATTGAAAATATTCTTTAAATTCGCTGCAAGTTATTCGTCCGGCATCGAACCCGGGTCTTTTTGATGATACACACTATGCAGCACAATAGAATTTCTCCATCTCTAATTATGTGTGAAAATTAAAGCAAAAATATTGGGCGCAGCTGCCTCAAAAGACGCTCTAATGTTCACGAATGTAAATGGCTCTCGGGACTCGAACTAAGGACGATCGTGGAAATTTAAAAAATGTTTTTGAAAGTTATTAATGATCTCAATCCATATGCCAAATTTCAAGTTTCTATATTATTGGTAAAGGTTTCAAAATAATTCCTATAAATCGGATCAACTTCTGATTGCAGAGACACCTGGTGTCGAACCCAGGACACATTGACAGCTATGAATGCATAGTTTTATTTGTTAAGACTGGTTCTTCTATCACGCTAAGTTTTAAGTCGATAGAATGCCGGGAAGAACCTAAAATTTGTTTCCGTTATCTCCATAAGAAATGCATTGAGAAATGTAAATGGCGCCCTGGGATCGAACCAAGGACCATCAGCGAATATGTAAAATTTAATTATGAAATATATTTATAAGCTCCAACACCATTTCAACTCCACCGAATTTCAAGTTTCCATGCCATCGGGAAGGGGTCCAAAAAAAATCTTAAAAATCGCCACAATACATTTTAAACGGCCGATTTTTGCCTCGACCTAGCATCGAACCCAGGATATTTTCCGTAAAACTCATTTATGTTTTCGATAGATCATGACCATATATAAAGGCTCCTAGAGTTTCGATTCTCTACCTATCCGGGAAGTATTTTTTTAAAATTCCCGAAAATCTAAGCAATGCATTTAAACGGGAAAAATCGGGACTTTGGGGCCCTCTGGAATCGAACCCATGACACTGAGGTTCAAAATCGCAATTTTTCTGGAGGTTATACGTTATGGCCAATATGTCGTAAAAATTTCAAGCCATTGACGCTAGTGGTTTGGCCTGTGACTTTGTATCCTCTCTATATATATATATATACGAGTAAAATGTAGCTTGCATACTGCAAGCAGATCGGCAATACTAATTTCATATCGGCATCATATCGGGAATGTCCTAAAAGAAAAAAAAGGATTGATATTTTTCTTAAAATTCGCAGAAATTTCATCGTCTGGCATCGAACTCGGATCTTACTGGTGAACTTACTATGTAGCACAATAGTGGATCACCATCTCTAACTATGTGTGAAAATTCAAGCAGAAATATAGGCTACAACTGCCTCAAAAGACGTTCTAACTTTCACGAATTTAAATGGCTCTCTGGATTCGAACCAAGGACGATCTTGGAAATCTAAACAATGTTTCTGAAAGTTATTTATGATCTCTATTTATATGCCGAATTTCAAGTTTCTATATTATTGGGAAAGGTTTCAAAATAATTCCTAAAAATCGGATCAACTTCTGATTGCAGAGACACCTGGTGTCGAACCCAGGAAATATTGTATGCTGTGAATGCAAAGTTTGATTTTTAAGGTTAAGCTCCTCTATCATGCAAAGTTTGAAGTCGATAGCATGCCGGGAAGTACCTTAATATTGTTTCCGTTATCTCCGTAAGAAATGCATTGAGAAGTGAAAATGGCCCTCTGGGATCGAACCAAGGACCATCAGCGAACATATAAAATTTGATTATGAAATATATTCGTGATATCTATCCACGTGCTGAGTTTTAAGTATCCATGTTATCGGGAAAGGATCCAAAAAAAATCTTCAAAATCGCCGCAATGCATTTTAAACGGCCGAGTTTTGCCCCGATCTAGCATCGAACCAAGGATTATATTCATAGATGTCTTTATGGTTTTCTTTAGATATGCATGGCATCTAGTGATCCCTTGAATTTCAAATCTTTCCTTTTCCGGGAAGTGCCCCAAAAAAATTTTCGAAAATCCCCGCCATGTATTCTTATGGGGAAAATCGCGACTTTGGGGCCTTCTGGAATCGAACCCATGACACCGAGGTTCAAAGTCGGCTTTTTCCTGGAGGTTGCACGTTATGGCCAATACGTCGTAAAAATTTCAAGTCAATGACGCTTTTGGTTTAGCCTGTGAATTTGTATCCTATCTGGGTATCTGGGTATCTGGGTATCTGGGTATATATATGAATGAATCCGGAGAAGCATCTATATATAATAGATATATATATATATATACGAGTAAAATGTTGCTTGCATACTGCAAGCAGATTTACAACACTAATTTCATATCGGCAGTATATCGGGACGGTCCTCAAAAGAAAAAAAAAAAGATTTAATTTTTTCTGAAAATTCGCTGAAATTTATCGACTGGCATCAAACCCGGGTCTTACTGGTAAACCTACTATGAAACAAAATAGAAGATCACCATCTCTAACTATGTGTGAAAATTCAAGCTGAAATATTGGTTACAACTGCCTCAAAAGACGTTCTAATTTTTACCAATGTGAATGGCTCTCGGGACTCGAACCAAGGACGATCTTGGAAATCTAAAAAATGTATTTGAAAGATATTTATGATCTCTATCTATATGCCGAATTTCAAGTTTCTATAATATAGAGAAAGGTTTCAAAATAATTCCTAAATATCGGATCAACTTCTGATTGCAGACACACCTGGTGTCGAACCCAGGACACATTGATAGCTGTGAAAGCACTGTTTGATTTGTATGGAATAGATCTTTCTATATGCAAAGTTTTAATTCGATATCGTCCCGGGAAGTACCTAAAATTTGTTTCCGTTATCTCCGTAAGAAATGCATTGAGGAATTTAATGTCCCTCTGGGATCGAACCAAGTACCATCAGCGAATATGTAAAACTCGATTATGATATATTTTCATGATATCTAACCTCATACCGAATTTCAAGTTTCTATGCCATCGGAAAAGGGTCCAAAAAAAATCTTTAAAATCGCCACAATGCATTTTAAACGGCCGATTTTTGCCGTGACCTAGCATCGAACCAAGGATAATATTCGTAGATGTCTTTATGGTTTCCTTTAGATATGCACGGCATCTAGCGATCCCTTGAATTTCAACTCTCTCCTTTCCCGGGAAGTGCCTCAAAAAAATTTTCGAAAATCCCTGCCATGCATTCTTATGGAGAAAATCGCGACTTTGGGGCCTTCTGGAATCGAACCCATGACCCCGAGGTTCAATGTCGGCTTTTTCCTGGAGGTTACACGTTATGGCCAATATGTCGTAAAAATTTCAAGTCAATGACGCTTGTGGTTTAGCCTGTGAATTTGTATCCTATCTATATACCTATATAGCTATATAGCTATATATATGAATGAATCCGGAGAAGCATCTATATATAATAGATATATATATGATATATCTATTATATATAGATGCTTCTCCGGATTCATTCATATATATACCTATATAGATAGATAGGATACAAATTCACAGCCTAAACTACAAGCGTCATTGATCTGAAATTTTTATGACATATTGGCCATAACGTGAAACCCCCAGGAAAAAAGAGACTTTGATCCTCAGTGTCATAGGTTCGATTCCAGAGGGCCCCAAAGTCCCGATTTTTCCCGTTTGAATGCATTGCCGTGATTTTCGGGAATTAAAAAAAAATACTTTCCGGATAGGTAGAGAAGTAAAACTCAAGGTGCCTATATTTATGGTCTTGAACTTTCGAAAACATTAATGACTTTTACAAAAGTTATCCTGGGTTCGATGCTAGGACGATGCAAAGATCTGCCCTTTAAAATACATGGGAGCCGTTTTTCATTATTTTTTTAGATGCACTTATCGAAATGATAGGATGTTCGTGCTTGGCTGGAAGATGTATGGTACGAATAAGTTTTAGAAACAAATTTTCATAAGACCGTACTGTTCCTGGGTTCGAAGCCAGAGCACAATAACGTTTCTCTCATAAGGAATATAAAGGAAAAGTAGGACGTCATTTGAGGCAGTTGTAATCAATATTTCTGCTTGAATTTGCATACGTGGTTAGAGATGGTGTTTTTCTGTTGTGCTGCATAGAAAGTATTGCCTGAAAGACCCGGGTTCGATGCCGGGCGGTAAAAATATCCCCCATATATAATACTATGGGGTATCTTTTCATAATTTTTTTATGCATTTATCGATATGTAAGGGAGCTCTTGCTTAGATGGAAGATGTATATTAACACTTTGTTTAAGAAAAAAAATAGATAAGACCATGCTGTTCCTGGGTTCGATGCCAGAGCACATTATAATTTCTCAAATAAGGAGTGTATGTGAATAGTAGGACGTCGTTTGAGGTAGTTGCACCTAATAGTTTTGCTTGAATTTTCACACATAGTTTGATATGGTAATCTTCTATTTTGCTGCATAGTAAGTACACCAGGAAGACCGGGGCTCGCTGCCAGGCGATTAAATTGCAGCGAATTCTACGAATATTTCGAATTTTTTTTTTCTTTTGATGTCCGTCCCGATATGATGCCGATATGAAATTAGTGTTGTCGATCTGCTTGCAGTATGCAAGCAACATTTTACTCGTATCTATTATATATAGATGCTTCTCCGGATTCATTCATATATATACCCAGATACCCAGATACCCAGATAGGATACAAATTCACAGGCTAAGCCAAAAGCGTCATTGACTTGAAATTTTTACGACGTTATGGCCATGAGGTGTAACCTCCAGGAAAAAGCCGACTTTGAACCTCGGTGTCATGGGTTCGATTCTAGAAGTCCCCAAATTCCCGATTTTCCCCATAAGATTACATGGCAGGGATTTTCGAAAATTTTTTTGAGGCCCTTCCCGGAAAAGGAGAGAAATGAAATTCGAGGGATCGCTAGAAGCCGTCATTATCCAACGAAAATGAAAAACACATCACCAAATATGGTCCATGGTTCGATGCTACGTCGGGGCAAAAATCGGCCGTTTAAAATGCATTGCGGCAATTTTGAAGATTTTTTTTGGATCCTTTCCCGATAACATGGATACTTGAAAATTGGCACGTAGATAGATATTATAAATATATTTCATAATCGAATTTCAAATGTTCGCTGATGGTCCTTGGTTCGATAATAGGGGGTCATTTGCACTTCTCAATGCATTTCTTACGGAGATAACGGAAACAAAATTAAGGTACTTCCCGGCATGCTATCAACTTCAAACTTTGCATGATACAAGAGCAACTCTTTATAAATCAAACTGCGCATTCACAGCTTACAACATGTCCTGGGTTCGACACCAGGTGTCTCTGCAATCAGAAGTTGATCCGATTTTTAGGAATTATTTTGAAGCCTTTGCTAATAATATAGAAACTTGAAATTCGGTATATAGATAGAGATCATAAGTAACTTTCAGAAACATCTTTTAGATTTCCAAGACCGTCCTTGGTTCGAGTCCCGAGAGCCATTTACATTCGTGAAAATTAGAACGTCTTTTGAGGCAGTTGTAGCCAATATTTCAGCTTGAATTTTCACACATAGTTAGGGATGGTGATCTTCTATTTTATTTCATTGTAGGTTTACCAGTAAGACCCGGGTTCGATGCCAGACAATGAAATTTCAGCGAATATTAAGAAAAAATTAAATCCTTTTTTTTTTTTTTGAGGACCGATATAATGCCGATATGAAATTAGTGTTTTCGATCTGCTTGCAGTATGCAAGCAACATTTTACTCGTATGATATATGAATGAATCCGTAGAAGCATCTATATATAATAGATGAATGAATCCGGAGAAGCATCTATATATAATGGATATATAGACGCTTCTCCGGATATACCTATACGAGTAAAATGTAGCTAGCATACTGCAAGCAGATCGACAACAATAATTTAAAATCGGCATTATATCGGGACGGTCCTGAAGAGAAAAGAAAAGGATTGAAAATACTCTTTAAATAAATCATCTAGCATCGAACCTGGGACTTCCGGGTGAACTTACTACGCAGCACAATAGAAGATCACGATCTCTAACTATGTGTGAAAATTCAAGCAGAAATATTTGCTGCAACTACCTCAAAAGACGGGCTACTTTTCACGAAATTAAATGTCTCTCTGGATTCGAACCAAGGACGATCTTAGAAATCTAAAATATGTTTCTGAAGGTTGTTCATGATATCTATCTATATGCTGAATTTCAAGTTTCTATATTATTGGGAAAGGTTTGAAAATAATTAAAAAAAATCGGATCAACTTCTGATTGCAGAGACGCCTGGTGTCGAACCCAGGACATATTAGAAGCTGTGAATGCAGAGTTTGATTTTTAAGAACTTGATCTTATTTTGTGCAAAGTTTGAAGTCGATATCATACCGGGAAGTACCTAAATTTTTTTTCCGTTATCTCCGTAAGAAATGCATTGAGAAGTGCAAATGTCCCTCTGGGATCGAACCAAGGACCATCAGCGAACATGTAAAATTTTATTATGAAATATATTTGTGATATCTATCCACGTGCTGAGTTTCAAGTATCCATGTGATCGGGAAAGGATCCTAAAAAAATCTTCAAAATCGCCGCAATGCATTTTAAACGGCCGATTTTTGCCCCGACCTAGCATCGAACCAAGGATAGTATTCGTAGATGTCTTTATGGTTTTCTTTAGATATTCTTGGCATCTAGCGATCCCTCGAATTTCAACTCTCTACTCTCTCGGGAAGTGCACCAAAAAAATTTTCGAAAATCCCCGCCATGTATCCTTATGGAGAAAATCGTGACTTTGGGGCCTTCTGGAATCGAACCCATGACACCGAGGTTCAATGTCGGCTTTTTCCTGGAGGTAACACGTTATGGCCAATACATCGTAAAAATTTCAAGTCGTTGGCGCTTGTGGAACATGGTTAGACTTTTGATCCCCTATATATATATATATAACTTATAGGTATATCCGGAGAAGCGTCTATATATAATAGACGAGTAAAATGTTGCTTGCATACTGCAAGCAGATCGACAACACTATTTTCATGTCGGCATCATATCCGGACGGCCATCAGAAGAAAAAAATGGATTGAAATTTTTCTTAAAATTTGCCTAAATTCCATCGTCTGGCATCGAACCCGGGTCTTTACTGTGAACTTACTATGCAGCACAATAGAACATCACCATCTCTAACGATGTGTGAAAATTCAAGCAGAAATATGGGCTACAACTGCCTCAAAAGACGTTCTAATTTTCACGAATTTAAATGGCTCTCTGGATTCGAACCAAGGACGATCTTGGAAATCTAAAAAATGTTTCTGAAAGTTATTTATGATCTCTATCTATATGCCGAACTTGAAGTTTCTATATTATTGGCAAAGGTTTCAAAATAATTCCTAAAAATCGGATTAACTTCTGATTGCAGAGACACCTGGTGTCGAACCCAGCACACTTTGATAGCTGTGAATGCACTGTTTGATTTGTATGGACTTGATCTTTCTACATGCAAAGTTTGAAGTCGATATCGTTCCGGGAAGTACCTTAAATTTGTTTCCGTTATCTCCGTAAGAAAAGCATTGAGAAGTGCAAATGGTCCTCTGGGATCGAACCAAGGACCATAAGCTAATATGTAAAATTCGATTATGAAATAAATTCATGATATCTATCGACGTGCCGAGTTTCAAGTATCCATGTTATCGGGAAAGGATCCAAAAAAAATCTTAAAAATCGCCGCAATGCATTTTAAACGGCCGATTTTTGCCCCGGCCTAGCATCGAACCAAGGACAATATTCGAAGATGTCTTTCCGATTTTCGTTGGCTATGCACGGCATTTAGCGGTCCCTCGAGTTTCAACTCTCTGCTTTTCCGGGAAGTGCCTCAAAAAAATTTTCGAAAATCCCCGCCATGTAATCTTATGGGGAAAATCGCGACTTTGGGGCCTTCTGGAATCGAACCCATGGCACCGATATTCAATGTCGGCTTTTTCCTGGAGGTTACACGTTATGGCCAATATGTCGTAAAAATTTCAAGTCGGTGGCACTTGTGGAACATGCTTAGACTTTTGATCCCCAGTGTATATATATAAGTATATCCGGAGAAGCGTCTATATATAATAGATATATATATATATATATAACTTATATATAGGTATATCCGGAGAAGCGTCTATATATAATAGATATATATATAGACGCTTCTCCGGATATACCTATATATAAGTTATATATATCTATTATACGAGTAAAATTTTGCTTGCATACTGCAAGCAGATCGACAACACTAATTTCATATCGGCATCATATCGGGACGGACATCAAAAGAAAATAATTTAAAATATTCGTAGAATTCGCTGCAATTTAATCGGCTCGCAGCGAACCCCGGTCTTCCTGGTGTACTTACTATGCAGCAAAATAGAAGATTACCATATCAAACTATGTGTGAAAATTCAAGCAAAACTATTAGGTGCAACTACCTCAAACGACGTCCTACTATTCACATACACTCCTTATTTGAGAAATTATAATGTGCTCTGGCATCGAACCCAGGAACAACATGGTCTTATCTATTTTTTTTCTTAAACAAAGTGTTAATATACATCTTCCATCTAAGCAAGAGCTCCCTTACATATCGATAAATGCATAAAAAAATTATGAAAAGATACCCCATAGTATTATATATGGGGGATATTTTTACCACCCGGCATCGAACCCGGGTCTTTCAGGCAATACTTTCTATGCAGCACAACAGAAAAACACCATCTCTAACCGCGTATGCAAATTCAAGCAGAAATATTGGTTACAACTGCCTCAAATGACGTCCTACTTTTCCTTTATATTCCTTATGAGAGAAACGTTATTGTGCTCTGGCTTCGAACCCAGGAACAGTACGGTCTTATGAAAATTTTTTTCTAAAACTTATTCGTACCATACATCTTCCAGCCAAGCACGAACATCCTATCATTTCGATAAGTGCATCTAAAAAAATAATGAAAAACGGCTCCCATGTATTTTAAAGGGCAGATCTTTGCATCGTCCTAGCATCGAACCCAGGATAACTTTTGCAAAAGTCATTGATGTTTTCGAAAGTCCAAGACCATAAATATAGGCACCTTGAGTTTTACTTCTCTACCTATCCGGAAAGTATTTTTTTTTAATTCCCGAAAATCACGGCAATGCATTCAAACGGGAAAAATCGGGACTTTGGGGCCCTCTGGAATCGAACCTATGACACTGAGGATCAAAGTCTCTTTTTTCCTGGGGGTTTCACGTTATGGCCAATATGTCATAAAAATTTCAGATCAATGACGCTTGTAGTTTAGGCTGTGAATTTGTATCCTATCTATCTATATAGGTATATATATGAATGAATCCGGAGAAGCATCTATATATATATACGAGTAAAATGTTGCTTGCATACTGCAAGCAGATCGACAACACTAATTTCATATCGGCATTATATCGGGACGGTCCTCAAAAGAAAAAAAAAAAAGATTTAATTTTTTCTGAAAATTCGCTGAAATTTATCGTCTGGCATCAAACCCGGGTCTTACTGGTAAACCTACTATGAAACAAAATAGAAGATCACCATCTCTAACTATGTGTGAAAATTCAAGCTGAAATATTGGTTACAACTGCCTAAAAAGACGTTCTAATTTTTACGAATGTGAATGGCTCTCGGGACTCGAACCAAGGACGATCTTGGAAATCTAAAAAATGTTTTTGAAAGATATTTATGATCTCTATCTATATGCCGAATTTCAAGTTTCTATAATATAGAGAAAGGTTTCAAAATAATTCCTAAAAATCGGATCAACTTCTGATTGCAGAGACACCTGGTGTCGAACCCAGGACACATTGATAGCTGTGAATGCACTGTTTGATATGTATGGACTTGATCTTTCTATATGCAAAGTTTGAAATCGATATCGTGCCGGAAAGTACCTAAAATTTGTTTCCGTTATCTCCGTAAGAAATGCATTGAGGAATTCAAATGTCCCTCTGGGATCGAACCAAGGACCATCAGCGAATATGTAAAATTCGATAAAGATATGTTTTTATGGTGTCTAACCTCATACCAAATTTCAAGTTTCTATGCCATCGGAAAAGGATCCAAAATAAATCTTAAAAATTGCCACAGTGCATTTTAAACGGCAGATTTTTGCCCCGACCTAGCATCGAACCATGGACCATATTCGGCGATGTCTTTTTTATTTTCGTTGGATATGCACGGCTTCTAGCGATCCCTCGAATTTCAACTCTCTCCTTTTCCGGGAAATGCCTCAAAAAAATTTTCGAAAATCTACACCATGTATCCTTATGGAGAAAATCGCGACTTTGGGGCCTTCTGGAATCGAACCCATGACACCGAGGTTCAAAGTCGGCTTTTTCCTGGAGGTTACACGTCATGGCCATAACGTCGTAAAAATTTCAAGTCAATGACGCTTTTGGTTTAGCCTGTGAATTTGTATCCTATCTGGGTATCTGGGTATCTGGGTATCTGGGTATCTATTATATACGAGTAAAATGTAGCTTGCATACTGCAAGCAGATCGGCAGTACTAATTTTATATCGGCAACAATCGGGACGGTCCTCAAAAGAAAAAAAAAAAGGATTGAAAAAATTCTTATAATTCGCTGCAATTTCATCGTCTGGCATCGAACCGGGGTCATACTGGTGATCTTACTATGCAGCACTATAGAAGATCACCATCTCTGACTGTGTGTGAAAATTCAACCAAAAATATTGGTTACAACTGCCTCAAACTACGTTCTACTTCTCACGAATGTAAATGGCACTCTGGATTCAAACCAAGGACTATCTAGGAAATCTAAAATATGTTCATGAAATATATCTATGATCTATATCTATATGCCGCATTTCAAGTTTATATATTATTGGGAAAGTTTTCAAAATAATTCCTAAAAATCGGATCAACTTCTGATTGCAGAGACACCTGGTGTCGAACCCAGGACACATTGATAGCTGTGAATGCACTGTTTGATTTGTATAGACTTGATCTTTCTACATGCAAAGTTTGAAGTCGATAACATGCCGGGAAGTACCTAAATTTTGTTTCCGTTATCTCCGTAAGAATTGCATTGAGAAGTGCAAACGGCCCTCTGGGATCGAACCAAGGACCATCAGCGAACATGTAAAATTCAATTATGAAATATATTCAACATATATATCCACGTGCCGAGTTTCAAGTATCCATGTTATCGGGAAAGGATCCAAAAAAAATCTTCAAATTCGCCACAATGCATTTTAAACGGCCGATTTTTGCCCTGACCTAGCATCGAACCATGGACCATATTCGGCGATGTCTTTTTGATTTTCGTTGGATATGCACGGCTTCTAGCGATCCCTCGAATTTTAACTCTCTCCTTTTCCGGGAAGTGCCTCAAAAAATTTTTCGAAAATCCCCGCCATGTATTCTTATGGGGAAAATCGCGACTTTGGGACCTTCTGGAATCGAACCCATGACACTGAGGTTCAAAACCGCAATTTTTCTGGCGGTTATACGTTATGGCCAATACGTCGTAAAAATTTCAAGTCGATGACGCTTATAGTTTAGGCTGTGAATTAGTATCCTATCTATCTATCTATCTATCTATATCCTTGAATGAATCCGGAGAAGCATCTATATTTAATAGATAGATGCTTCTCCGGATTCATTCATGGATATACCTATATAGATAGATAGATAGATAGATAGATAGATAGATAGATAGATAGATAGGATACTAATTCACAGCCTAAACCACAAGCGTGATTGACTTGAAATTTTTACGACGTATTGGCCATAACGTGTAACCGCCAGAAAAATTGCGATTTTGATCCTCAGGGACAAGGGTTCGGTTACAGAGGGCCCCAAAGTCGCGATTTTCTCCATAAGAATACATGGCGGAGATTTTCGAAAATTTTTTTGAGGTACTTCCCGGGGAGAGAAAGAGTTGAAACTCGAGGGATCGCTAGAAGCCGTGCGTATCCAACGAAAATCAGAAAAACATCTTAGAATATAGTCCATGGTTCGATGCTAGGTCGGGGAAAAAATCGGCCGTTTAAAATGCATTACGGCGATTTTGAAGATTTTTTTTGGATCCTTTCCCGATAACATGGATATTCGAAACTCGGCACGTGGATAGATATCATGAATATACTTCATAATCAAATTTTACATGTTCGCTGATGGTCCTTGGTTCGATCCCAGAGGGCCATTTGCACTTCTCAATGCATTTCTTACGGAGACAACGGAAACAAAATTTAGGTACTTTCCGACATGCTATCAACTTCAAACTTTGCATGATACAAGAGTAAGTCTTTACAAATCAAATTCTGCATTCACAGCTTGCAATACGTCCTGGGTTCGACACCAGGTGTCTCTGAAATCAGAATTTGATCCGATTTTTAGGAATTATTTTGAAACCTTTCCCACTAAAATAGAAACTTGAAATTCGGCATATAGATAGAGATCATAAATATCTATCAGAAACATATTTTAGACTTCCACGATCGTCCTTGGTTCGAGTCCCGAGAGGCATTAAGATTCGTGAAAATTAGAACGTTTTTTGAGGCAGTTATAGCCAATATTTCTGCTTGAATTTTCACACATAGTTAGAGATGGTGATCTTCTATTGTGTTTCATAGTAGGTTTACCAGTAAGACCAGGGTTCGATCCCAGACGATGAAATTTCAGCGAATTTTAAGAAAAAATTAAATCCTTTTTTTTTCTTTTAAAGACCGTCCCGATATGATGCCGATATGAAATTAGTATTGCCGATCTGCTTGCAGTATGCAAGCTACATTTTACTCGTATATATAAATGAATCCGGAGAAGCATCTATATATAATAGATATATATATATATAGGGGATCAAAAGTTTTACCATGTTCCACAAGTGCCACCGACTTGAAATTTTTACGACGTTATGGCCATGACGTGTAACCTCCAGGAAAAAGCCGACTTTGAACCTCGGTGTCATGGGTTCGATTCCAGAAGGCCCCAAAGTCGCGATTTTCTCCATAAGGATACATGGCGGGGATTTTCGAAAATTTTTTTGGTGCACTTCCAGGGAAAGTAGAGAGTTGAAATTCGAGAGATCGCTAGATGCCAAAGATATCTAAAGAAAACGATAAAGACATTTACGAATATTATCCTTGGTTCGATTCTAGGTCGGGGCAAAATTCGGCCGTTTAAAATGCATTGCGGCGATTTTGAAGATTTTTTTTGGATCCTTTCCCGATATCATGGAAACTTGAAACTCGGTACGTGGATGGATATCATGAATATGTTTCATAATCAAATTTTACATGTTCGCTGATGGTCCTTAGTTCGATGCCAGAGGGCCATTGGCAGTTCTCAATGTATTTCTTACGGAGATAACGGATACAAAATTTAGGTACTTCCCGACAAGGTATCGACTTCAAACATTGCATGATAAAAGAGCAAGTTCTTACAAATCAAATTGTGCATTGACAGCGTGCATGATGTCCTGAGTTCGACACCAGGTGTCTCTGCAATCAGAAGTTGATCCGATTTTTAGGAATTATTTTGAAACCTTTCCCAATAATAGAGAAACTTGAAATTCGGCAAATATATAGAGATCATTAATAACTTTCAGAAACATGTTTTTTATTTCCAAGATCGTCCTTGGTTCGAATCCAGAGAGCCATTTACATTCGTGAAAATTAGAACGTCTTTTTAGGCAGTTTTAGCCAAATAATTCTGCTCGAATTTTAACACATAGTTAAAGATGCTGATCTTCTATTGTGCTGCATAGTAAGTACACCATGGAGACCCGGGTTCGATGCCAGACGATGAAATTTCAGCGAATTATAAGAATATTTTCAATCCTTTTTTTTCTTTTAGGGACCGTCCCGATATAATGCCAATATAAAATTAGTATTGCCGATCTGCTTGCAGTATGCAAAAAACATTTTACTCGTAATAGATATATAGACGTTTCTCCGGATATACCTATATATTCATTCATAGGGGATCAAAATTCTAACCATGTTCCACAAGCGCCAATGCCTTGAAATTTTTACGACATATTGCCATAGCGTGCAACCTCCAGGAAAAAGCCGACTTTGAACCTCAGTGTCATGGGTTCGATTCCAGAAGGCCCCAAAGTCGCGATTTTCCCCATAAGATTACATGGCGGGGATTTTCGAAAATTTTTTTGAGGCACTTCCCGGAAAAGGAGAGAGTTGAAACTCGAGGGATCGCTAGATGCCACGCATATCTAAAGGAAATTATAAAGACATCTACGAATATTATCCTTGGATCGATGCTAGGTCGGGGCAAAAATCTGCCGTTTAAAATGCACTGTGGCGATTTTTAAGATTTTTTTTGGATCCTTTTCCGATGGCATAGAAACTTGAAATTCGGTATGAGGTTAGACACCATAAAAACATATCTTAATCGAATTTTACATATTCGATGATGGTCCTTGGTTCGATCCCAGAGGGCCATTGAATTCCTCAATGCATTTCTTACGGAGATAACGGAAACAAATTTTAGGTACTTTCCAGCACGATATCGATTTCAAACTTTGCATATAGAAAGATCAAGTCCATACATATCAAACAGTGCATTCACAGCTATCAATGTGTCCTGGGTTCGACACCATGTGTCTCTGCAATCAGAAGTTGATCCGATTTTTAGGAATTATTTTGAAACCTTTGCCAATAAAATAGAAACTTGAAATTCCGTATATAGATGGAAATCATAGATACACTTCAAGAACATATTTTAGAATTCCTAGATATCCTTGGTTCGAATCCAGAGAGCCATTTACTTTCGTGAAAGGTAGGACGTCGTTTCAGGCAGTTGCAGCCAATATTTCTGCTTGAATTTTCACATATAGTTAGACATGGAGATCTTCTATTGTAGTGTATAGTAGGTTCACCAGGAAGGCCCGGGTTTGATGCCATGAAATTGCAGCGAATTTGAAGAATATTTTCAATCCTATTCTTTGGAGGGCCGTCCCGATTTATAGTAATATATAGATGCTTCTCCGGATTCATTCATATCTATTATATATAGATGCTTCTCCGGATTCATTCATCTATTATATATAGATGCTTCTCCGGATTCATTCATATATATAGCTATATAGATAGGATACAAATTCACAGGCTAAACCACAAGCGTCATTGACTTGAAATTTTTATGACGTATTGGCCATAACTTGAAACCCCCAGGAAAAAAGCGACTTTGATCCTCACTGTCATAGGTTCGATTCCAGAGGGCCCCAAAGTCCCGATTTTTCCCGTTTAAATGCATTGCCGTGATTTTCGGGAATTAAAATAAAATACTTTCCGGATACGTAGAGAAATAAAATTCAAGGAGCCTATATTTATGGTCTTGGAAGTTTGAAAACATCAATGACTTTCACAAAAAATATCCTGGGTTCGATGCTAGGACGATGCAAAGATCTGCCCTTTAAAATACATGGGAGCGATTTTTCATTATTTTTTTTGGTGCATTTCTCGAAATAATAGGAAGTTCGTGATGAGCCGGAAAGTGTAAGGTAACAATTGGTTTAAGAAAAAAATTTTCATAAGGCCGTACTATTCCTGGGTTCGATGCCAGAGCACATTAACATTTCTCTCATAAGGAATATAAGGGAAAAGTAAGACTTCGATTGAGGCAGTTGCAGCCAATATTTCTGCTTGAATTTTCGCACATAGTTGAAGAATAATATTTTCTATTATCTTGCATAGGAAGTTTTACCAGAAAGACCCGGGTTCGATACCGGGCGGTATATATGTCTCCCGTTTAAAATACATAGGGTTAGTATTTCATTATTTTTTTGATGCACTTATCGAAATGATAGGAAGTTCGTGCTTGGCTGGAAGATGTATGGTTAAAACTGGTTTAAGAAAACAGTTTTCAGAAGACCGTAATATTCCTGGGTTCGATGCCAGACCACATTAACATTTCTCTCAAAAGAAATATAAGGGAAAAGTAGGACGTCGTTTGATGCAGTTGCAGATAATATTTCAGCTTGAATTTTCACAGATAGTTAGAGATGGTGATTTTCTATTGTGCTGCATACTAAGTATCACCTGGAAGACCCGGGTTCGATGCCGGACGAATAAATTGCAGCGAGTAATCAGAATATTTTCAATCCTTTTTTTTTTCTTTTGACAGCCTTCACGATATAATGCCGACATGAAATTAGTGTTGTCGATCAGCTTGCAGTATGCAAGCTACATTTTACTCGTATATATATATATATGGATACATGAATGAATCCGGAGAAGCATCTATATATAATAGATATCTATTATATATAGATGCTTCTCCGGATTCATTCATACAGGGTGCATTATGAAAGTAATGCGCATTTTCTGGAAAAAATTGATTTATTGATCTGATTGGTGCAAATTACTAAAATTCTTCAAAATAGTCTCCACTTGCATCAATACACTTGCGGAGACGATTCTGCCACGCCTGGAAAGCACCCTGAAACTCCTCGACTGGAATGCCTATCAGGAATCTTGTGACGTGAGCTTGAATGTTTTCCACTGGCTCCCAGTGCTTTCCCTTCAGCTCTCTCTTCAGTCGGGGGAACAAAAAAAAGTCGCACGGAGCCAAGTCAGGGCTGTAAGGAGGCTGGGGCGCCACGGGGGTCTTGTTCTGGGTCAGGTAGTTGTTGACAACGAAGGCCGTGTGGCTGGGGGCATTGTCGTGGTGGAGCTTGAAGATGTCTTTGATGTCAGGCCTGACGTGCGCGACCAGGCGTTTCAGTCTCTTGAGCACCTCCTGGTAAAAGGCTGCGTTGACAGTTTTTCCTTGCGGTACAAACTCAAAATGGACGATTCCTCGGACGTCAAAGAAGACAATCAGCATTGTTTTGATGCGATACTTGCTCATCCGAGCTTTTTTGGGTTTGGGAGAAGATTGTGTGTGCCACTCGGAGCTCTGCCTCTTGGATTCTGGATCGTACTCGAATATCCAGGATTCGTCCCCGGTTAGAGTAGAGTTCAAAAAGCCTGGATCATTCCTAATCAATTTCAACAATTCTTCACTCCGCAAAACTCGAACTTCTTTCTGCACCTCCGTCAACACCTTCTGCACAAGCTTCGCGCAGACCTTTCGCATTTGCAAATCCTCCGTCACTATCCCATGCACCGCAAATGTCGACAAGTTCAGGGTTTCGGCGATTGCCTGGATACTAAATCGACGGTCTGAACTCAAAACTTCGCGCGCACGCTGAACGTTTTCATCGGTTCGGGCTGTTGGTGGACGTCCAGAACGGGGCTCGTTGGTGACCTCCTCCATGCCCTCCTTGAAGGCCTTGTGCCACCTTCCGAATTGAGATCTCGAAGTGCATTCCTCCTTAAAGGCCTCTTGAAGCATTTGACAAGTTTCCGCTGCATTCTTCCCAAGCTGCACACAAAACTTGATCGCGTACCGCTGTTCAAGTGAACGCTCCATCGCGCCGTGACACAAACGAGAAACAGACTTCGTTCAAAGACTCGTCCTACCGCTCCTACTGCTTGGAGCGAACCGAGACCGGGCTCGTTTTGAAAAGGGGATTCCCCACAACAAAATCCGACCAATCCGAGAGCACTGTAATTGATTGTTGCGTCACAATAAAATCATGCGCATTACTTTCATAATGCACCCTGTATATCATATATATATACGAGTAAAATGTTGCTTGCATACTGCAAGCAGATCGGCAACACTATTTTCATGTCGGCATCATATCCGGACGGCCATCAAAAGAAAAAAAAAGATTGAAATTTTTCTTAAAATTTGCCTAAATTCCATCGTCTGGCATCGAACCCGGGTCTTTACTGTGAACTTACTATGCAGCACAATAGAACATCACCATCTCTAACGATGTGTGAAAATTCAAGCAGAAATATGGGCTACAACTGCCTCAAAAGACGTTCTAATTTTCACGAATTTAAATGGCTCTCTGAATTCGAACCAAGGACGATCATGGAAATCTAAAAAATGTTTCTGAAAGTAATTTATGATCTCTATCTATATGCCGAATTTCAAGTTTCTATATAATTGGGAAATGGTTCCAAAAAATTCTTAAAAATCGGATCATTACTGATTGTAGAGACGCCTGGTGGTAAAACCAGGAAACATTGGTAGCTGTGAATTCACAGTTTGATTAGTAATGACTTGATCTTATCTTATGCAAAGTTTCAAGTAGATATAATATCGGGAAGCACCTAAAATGTGTTTCCGTAATCTCCATAAGAAATGCATTGAGGAATGTAAATGTCCCTCTGGGATCGAACCAAGGACCATAAGGGAATATGTAAAATTTGATTATGAAATATAATTATGATATCTAACGCCATGCCGAATTTCAAGTTTCTATGCCATCGGAAAAGGGTTAAAAAAAAACTTAAAAATCGCCGCAATGCATTTTAAACGGCCGACTTTTGCCCCGTCCTAGCATCGAACCTAGGATAATATTCGTAGATATCTTTATGGTTTTCTTTTGATATGGGGTGCATCTAGCGATCCCTCGAGTTTCAACTCTCTCCTTAACCGGGAAGTGCCTCAAATAAATTTTCGAAAATCCCCGCCATGTAATCTTATGGGGAAAATCGCGACTTTGGGGCCTTCTGGAATCGAACCCATGATACCGAGGATCAAAGTTGCTTTTTTCCTGGGGGTTTCACGTTATGGCCAATACGTGGTAAAAATTTCGAGTCAATGACGCCAGTAGTTTAGCCTGTGAATTAGTATCCTATCTGGGTATCTGGGTATCTGGGTATATCATGAGTGAATCCGGAGAAGCATCTATATATAATAGATATATATATATAGAGAGGATACAAAGTCACAGGCTAAACCACTAGCGTCAATGGCTTGAAATTTTTACGACATATTGGCCATAACGTATAACCTCCAGAAAAATTGCGATTTTGAACCTCAGTGTCATGGGTTCGATTCCAGAGGGCCCCAAAGTCCCGATTTTTCCTGTTTAAATGCATTGCTTTGATTTTCGGGAATTAAAAAAAAATACTTTCCGGACAGGTAGAGAATTAAAACTCAAGGAGCCTATATATATGAACATGATCTATCGAAAACATAAATGCGTTTTACGAAAATTATCCTGGGTTCGATGCTAGGTCGGGGCGAAAATCGGCCGTTTAAAACGCATTGTGGCGATTTTTAAGATTTTTTTTGGATTCCTTTTCCGAATGCATGGATACTTGAAATTTGGCATGGGATTAGAAATCATAAATATATTTCATAATCAAATTTTTTTTATTCGCTTATGGTCCTTGGTTCGATCCCAGAGGGCCATTTGTACTCCACAATGCATTTCTTATGGTGATAACGGAAACAGATTTTAGGTACTTCTCGGCATGATATTGACTTCAAACTTTGCATAAAATAAGATCAAGTTCATAAAAATCTAACTGTGCATTCACAGCTACCATTGTGTCCTGGGTTCGACACCAGGCGTCTCTACAAACGTAACTGATCCGATTTTCAATATTAATTTTGAACCCTTTCCCCACAATATAGCAACTTGAAATTCGGCATGTAGTTAGATATCATAGATAAATTTCAAAATCATGTTTTAGATTTCCAGGGTCGTCCTTGGTTCGAATCCAGAGAGGCATTTACATTCGTGAAAATAAGAACGTCTTTTGAGGCAGTTGTAACAAATATTTCTGCTTGAAATCTCAAACATAGTTAGAGATGTTGATCTTCTATTGTGCTGCATAGTAAGTTTACCAGTAAGACCCGGGTTCGATGCCAGACGATATAATAACAGCGAATTTTAAGAATATTTTGAATATTTTTTTTTGATCAATTGAGAACAGTCCCTATATGATGCCGATATGAAATTAGTATTGCCGATCTGCTTGCAGTATGCAAGCTACATTTTACTCGTATATATATATGGATACATGAATGAATCCGGAGAAGCATCTATATCTATTATATATAGACGCTTCTCCGGATATCTATTATATATAGACGCTTCTCCGGATATACCTATATATATATAGGGGATCAAAATTCTAACCATGTTCCACAAGAGCCAACGACTTGAAATTTTTACGACGTATTGGCCATGACGTGTAACCTCCAGGAAAAAGCCGACCTTGAAGCTCGGTGTCATGGGTTCGATTCCAGAAGGCCCCAAAGTCGCGATTTTCTCCACAAGGATACATGGTGGGGATTTGCGAAAATTTTTTTGCTGCACTTCCCGTAAGAATTGAGAGTTGAAATTCAAGAGATCGCTAGATGCCATGCATATCTAAAGGAAACCATAAAGACATCTACGAAGATTATCCTTGGTTCAATGCTAGGGCAGGGCAAATATTCTCCCGTTTAATTAACATTGCGATTTTTTAGATTTTTTTAATTACTTCCAGATGACTTGTAAACTTAAAAAATGGCACGTGGATATATATCATAAATATGTTTTATAATCAAGTTTTAGCAACTCGCTGATGGTCCTTGGTTCGATCCCAGAGGGCCATTTACATCCTACAATGCATTTCTTATGGAGATAACGGGAACAAAATTTAGGTACTTCCCGGCATGCTATCGACTTCAAACTTTCCATGATACAAGAGCAGGTACTTACAAATCAAACTGTTCATTCACAGTTTACAATATTTCCTGGGTTCGACACCAGGTGTCTCTGCAATCAGAAGTTGATCCGATACTTAGGAATTATTTTGAAACCTTTTGCAATAGTATAGAAACTTGAAATTCGGCATATAGGTAGACTTCATAATTAACTTTCAGAAACGTTTTTAGATTTCCAAGATCGTCCTTGGTTCGACTCCAGAGAGCTATTTACATTCGTGAAAATTAGTACGTCTTTTGAGGCTGTCGTAGCCAATATTTCTGCTTGAATTTTCACACATAGTTAGAGATGGTGATCTTCTATTGTGCTGCATAGAAGTTCACAGTAAAGACCCGGGCTCGATGCCAGACACTTAAATTGAAGAGAATTGGAAGAATATTTCCAATTCCTTTTTTTTCTTTTGAGGACCGTCCCGATATGATGCCGATATATAATAAGTGTTGTCGATCTGCTTGCAGTATGCAAGCAACATTTTACTCGTACCTATATATACATTCATAGGGGATCAAAATTCTAACCATGTTCCGCAAGTGCCACCGACTTGAAATTTTTACGACGTTATGGCCATAACGTGTAACCTCCAGGAAAAAGCCGACTTTGAACCTCGGTGTCATGGGTTCGATTCCAGAAGGCCCCAAAGTCGCGATTTTCCCCATAAGATTACATGGCGGGGATTTTCGAAAATTTTTTTGAGGCACTTCCCGGAAAAGGAGAGCGTTGAAATTCGAGGGATTTCTAGAAGCCGTGCATATCCAACGAAAATCGAAAAGACATCTTCGAATATAGTCCATGGTTCGATGCTAGGTCGGGGCAAAAATCGGCCGTTTAAAATGCATGGCGGCGATTTTGAAGATTTTTTTTTTATCCTTTCCCGATAACATGGATACGTGAAACTCGGCATGTGGATAGATATCATGAATATATTTCATAATCAAATTTTTTATGTTCGCTGATGGTCCTTGGTTCGATCCCAGGGGGCCATTTGCACTTCTCAATGCATTTCATACGGAGATAACGGAAACAAAATTTAGGTACTTCCCGGCATGCTATCTACTTCAAACTTTGCATGACACAAGATCAAGTCATTACAAATCAAACTGTGCATTCACAGCTCATAATATGTCCTGGGTTCGACACCAGGTGTCTCTGCAAGCAGAAGTTGATCCGATTTTTAGGAATTATTTTAAAACCTTTACCAATAATACAGAAACTTGAAATTCGGCAAATAGATAGAGATCATAAATAAGTTTCAGAAACATATTTTAGATTTCCAAGATAGTCCTTTGTTCGAATCCAGAGAGCCATTTTCATTCATGAAAAGTAGAACGTCGTTTGAGGCAGTTTCAGCCAATATTTCTGCTTGAATTTTCACACGTAGTTAGTGATGGTGATCTTTTGTGTTACTGCATAATAGGTTAACCAGGAAGACCCGGGTTCGATGCCAGACGATTAAAATTGCAGCGAATTTTAAGATTATTTTCAATTTTTTTCTTCTTTTTAGGACCGTCCCGAAAGGTTGCCGACATTAAATTGGTGTTGTCGATCTGCTTGCAGTATGCAAGCAACATTTTACTCGTATATATATATATATATAAGATAAGCAGAGGAAGGGTTAAATTCCTCATTGTCATTACTTACCTCAATGTTAGAACTAGCTTCTCCTCTGATGGTATACTTTTTCTCATCACTGTATCGATACCTGTGATGTCTGGCTTTATATAGTTCAGAAGCTCATCAAACGATGCTTTTGACATACGTAAATAATTATAAAATTTCCTCTCGTCCGCACATATATCGTCATATAACCATAAAGACCTCTTTCGAGTCTTGCTGAAAGCATAGGATGGATATGCATACTTCTTACCTTGCGTTTTTTCTTTCTGATAAGCAACGCAAGAAGAAGTAGTTTACTACTCGACGCCATTTTCTCGACTGTTTTGGCAACAAAGTAACAACAAAGTCTGTAGTTTCCCGTACATCAAACAACAACAAAGTCTGTAGTTTCCCGTACAGGCAATCACTGGCAATCGGTGGCGGCAACCGATTGCCGCAACTAGTTGCCTCGTGTGAAGGCGGCCTTAGAGCTTGGAAGACTGCATATTTTTGGAAATGATGATGCATGATGATGATGATGATGATGATGAATTGTTTTGAATCACATGGTCCGTGTATTTAACAGGCAAACGAGTAATAAATTGGGCCACATTAAGGGACCAAAAGGGAAGAAGCAGTAAGCAGGTCGTCACCACGTTCCTGCTGACTGTCTTTTATCTGTCTCAATCTAAGTTTGTCTAAGTGTCTCTGTCCCAGAGTGATCTATCTGACTGGTGGCAGCTCTCCTCTTGCCACTGCTGATAACTAAGCCCAGCCTTCATTTGTTTGAAGGTGGACAAGTATGCTGCTAGACCAGGGGGGCGATTCTCGTTCATTTGTTCTCTCAGGGAGTTGTTTAGAGCCCGCGCGTCGCTACTTGTACTACAGTGGGTTAAGGGGAGAGTAAATATGAAGTTAATATAAATTAATTCTTAATTAATAAAACTTCAATAACTACAATATAATGGCAGAGGTCACCTTGACCTTATATGATTATT